>OX345701.1:10625000-11225000 GCA_947044815.1 Apomyelois bistriatella | reverse complement strand
AATATCAAATACAAAGTGCAATAAAGCAGCAAGCAAGTGAAATTTTTTCACACTTTTTAGGATTGGTGTCACATAAAACATGAAAAGACTTACCGTTTCTGCACCAATACTTACAGCTGTGGTATATCATATCACAACATTACATTTACACTTTAACACTCACTCACACACTTTTTCGACTACTTTAGATTACAAATTTAATCTAACCGTTTTGTTAAATTTACTTACGCGTGTGTGTCAGAATGTTAACAATTAAGTATCACAAAACATGTACAATTTACTAGGCGTGGTAGAATATTAAGAAATATTCTTTCATCATCCAACTTCTGATATTAGCTATCCGACCGAATTACGCATTCGTGTCTAAGCTTTGGCACTAATCACGGTAAAGATAGGAGCACCAACCCCGCTCCTATCACTGGGATCCAGCCTGAAGCGTACCAATCCCTCGTCCGTGCCTACCTATGTTAATCTACAGTTACATTTGAACACATACTAAAATTATCAACAGCAATATCATATCAATATCAAATACTAATAAAGACCATGTTAAATCACTAGAGCACAATACACGTCTGCACCGCTCGGCGAACCCAAGGAGAAGAGAGCGTTACACTCATACTCACCCCGACACTACTACTGCCAAGAGGGGTTTACCTGTAGTGGGGCGATACCTGTCACGTGATGTTACCGGGCGCTAACAGTAATACATTTCTAATAAGGTGTAGTGTGGTTTACATGAGTTTAAATGTATTAATTGAAGATAAAAAGAGAGAATACGCTGCCACACTGATTCTGGAACTAAATCCACGTCAAAACATTTCTATTCGGATAATTTCTCTGCTCTGTGCCTTCATTGGTTAGTTTTAATTTAGGGTTAAATTTTTATAGAATTAGTTATCTCTAAAACCAGTGGTTTCCTAGTATTGTTTACCTTTATTATGTTCGCATCAATGGGGAGAGTAATTAATCTATACGACGTCTTTTAGAATTTTGACAATTTAATTTCTTTTAGCTCACTCGAAACTTAATTATTATAATTATTTAAAAAGAAACCACAAACACATCAAGATAAAGAGGTGTTTTATAGTTACAATTGCTAGTATCTCAATTTACTAAAATTGAATGAATTCGATTTAACTGGAACTCTTTAATATCTATTAAAGAACAGTGTACAAGCCGCTTATAAATGAGACTCGTCCGATTAGAACTTTTATCGCCGCACATTCTAATCGATTTTGTATCGATTACGGTTTAATTGCGATAGCAATCGATCGTATTCACTGAACATCTTGGCTCTTTTACTTCAAAGAGATTTTTAACGACATGGAAAAGTGTTATTTAACCATGTGATGCTAAAACTTAAGGGGCTATAGACTGACTGACAGAAAAAAAGTGGCCACTTTTGGCGATAATGAGTTTTTTTCTGAATTAACCAAAGGAAAAATATTAAAAAGTAATACTAAAAATACTAAACGTTATTTACTAGTGACCAGACTTCTTAGATTTTTTCAATTCGAACAGATTTTAGAGTAAAAGAAATAAAATAATTGGTAGCGCTACCCCCTTATGATATCTCTCTCTCTCTCTCATTAAAAAGCTCTTAAAAAATTGACAGTTTGATTCCTGGAGAAATATAAATCTCCACGATACTATATTTAATAACAAATACCTATATAAATAAACATCCAAGACCCAGGCCATTCAGAAAAATATCAATTTTCACCTTGACCTGATCGGGGATCGAACCCGGGACCTCCTGAGTAGCGACGGCAGTAGGACGTAAGCTTCTTTTTTTAATACCATTAAGTTGACTAATAGGCATACGGCCCACCTGCTGGGAAGCGGTAACCGCAGCCTATGAGACGCCTGCAACACCAGAATTGACGCAAGCGCCTTGCCGACCCTGCAGGAATCTTTTTACGCCTTTCTTGAAGACATGTCACATAATATAAGTAAGGTACCCCATGTGGTAGGTATACGAGAAAACCATGGCAAGGGAATTCATTCCATAACCTTAGTTGTACGTATAATTTATTGTACCACAAGTAAAAAAAATACTCTAACAATTGGGTATTCTCTAAGTCAAACCTTAAATATATAAATAAATAAATATATAGGGACAAGTCACACAGATCAAGTTAGCCCCAAAGTAAGTTCAAGACTTGTGTTATGGGATACTAACTCAACGTTACTATATTTTATAACAAATACATATATAGATAAACATCCAAGACCCAGGGCAATCAGAAAAAGATCATTTTTCGTCTTGACCTGACCGGGGATCGAACCCGGGACCTCCTGAGTAGCGGTCAGGCATGTTAACCATTACGCCACGGAGGTCGTCAAACCTTAGGAAAAACAGAAAAGTTAAGTGCAGCACAAATTACTTTTACGTAACATTATAAAACACTTTACACATAAAAATAACTTCTTCGTACAAATAAAAACAGTACATCATGACAAAACACATGACAGGGCTCAAAATAATTTGTAAGTATAATACATATAGTGATGATAGGGCGGTCTCCGCGGGGCTCCAGTGCTCCGGTGGTGAGCAGTGTATACATTTTCTTGGAGCAATGTCGCATCCAACACTTTTTTTAACACCGTTTCATATCGTGTGAATTCGTGTTGGTTACTAGGTCAATCGACCATGAATACCCTTTGTACTAGCTTCCAACTTCGCCCGTGTGGTACTCGGTCATATTGCGCGAAAAAGGTAGCCTATGCTTAACCCACGATATTTAACTAACTACATCCATACCATACAAAGTTTCATCAAAATCAATCCAGCGGTTTAGCCGTGATAGTATGAGATTAGAAAGATACTTAATTATTAACTACGTATGTAACTATTTTCTAAATACATAATTAAAATCATTAAACTTTAAGAATACCGTTAATTTTCCAAGTAATCGAACTTAATTGCAACTCCAAAATGTCCGCACTTATTAAATGTGCGACAATAACTGTGGAGGGTTGTCGGCGAGTTCGGCGAGTAACGCCAGTATCCCGAAGCTTGAAGCTCGAAGCTCAGATATAAACTTAATGGGCTTGCGGCAGTAAAAGATTTGTCTGGTCATTCGGCTGCTAGCCTACTCCAGGGGACAAGCAACTTTTTGGTAAGCTTTTTATAGAAACAAGGGGGGTTACTACCATCTCTTAAAACCATGCAAGATCCAGTGAGTAAGGTAGATGTCGCCTTAGCTGACTGCGCGATACATGATATGTATCGCGCAGTCACGCGTATCATGCATGGTTTTAAGAGATGGTAGTAAGCCACCAGGTCGTTAGGTTCGTTCCGTATTGCTCTACATAGAATTTGGAAATAGCGGACCGCGATTGTATAACTCTATATAAGGTGGACTCAAATCAAATGCAATATTTTATGGGCAGATTCAGACCACAAAACTGAACAACTTTTCCAAATAAACATATCGAAATAAAAAAAAAAAATTTTTGATCTGCCATACAAATTGAGAATCAGCTGATCTGATTAAGTATTGAAAGTGAAAAAAATAATCTCATATTTTGACATAAGTTTATTTGGAAAAGTTGTTTAGTATAGTGGTCTGAATCTACCCTTAAAACATTTGACTCCACCATATATAAATTTTTCAGATCGCGCATTCAGTGAGTCCAAATCGAAATCTGAACTGTGTCGTGTAACTCTTCTACGCCACGTCCGCGATCTACTCTCCCAACGTCTTACGAATTTTCAATCAGGTTACGTGTCCTGACGCGAGTTTAACATTTTAACCCATCTCAAAAAGTGCACAACGTACTGAAATACATAATTTAGTTATTCACGTGAATAAATTTAATACTGCCATTCAGCAAGCCATTATGACAAGCACTTCAGTATGATTTCCATTCAATCGCCTCTACGCTTATCTACCATCTGCTGGAGATTCACCGTAACACATTATGACATTCCCTTGCTCGGCAGATCTTAGAAGAAATTAATTTCCTCGTAATTGCAGTAATTTCGAATCGCAACCAAGGAGTATTAAACTAAATAGAGCTACATTATGGTCTTTAATTTCTTCCTAATTTAAACATGGAGTTTGTGAAATTGGGTGTATTAGACTCTAGGCAGTAATAGTAGAAATAGAAGCTACACAAAAAATAATTAAAATCTCAAAAATAAATGTTTGTTTGGATACCTTTGTTAGCCTTGCATTATTTTCGGCTATAGGAGAAGTATTATTAAGCATGGTCATAATATTGAATTTTTATTAAGTCACTATCTTGTTAACAATTATTTGCTTAAGGAATTCATAATATCATTATCATCGCATAAAGTTATTTGCAACACAGATCGAAAATGACCCTACGACGAATGATTAATAAAGTCATGTTTCTGATCTGCAATAAAAGAAAAAAAAATCTAAAATTAAATTAGGTTGCAGCACATCAAATTTCTCTACCGAATTGGTAAAGTACACAACATAAGACACCAACCTCCATATGGTTTTATCTCCATGTAGTTATTCTCAGTGACTGGCTGTGCTCCGTTCCACGTAAACAATTAATTATTGTTTTTGTCGCCCCACACTGAATAGCTCGGCGTCGCGCGGCCAATTAACCTTTCCATCGATACTCATCGATTTACGATTAATTGCGACTTGACAATTGTCTCGTGTACTCGAATGTGCACTTTTTTCTATAAAAATGTTGTTGGAATTCTTTTGCAGCGCAAAAAGCGTCATTCTTATTCTTAAATTATTACTACAATCATCAATTCAATTCTGTCTATTATAGAAGTTTCTCTATCACCATACTGGCTTTCTCATTATTTTATCTCTTCACTTCCTCATGATCAAAAGAACCCCGTTTTCCCTCTATCTTGCCTTCAATAATGTTTTTTCACAAAGTCGTCGTGCCGTACCTATTAAATGTCCCCACATTTTCCCTCTTCTGTTCTCAATTTTCTTTTTTAAATTTCTTTTCTCTCTTTACGTTTGAACTTCTTTGGTTTATTTTATCTTTCCAACTGATTCTCTCTATCTATATCTATGCACATAAATATTCATACCGAGATAGTCCCCAGTCCCCTGAACTAGCCGGTACTCACAAAGCTCGCTGTAATCGAATTGATTCGTTAATTACTTCTTTTATCGCCGCCATTAGCCGGTCCTCCCACGCATTGTAATTGCTAATTTTGAGAGGCATAGTCTGTGGGAGTCGGGTAAAGAATGTGCATTAAATACGTATAAAAACAATGAATGATTTCACGATAAGACAGAAAAACCAAACAGCCCTATTTTCACAAGCTGTTCTTTGGCCGAGAAGGCAAGCGAGGCGTACTTGTGAACGTAAGCCCCCTAAGGATGGGGGAGAGTTATTAAAATGCAATGATTGCATAGATAGGCGACACTATAGAGAACTTGTAGGAAGATCAAGCAGGTCTGTGCGACTGGAAAGAGATGCGAAATGCTAGTACAGCGCACTCACCCGAGATTCGGCTCGTATAACCGAGAGTTTGGTAGAGCCATGGGAGGTGGAGGGAAGCCCTATTTTCACAATGGTAAAACTAGGTCTGTTATGGACAACATGAAAATATTTGGGTTATAAGTTATAACCTACCAATAGAGAATTAATTCGTAGTTTATAACTTAGGAGCATTACCATGGCCAAAAGAACCAGGCTCGTTTATTATACCTATTCCCCATGTCAGTTATCAGTCATTTATTTTGACCTTCTACGGTTATGTCTCGGTAATGACTCCATAAAGCGTCAAGTAGTGCGAGAAAAGTTCAAGGCACCAGACCACGTGGTGGATCACCAATGACGAACAGACCAAATCAAGGCCAAGTTACCAAATGTTCCCGGAAAGCTGCAGTTCGCGAAGAGTGGCGCCGTATCCCAAGGAACATCACTCACCGTGATTGAAAATGACGAGTGATGATGAGTGTACAGACTAAGAAGAAGATGAAAGGTTTTCTGATCACTCTGGAGGTCTGGAGGTCTGGACATAGAGATAAAATAATCAGCATCAAAAAGCTATCACTATCATCATTATATAGTATAAATCAAAGTCGCTTCTCTGTCCTTATATCCCTTTGTATGCTTAAATCTTTAAAACTCCGCAACGGATTTTGATGCGGTTTTATTTAATAGATAGTGATTCAAGAGGAAGGTTTTATGCCCATGTGAAGCCGAGGCGAGTTACTAGTAAATAATAAAGGAATACCAAAAAGAGATAGATGTATTATATCGTTATCATCCTAGAAATAGTCCTATGTCTTGGTCTGTCCCAAGGCTTAGAGTACCCCGTGGTCTTCTATTTATTTGGTCTTATACACCTACACTATTCTCCGCTGATGAGCATAGACACTTTTTGTTGAACGTGGTTGAACTGAACGTAGCGGCAATAAACTAAAAAAACAGACAAAATTTATTGTAAGCTCGACTGATATAAAAAGCGACACCATTCATTAAAGCGCTTTAAAATAATTGAAAAACAAAAAGATGAGGCGCGGCGGGTCCCGACGACCACGGTTGCAAAATATAAAGGACAAAGATCTTACACTTCCTAATATGGTTGATAAGAACCAAATAAACGGTTCTTTGCTTAAGGCACCTTAAGCCGTTGGTTCCGGCAGCCTTCTGGTGGTCGTTAAAGAGGCCATATCAAAAATTGGTCGATGTGCTTATAATCGATATGAATGAATGCATAAGCATTTATGTGCCTTTTTTTAAGAAAAATCATCAATATCTATAAATTTACTGTCACCGATTTACTGGATGGGGGAGAGTTATTAAAATGCAATGATTGCATAGATAGCCGACACTATAGAGAACTTGTAGGGAGATCAAGCAGGTGCGACTGGAAAGAGATGCGAAATGCAAGTACAGCGCACTCTCCCGAGATTCGGCTCGTATCACCGAGAGGTAGGTAGAGCCATGGGAGGTGGAGGGAAGTTGTCACCGATTTACTAATTTTGCTGACAAAGAGCACGTAGGTAACTATCTAAGGATAGGATTCTTTTACTAGAACTCGATTAATAAATAGGTACTTATTCAAATTCAGATTAGGGACTATCAATTTACTACAGTTGAAAATGTTGAAATGTAAAGACGACTTCAACAAAACCAAACAAAATAAATCTTAACCTAGCGAATTCCACATAATCGAATAATTGAAAACAGCACACACAGAAGATAATGCTGCTAGATTTCTGGATGGTTGCCACTGTAGTATGGCGCGTTGAATGACCACGTTTTGAATTAATACGAATTGTTTTAAATTGATAGTTGTATGTAATAAAAAAATTAAATTAGGTACTCAAACAGTTCATCTGTAATTTCTTTATTTTGTACCAAGGCAGCATTCTGGTCCGTACAAAGTGACCAAATTAAATAGAACTCTTCATGATCCGGTATTTTTGAGGAGCTATATTCATTTCTGAACTGAATGGGAGAGCAAGAAAGGTCTACCATAGCTGGTATGGAGATAATCATTCGCTTACAATTACATACAATTAAGCTATCATTAAGAGTGGTTTTTCTCGAAGGCTGCAATTTGTCACGCGTGGATTGAGGGGGGGGGGGGATTAATTAAGCCAAGTACCCCTAATACAAGTAAAGTGCTTTTAAAGTACCGCCGGATTTAATAGACCGTAGTTATAGTAATGAGATAGATCATCATCAACTCGAGTAGGCGTCACGGTCAATCGACCATGCACACCCTGGTGTCAGCGTTTTTCGAAAACACCTTCCGACCTCTGACGTGGTTCCTTTAACGACTACCAGGTGGCTTACTACTCTCCTAGAACCATGCAAGCTCCGGTGCGTAGGCGAGACAGCGCAATATACTTGATGTAAGGTGACATCTCCCTTACAGCATAGTTCTTGCATAGTTTTAAGTGATGGTGGTAAGCCACCAGATGGCAGACGGGACGTACAAATCATCCAAGCGCTTTCCCAGGGTTGCGCCCCGTGCCTTGTTGAAACGGAGTCGAATACCAACATGAAAGCATGAAACATAAATGATGATTATATGCTAATGAGTGTTTAATTTTACTATTTTTAATTTTTGTTTGTACCCTAATATTTAATTCATACAATTCATTTTTATCATTATCTTTATCGCGATGCAACGAAAAAAGTAGATAATAATACTAACGCAGATATAAGCAAATTCTCATTTAAAGCATAAATGCGATCAATGTGGAAATTTAGGCATTTGTCACGCCAACTGACAAACATTATAGTGAAAACATTGTATCATGTCAAGCAATACTCAGTTTTCACGGATTGTGGCTCCGTGCGCAGGCGCAGGCAGGAAGCAGTCCGAAGCGGCATGGTGACGACCGTTGTATGTATGTATGTAAAAACTTTATTGTACAGGAAGAACATTGATGATAAAACATAGAACACAACGTTGTTGTTAGCGTGCGAAGAAATAGGATGGAGTTTTTAACTATTTATTTAATATATACTAAGTAAAATCCCAACTTAATATTATAAATGCTAAAGTTAATTAGCATATTTGTTTGTTACCTCTCCACGCCCAATCTACTGAAGCAATCTTCCTGAAATTTCGCATACACATAGATAGAAGTATTGAGAAGCACCTTTCATCCCGGGAAAAAGCACTGTTCCTTTAAATTCACGCGGGCGAAGGCGCGGGCGAAAGCTAGCTAGTAAGTACTATAAAAAGGTGTTTGTAAGTGAATTTGTTTTAGGGGGTTTTCGGAATTACTACACTGACACAGAATATATAAAATGATAGTACTGACACCGATTTCAAAAACTCTATTTATACCTATAAACTTACAGTAAAAAATATACAGTTTAAAATTCAACAGGTAAAACTATAAGAAAGAAAAGCAAAAAGTCTCTATTTATTTTATTTAGTGTTAATTAAAATAATATAAAAGGCGGCGAATACAGCCGAATGCTTTTTTCTATCAGCCAACCATTGCATATTTTTTAGAAATTAGTTTAGTACTTCCTACAAAAAAACTCATAAACTTAGAAACACTTTCTCTTTTTAATCTTAACAAAAAAAATGACCGAACCACTGGGATTAGATCCCAGCCCCCAAAGCATAACAGCACTTCTAAAATTTAATACTATTTCAAAATGGTGACTTTACTACACAGCAATAAAATAATCGATGTTATTACCACTTGTATTCATTGTGCAACGTGGTACAGTGCCATGCAAGACTATCGCACCTTAGTTCGTCGAACACTGTATAATAATACAATGCGAGTCGGGTGGGCGCGGGTAATAACCGGCGGCGACTTCAAAGAGAACGCAGCCTTTGTGGAGCCGCCTATTGTCTCCCATATGTTGTTTTAATTTTTACTCTTAATTTCGTGTTGTCGTGTTAAAAGTTTACTACTTCACAGCTTTTATAATAATCGAATTTATTCTTTAAGACAGTGATTTTAAGTCTCGAAATTGAAGGTAACTGTGAACATTCACAGGATAAAAGTCTCGATTTGAAGTTAGTTTGTTTTATAGCGGATGAATGTAAAATGAGTTGTAAAATTAGGTTTGTATGGAACTTGATAGTCTTGGTGTATGATATCCTTGAACAGGAAGCGGTAATATGATCTCAGCATCATAAATTATCATCACTACATAGTATAAAACAAAGTCGCTTTCTCTGTCCATATGTCCCTTTGTTTTCTTAAATTTTTAAAACTACGCAACGGATTTTGATGCGGTTTTTTTTAATAGATAGAGTGATTCAAGAGGAAGGTTTTTATTCCCATGCGAAGCCGGTGTGGGTCGCTATTTAGTTCTATGTATTTTGTGAGTCTCATAAGTAGAGGGAAATAAGGGAAATAAAGAAAACAGCTAACTAAAAAAACCCTAACCTAACTTAAAAACTTGCTGCTGTATTTTAGATGCCAGCTACACATGTTGTTCTAACCATTAAAGTTTTTTTCCGTCTATTGCTACCTCAGCTATGTAGTTCTTTATCTAATTACGATCGCCAGCTTGTATGAAATAAAGAAACCGTGACGCAAAAATTACAACCCTCCTCCTCCCACCCCATCCCTCGGCAATCTCAATAAAAAGCAATGAACTTGCTTGACACCTTCCTGATTAATAGGTTCCCTAATGTGTTCTTATCTGCTATCTAGCATTTCTTCTTAGCATATCGACTCTAGCTATTTATATATTTGTGAGGATCAACTCTGTCACTGACAAGGTATTCAAGCATTGACAATGATGACTTTTCCCCATTATTAGGTTGGGGTCCGGAATCAGCTAAAACTCGATGTCTCGAATTTTTTTTCTTTAGACTAGACTTTTTTATAAGATGTTACATTATAATGGCCGACCACCTTTCCGACGTTAACCTTAACCATTCTTAAGAAGTTGAGAATACTGAATTTCAGAGAGTAATGATGCTGTCTTGACCGCCCGATCTTCTCTCCACTAGATCTTGCACTTTTTTGTTATTTGTTTTTCCTAAATCTCTTTTTCCGACTTTACGATATCTACAAGAAGACACAAATATAATCTAAGTATTCATAAGCCGGAAAGTACACGGATAGAACATAAATTATCCCTTAATCGGCTTTTAGGATTCATTTTTTTTAAGGTGATGTGAGTTCTGAAATGTTATTTTGATGCAGTATTTGGCAAATATCAGTAATATTACTGATTCTATTTAATTTCACATAGAATTTTACATAGAAATCTGTATATCTTTCTGCTAAATATACATTTACTCAAACCACGATTAAGCGTTTATGCCTCGATAGAAAAAAATCGCAAACATAGGCATGTTTTTGAGACTAAATTGCACCAAAATAAAACCAAAGAATTAAAAAAAAATTAAGTAGCAATATATAACATATACAACAATATATAATAATTTTATAAAACTTATACTAAAAATAATTATTCTAAATTCCATTTCTCAAGATTTGGTTTACACTTCTCAGAACAGCGCAACAAATATTGAATCAGTCATTCAGCATCTTATTGCACAGACGATCGGCGCCGTCATTGTATTGTATTGTTTTGAATGAATCTCCTGAGCAGTGTAATTTGTTGTACGGCCCGCATTTTAGGCCCTTTGTTGTGTAATGAGGTGTGAGGGGCCGTCTGACTAATTGTTATGTTATCAATGTTTGGGAATCGGCTTTCAGGTAATGCGTATAAAGATAATTTTGAAAATGAAAGAGATTTTTGTATTTTTTTATTGTAGAGTAATTAAGAGGGTTGCTTTTTACAAAAGTGACAGCCTTCTTACTCGCACATTTACTCATTTTTATAGATAATGAATGATTGTTGTGTTGAAATGATGTGTTGCAACTGTACTGTGATAATGAAATACGAGTGATCCTATAAAGGTTTCCATCATCATAATTTCGTGTAGGTGACTCTGTCAATGGACCGTGAACACCCTGGTCGACGGTCTTCAAGGCGACGTCGAAATCGTTGCGCGGTACGAATTAAATGACACCGTCGGAATCGGCATCGTATTCGGAATACGACATCGGCTTGAAATCGACGCCAGTTAGGCGGTAGCCCCCCTGGTGTCGAAGTTCTTTAGGCAGCCGGGACCGGCACAGAATTAGTAATAGTACTCTAAGGGCTCAACGTGAATAAAGTTTTTGTTTTGCCATTTTGTATGTACCTCCCTAAAACTAATTACCTATTCGGAATAAAGTATATTTGTAAATTTAGTACCTTACTAGCTTTCGCCCGCGGCTTAGTTGGGATTAGTAAGTATATAAAAGAAAGACGTCTTAGTTACACTATTTATAACTTAAGAACGGCTGAACTGATTTGGCTGAAAATTGGTAGCTTAGAATCAGGAAAAGGACATAGGGTACCGGGATAAAGTTCCAGAGGGAAGTTCACGCGGGCGAAGCCGCGGGCAAAACCTAGTAGATAATAAAAATTAACTGTTTCGCATCAGCATGTGATTTCGTTAACACAGCCTTTTAAGACCCGAAGAATTTCACGTGTTATTTTACAACACTACGTGTTACAATGTCTTACTTCTGCGTTTCGAGTAAAAAAATTATCGTTTCGAAAAGTGTAAAAATTTATTCTTGCCTATAAGAAGCTATATAATTCACAAAACGGCAACGGAGAATTTACTTTTACCCTGTTACTTACATACATACATACATATCATCACGCCTGCTGTCTCCCGTAGGGGTAGGCAGAGACTAGAGATTTCCATTGGCTACGATCCTTACATACCTCTCTCGCCTCCTCCCTGTTACTTAAATGAGTTTAATTGATTTATATTTTTATATTATTGAATTATTATTAAAATATATTTAAACAGGTATAACATGAACATGATACAGTGCGAAAGTGAGTTGGTTAATTGATTTGTTTGAGCTCTTTACTAGGTTCCAGGACAATTTTCATCCCAAAAGAAAGTACTATACTTATACGTGGGTTTTCCGCGGCTAAAGCGAAAGTTATTTTTGCGATTATATATCTCACCATAATCGGTTAAGTAGGTAGTAGAGATCTCGACAGCCTAGCACGGCGCACGTGTTCGTAACGATAGCGCGCGTCAAGCGACGGCGAGTGCGCGGCAATGTTTGGATTGGCCGCCATTTGTGGCATTTTCTATCTTGAGCCTCCGTGCTTCGAAAGGCACGTTAAGCCGTTGTTCCCTGCTGCTATTGGTAGATGGCAGTCGTTAGGCAGCCTGAACAATCTGACAGTGTTGGCCCCTAACACACTCGGATCATGTTCCTATTGGTCTGGTTTCCCTGTATAAAATAGATACGGAGGACAGACGGCAGTCGCTCCATTGTTATAACTAAGTAGTACTGCCAAATCAAGAACATGATTAATAGCGTACCCTGAGCTCTGAAGCGTAATAAGATGCAACCGGAAACACGCTCGGACGAAGAAGACGCATTATCATTGTCATATTTCCTCTCATAGAAATCTATTCGAGCTATACATTTTCTCAGCGATACAGGGTAAGTTGATGTGCTGTTCTCAAGTCCAATTTTTTAGAGAAAAAAAAAATACATCATCTTCTTCACAGTGTCCGTAAGACCTTTGTGGTCAGTGTCTAACAACACACAACCGTATCCAATTGTGTCCAATATTTCACGTACTCAGAAAAACGTGTGTCTGTCTGTGTATGAGACGTCCCGCGGCGCGAGTAGGTGTTAATGCAGACTACCACTGAGGTGCGCTACAGAACTACAATGCTGTGGAGTCGACTTTACGCACTCAGAAATCAGAAACCTGACCTGATTCAAGTCATAAACAGGAAATTTTATCAGGGACCTTATTGATTACGGTTGCGCCTAACCGGTATTTAAAGAAATGAAACAGGGTTAATACTAGATACTTTAGTATATATTTCATAAAACCGCCATTTCATTTACCAGGTTAAAAGACCGCTATAAAAATGTCGGTCTTACAAATACCCGTTTCCATTCTTGGTCACACTTATTCTAATACTAGCTGTTGCCCGCGGCTCCGCCCGCGTGGGACTCGGTTATATCGCGCCCAAGAGTAGTCTATGTTTGACCTCAGGTCGCTAACTACATCCCTACCAAATTTCATCACAATCGGTCCAGCAGTTTAGCCGTGAAGAGGTGACAGACAGACAGACAGACTTAGATTATGCGAAAATCATGAGATTTCCTCAAGTCTCTACCTCATCCTCGAATAAACTTACTCGGTTCAACAATCAATAATTTCAATCAACATATCAATCAATCAATTCATTTATTCCCATAAAATGAATGAATATAAATGATGGTCTCCTAATATCTATTTATCTTACTTTGTATGTTTACTTCGATAAGGTACGTTCTTATAACTACATGATTTTATAGACATGGTGGATTTTTATGACTAGCGGAGTATCTGAAGTTAAACTTTATTAAGAATGTTAGAATTCGCCACCTCTCAGAAAATAATATTGTTACTCTATTTATCCTGTAGTATTTTTTGCACTATCGATTTAAAGAGTAAATAACACGACTCTAATTTTTGCTCAAAAGCTATAAAATTTAAAATAATACATTTACAGCTTAGTAAATGACATTTTTAATTCTGAAACTTTTTCTGGTTGCTTACAGAATTGCATGTAACCGAATAAAAAATGCAGAACACCTCTCCACACTACTAGAACAAAATAACATTCAAAATTCGGCTGCCGAAATGGGCGGCACACTAAACATGCGCCTGCGCCGCATTCAGATGCACTGACACCCATGGCGCCCGCGATGTGACGACTGCCTGCATTATTCATACATTACATACTTGTGCTGGGTGCAACTGGTCCAGTGGCTGGACTGAATAGATGAATGTTACATAACTTAACACCTTCCGTGTTGCATACCTGGTTTTTATTGTATTGAGTGGGCAAACAGGCCTATGGCTTTATGGATTCGACTGCCTCTAGGTTTCGTTTAGGACCCGGAGGTTGTGGGTTCAAATCTCAAGAAATACTTTGCGCTCCGAATATATAAAAGTATAGATAATTATTCGCAAGGAAAGGTGAACCGCTGGTCCGGGCGGCCATCTAGTATATAGTATTTAAGAAAATCAGGTTATTCCTTAGAGAGGTGGTATATATAAATCTGACCCCAAGTTGTGCTGTATAATGTCAATTGACCTTGTAGTTCATAGTTATACAGCCCTACTGTAATTGAGTTTTGGTCGTCATACGACTTTAATTGACACAGTTTCAAATCCAAAAGCGGTAATATGAGAGAGAATTTATGATGTATTTTAAGGCCTAAAATAAGTAGACCAGAAACGCCAAGTCAAAGGCTGCAACTTCCTCGACGAATTTGTTTGTTTTTGCGATGCGCCCGCGTCTGCGTTCGTCATAGTTTTTGCGTCGCGACCACTGCGACTCGCCGACGGCATTCCGCTCAAATTGTACCGTCATTATGTAGTCTCCATGCTCCTGAGGGATCTGGGATATGAAGGATAAGTGCTTGAATATGGCCTACTTACTTATAGGTCTTATTATAGGTACTTACCTATACTCTACCTAAATTCTTAATTCCAAACTTTCTAATAGATACGTACAAAACTTTTGAAAATCTCTTAACAGGTGCACGGTAGTGCAAACGCCAAGTTTGCGAGCAATTTTTATATTTCTATTATTTAAGCTTAGTATGTAAGTACCGAACGGTTTTTTTATAATATTTGAAACAAATATTAAGTACTTTCATTCAAAAATAAATAGTAGTAGTGATCAATTAACGTTGTAGTGTATGATTAAATCCCATGTGAAATAAACTTTGTGGTTTTGAGATTTGTTTATTCGATGAAAGATCTCGTGCACATGATGCTCTTACCACCCATGTACATAAATTACCCTCGTTTCACTTTATTTCAATCGCACTTCAAACTTCATTTCAACTCCCTTGATTATACAAGTACTTAGGTTCTGATTCTGACTGAACTGAGCAATGCACTCTGGGGCAGACTTCCTAAAATATCATAATTCATTTTCCACAGACAGCTGCCTATAGGTTTTCAGGATCCACAAATTTACGCATAATACAATTAAATAAGGCAATCGTTAGTTTTCTACAGTGACACCTACATGAAATTGATGAAATGAAAGAGTTTACTTAAATATTTTTATTTCAATATTCTAATGCTTATAATGTCCCTAAATCGATGATGACATTGACCACTAACACCCAGAAGGATGGTGCCCCTACGCGGGCGGCGACTCGGCGAGTGGCGTTTTTTCGTCCCGTGGCAAATTCATTTAATTGTCGCTGCGACCTCGTGGCTTGCGGGCTGCGGCTGGTAATTGCGCAGACCTTCTGCCTCGCCGCCTCCACCTCGTCTTAAATTCAGCTAATGATAATCCAAATGTCTTACAACAACTTTACCAACTGTCTCCGTGGTCCAGTGGTTAAGGCGTTTATCTGTAGACCCGGGGGTCGAGGGTTCGCTTTTCACGGGAAGCATAATTTGTTTAGTTGTTTCCAGTTTGGTTAGGACATTGCAGGCTTGAATCACCTGATTGTCTGACAAAAAAGATGATTCCGTGCTTCGTAAGCCGTTGGTCCCGGCTGCCATCTGGACATCTTGTATAGTCGTTAAAGGAACCACTTCAGAGGCCGAGAGGCGGTTCCGAAGGACTCTGAAACCAGAGTGTGCATGGTCAATTGACCATGACACCTACACAAAATGAGTGATGAACAACAACTTTATTGGTCGCCAATTTAAAACTCTCTCTCATCTTATCAATTTTCGATTGCATCTTCAGCTATTCGCTGCGGAGCCCAGGGTTCGCTTTCTTGCTTTTTCTTCTCCACTTTGCACAGTCTAAGGCATCTTTGATTGTGAGTTTGCCACATATACGTCAAACATTCACATTTTGGGGTGTAACTTCATGCTCGCCAATTTAAAAAACATTCTTCAGGGCTTCCTTCATGTAGAGCCTTATTGCCTTGTCATTTACATTTGGTCAACGGTTTGCCTTATTTGCCAAAAGTTTAAATGTTTGCCAATAACTTAATATTTTAAGACGGTCGCAACGCACCGCTATATAATTCAGAATTTTTAAAGACTTGACATAAAAAATATATATAACCTAGCTCTTTATTTCCTTAGATCATTTTATTTCATAGAAAATTAAGTAGATTGACAAAAAACAAATAGATGACAATTAAAATACTTGTACTTGAGTATATATTTATGGTTCTTTCACAGCGTATCTAATAAATAATGCCTAGCGTTATTCAAACCCAATAACATATCATCCATACTTACAAAGTCATGTGAATTATAGTAGTTATTACAAGTAACGAGCACACATCCATCGCACTGACCTTTAGTAGTTATTCAATGGCAATTTATGTCACTCTATTACCAGTTTTTATTGCGGTTCTGTTAGATAATTGTTAACATTGAGTGCTAAGTTTTTATTGGCATTAATGGCTCTTACCACCATACATAGTATCAACAACAGTTATCCTTATCTATCTATAAATGTTCGTCCATCCCACAGTTAACTACTTAACTTTTATCGTCTGTGGTCCTACCAGATACTTGGTTAATTGGATTGACAGAGTGTTCGTTAAATATCATAATCATATTAATCATACTGCTACAACCGTATTGCTATGGAACTTAAGGTCTGCTATAATGCATTGTCGTGACCCCCCCCCCCCTTTCACGAGGCGTTTAGTATAATTATTTTTATGTACTGGCAACCTGGTAAAATCAGCTACCTACAGGTAAATAAAGGAACAAGATGAAGAGGCGGCTAAGGGAATAACAGAGGTATTACCTCTGTTATTCCCTTAGCCGCCTTTTGCAGAACCAATCAACCATATGTCAAGACCGTATCTCAAGGATTTTTCCTGTTTTCTTGTAATCTTTTTTGAGTTTTTATTTCTATGTTATCAATTGATATCCTATATTCTCTTAGAAAAAATACGTTTCTTTTTAAATTTAAATAGTCGCTGACAAATTTTATGTGGTGATTCAGCAGAGCTTTTATTGCGGAAGACGGCCATAGAGAAGTATTATGTGGTCAGTAACTTGAATTAATAGCAGAAACGTTGTCATAACAACAATGAACGGCGTCCCTTTGAAGCTGAACTGCTCATAGTCGCAATAAGTCGGCCATATCAATAAAGTTGGTTATAATTAATATTCAACATCGCCCAAGACTCTGCGGAAAAGTCGTGTAGCATTTGCATTGTTGATAGCCGCAAGCCGCCATACTTATGACGTTTTAATTACGATTCCAAACCGAATGTGCTTGTGGTGTGGGTTAAAAATGAGTGCTACGCGAGTCAGAAATCCTCCAATTCTCAATATAGTACTCCTAGCTTTAGACTCTTTATTTAATATTTGTTTCTTACAATATATACTCCTAAACTATAGCCCGAATTTAGAATAAGAGTAATATATCTGTTTTATAATAAGGTTCCTATTCCAAAATATTAGAAATTATGGGCGGCAGTGCAGCTCCAAGTCATTAAGTCAATAAGAAATAAAAAAAAGTAGGTACTTAATTTTATAAAATCTATCTGTAATGTGAAATCGAGTCAAATAGTTCTTCACCAAAGAGAATTTTGGTAAAAGTTTACAATTATATAACTCGACTATGTAAAAGGCATCTAAAAGGAACGAAAAGTTATTCAGATCGAAATCCAGAGAAAAATTATAGGTATAGCGGACAGACAGACAACAAAGTGATCTAGGGGTTCCGTTTTTACTTTTTGTGATACGTAATACTAAAAAAGGTTAAAGTGAGAGGACCTTTCACATTTCCGGCTGTGACGTGTTTGGTTAAAATATTAATTTGCATCCGAAGTCATTTAGGGTAAAAGTGATTCTTTTTACTGTTATTGTTTTTTTAATCGCCGCTTACCGCTTATGCTTGTGCCAAGTACCTCACCCCGCGGTCCACGCATGCGTCCTTAATTAGGCATTCCGCCGGCGTCCGGCCGCGTACGCGCACTGCAGGCGGCGCCTTTGACGACTCCTCGCTCCGTCCCGCTCCAACAATGCAACTATTCATTTCAATCCACCAGCTTATCTTGAACCTTCTCCTCTTTTCAATATCAAACAATACCCCTCAACCTCGCAGACCAGGATACACTAGGCAAAACATCTTAGAACCATCGTTCAAATGTTTTTCAACTTTGAAACTTATGCAGCGTCTTCAAAGTCCGAGATTAATAAACCGGTTGTATTATTAAAGGTGTTATTGGAGTGATGTAATGAAGGGGCCTAATTGTGTATTCTACTTGGGATGCCGGACCGAAAGATAAAAGCACGAGCGGATGGGGCTATCTGTTCTCTCACTTGCATTGCATATTTTGGTTGTAGGTATAGCTATGGTGTGATGCAAAATGGGTAGGTATTGTTTTTGGATCCTAGATCAAACTTAGTTCGTTTGAGCACTGAATTACTGAGCAATCATAAGTATTTAGGACATAGGACCGCTTTTCTTTTAAGATAACTGACAATGTTTTTATGAAGAACCTACCTAAATTCATGCATTTGTCATTTAACCTCTTAATATGATAGGAAATAAAAGACGCCTATACGCAGGAGTCTATACAATACCTAGAACTAGTAGGTACTCATCTACATAATAACATGATTGTAATAGTAGTTCTTTGCATAATTATTTCAATTATATGCCATGCCATCATCTCTCCATCTCGACATAAACATTAAATACCAAAACTGTGTAATAAAACTTTCGAACCTCTCAATTACCCAACACTTTTATTGCAGCAATTTTGTAAAATAAAATCCATCCCCATGGGCAGATACACTTAATTTTATACGTTCTTCATAGTCTCTCCTGTCCTTTACTAACTTGCGGTCGTGAGAGGGAAACAGTTCAAATTGCTCCCACTGATTGCAGTGAGCCGTACACGAATTAGGCCCTTTTCCTTTTTTTTCCTTTTCTTTAATGCCCTGTTCATGCGTTCAGTCAGACAGACCTTTTATCGGAACATATGCATGTTGTGAATGCACCGGCCGGTCGACCGGTTTCGTTTCTTTGCCTTTGAAACACCGCACCGCGTTCGAAATTTGAATCAGTCCGCTCTAGTCTGTCGACGAGAGAGTACGTGCGCTTGTTCACCTAAATATGTTTACGATTCTACAGTGTTTACAATTAGTGTTTTTGTGACTGCATCATTTATTATGCTACTCATAAACGGTGTTCAATAATTATTGTGAAAAGCTTACAATGGCTCGGATTTTTTTACTGCTGCTGAGTGCGTGGCTGGTGACTGCAGCTGAAGAAGATGAAGGTGGCAAATGCGAGAGGATTAAATTACCGCTATGCCAGGATTTGAGATACAACTGGACTGTCATGCCTAACCTGATGGGGCACCGAGACCAAAAAGAAGCAGAAGAAGCTGTAAGTATCTAAAACAAAACGTTTATGAGAAACTACTAACTTCGCGCTACTACTCCGGTTCAAAACAATCAACAAGATAGAATAAAGGTGTCAGTGTCAGTATTACACTAGTTCTCTAGCGTGGGAATGTACAAGATTAATTTATTTTCATCAAATAATAGAGCAGAAGACGATCCTACACAGATTCTAAGTGTCGAAATAATCAAAAGCATTTAGCTTGGCTTATTTTTGACATTTATCTTTAAATTTCATTTATGGAAATATTTTAAATAATATTTTGAGGCCCTTAAATCGCTGCTAATTATTCACAGTTTAACGTTTTTGTAACCATGCACATCAATATCAGATGGGGAAGTATATAAAGTAGAAAGGGGAACAACCCTCGTTAGGGGAGCAACAAGTAGTTTTGCCACTGATAGTTGCTTGACGATATAATCCTATGTGATTAGATTTGTGATGGTACCCGAGGGGACTTCTGTTGACTCGCCACTGTTTTGTTTAATTTCTGATAATGATTCGAGCACACCGTTCCCACGAGAAAATCATGCTGATTAACGAAGGTAATCTATTTTAGATGACCTAAAATGATGTATTTATTATTTAACTTTCAAAAACAAAGAAATGTATTTGATTATGTAAGTAAGATAGCAGAAAATATAATAATAAATGTCTCTTCTCCACTATTCTTTTAATCAAATAAATTTTTAGCTTTTTGTTTTAACAAGAACTTGGAACTATTTGGAGCACGACTACATTTATCCTTGTTAAATAAATTACGTTCTGCAATTTTTCTGTCCTCCTTTCTATTCATTGCATAAATGTTAAGTAACGAATCCAAAAGCAATTAGAAAATACATGAAGCATGCATTCACTGAGAAACGCAACGTTGGCAACAGCAAGTGTAAACCGATGACTCTTGTTGCTGTTATAAGATATTTCCGTGAAAATACATTCATACTCGTATTTACATGAATTCCGACAGAATTATGAAATCTGATTACACGAACTAAACAATATGGTTTAGTATTTAGACTTAGATTTTTTTGGAATACGTAAAAACACAACAGGCAGATATTCCATTTATAAAGAACCATAAAAGCATGAATCCTAAAAGAGTTATGCGTGTTTACGCGTACAATGCGTGGGCGCAGAGCGACAAACGTGCGATAACGTCAACAAATACAGCTTATCAGACATCAAAGGTACCGCCGATCTCGTATCTACCGCTGGCTGCTCTTCACTTGTGTGGCCAATCAACTGCTTCGATACATCAATTTAAAGTCTTTTGCAACATGCTACAAATTATATAGACTAAAATAAAAAGTTTGACAAGCTAATCGTTTCCGCACTGATAGTCATCGATTATGAAGATCCAATGTCAGTTATGTATTTGGGTCAGACTGATCCAACTAATAATAACGAAAGAACTCTACATGCTAGGGTTGTTAGCAATGTCTACGAAATAAAATATAATTTTGATATAATTTCCAATCTCCAAAGTTCGAAAGTATATTAATTAAAAGAAATTGTATTGTATAAGAACAGTAAATACAAGTTTTGTAAGCTAAACAAGAAGATTTCTGTAGCGTAAACCTCTGGGATTACTGCGTGTCTAAGAGCAATAGTAAGTATTACATCAACAAGATTATTTGTGGCACTTTAGCTATTGATAACATACATACTTAAACAAAAAAAACTATTCCTACATTTGAGTATCATTCAGATCTCTCGAAGTTTACTTCATTAACAACCATTGTATTTATAACCAAAAATATTAAGTATCTTCTTTTAAATTACATGCGAACGTCAACAATATTTTAAATCCATACCGTATTAAATATACTTATTAACAGGAAATACTTTACAGAGGCGGAAGCTATGAATATAGCAACAATTTATAAGTGTAGAAGTAATCGGCAATAAATTTACAGTACAGGTGCAGTCGAAGCACAAAGTTAGTCGATTTAATATCGGCCGATAGCGGTATCTTTACAAGCGAACGTAAGAGCAGCCATTTATTTTTATTTATTCTGTTATCGAGCGCCGTATCGTTGCTTTAAGTAGCGATGTATATCGCTTAATGCTGTTTTATCACCGGCATCGCTTTAAATCATATGCCTGAATATCTTTAGTTATATATTATTCGCTAAGCTGATATGACCGAAATAAGATATCGTATTGGCGGAAGGCGGCCGCGTGAAAGACGTGATCGATTTAATTAACGCGACTTGGCGTAATCGCTACCGTGCGCACGTGCTCTAGTTTTTATTTGTTTACTTACCTAATTATTATCAAATAATTTATTGCTCCTTTTTAGAGCAATAAAAAAATTGTAAATCATACTTCATTCTAATATTATAAATGCGAAAGTGAGTTTGTTTCTTTGTTTGTTTGTTAAGAACCAATCTTTCTGAAATTTTGGAAACACATAGCTAGAAGTATTGAGGACATAGGGTATCTTTCATCCCGGGAAAAATCACTGTGCCTGAATAATCGCGGGTGAAGCCGCGGGCAAAAGCTAGTTTACTATAAAAACATCTTGTGGAAATACTTATAAACATCCATACTAATATTATAAATGCGAAAGTCTGTCTGTCTGTCTGTCTGTCACCTCTTCACGGCTAAACTGCTGGACCGATTGTGATGAAATTTGGTAGGGATGTAGTTAACGATCTGAGGTCAAACATAGGCTACTTTTGGGCGCGATATAACCGAGTCCCACGCGAGGCGAAGCCGCGGGGAACAGCTAGTATTATATATTTGTAAACTTAATATAAAACATGAAAATACCTTAATTTTCTGCTAATCAAACTTTAGGACCAATTAGAGAATATTAAAGAGTGTCATGAAAAAAAAAACCACTACATTCATAACTTTTAACTTTTTTGTATGTATTTTTTCTCTATGTACTTACCTAAGGCGCGGCTTACTGTTACTCACATCATAGAGTTATTAAGTCACGTTTCTTTTTGAATTACCATCCTATTTCCTTAAATAGACTTCACGATCTAACAAATCATGTCCTAAATCTAACAAAAAAAAACGAAGTCCCAAAAACGATCTTACCCCTTTAAATTAAAGTCTCAATTCGTAAAAGGATTTTCCGTGAAATCTAAAAAGTCAACTCTACCAAACTTTTAGACGCGTAAAAGAAAACGAGCGCGTCAAAACCGTGCGTCTAAATTCCGCGGTGGCGTATATCTTGAGCAGTGGGCCGGTCCATTCACGAACAGTTTCATCTGATTTGGCCACCGAGGCTGTTGACCCTAGATTGGGCTATTAAGCCTCGATTCTGGTCCAATCAGTTGTTACTTTCGTATCGTTAACTGGCTCTATCATAAAGTAATATAAAAGTTTCATATTTTATTCGTTACGTCGATTTATGTTTTATTTCGTAAGTCGTTCATCTATGATTAAAGCCATAAAATTAGAAAAGAGAAATGTACATTTGAGGGCAGATAAACTGACCCGGGTCACTTTTGTAACTACAGTAGGGGTCACTTTTATTTGGCCTCAACTTACTTTCTTTTTGTCTGTCACTTTAACAATTCATATATTTTTGATATAGAAAATAAATCACCTTGAATCACCTAATTGTCTGATGATAAAGATGATTCCATGGTTCGGAAGGCACGTTGAGCCATTGGTTCCTGCTTACAATTGGTAGTCGTTGAAGAAAGCACGGGTAGATGTTTGAAAACTTCTAACAACCAGGTGTGCAGGGTCAATTGACTTTATAACCCATATGACCTTGCTCGAAATATGAATAAAGTGATCTTTTTCTATTCATATATCCTAAGGAGGTAGCACTACTGGTCCGATAAAAAAATAGGACATTAAAGTCGGACCAAAATTATAAGAAAACACTATAAAATAGCGTTAAATAAACAAGTATCCATTAGATTACAAAAATCCGTGTAAATTGGACGCGTTCCCGACGTTTTCACGTTTTTTGTAACGAACAAACAGACAAGCGGGGCCAACAAAGGTGCCAGTTTAGCTCGAGAGGTGGTAATGGACCAATTTTAGCCTCTTGGTATTTCCAGTCACCGGTTTGGACTGAGAAATATAAAGCTACTACAAGAACTATTGCATAACATAATAGTAATGAATAGAGAATACTTTTTTTTAGTTTTTTTCACCTTACGTCTGCGAATGTAGCGAATTGGAAAAGTCACATATTTTGACTAAGATGTAGAGTTTTGTGAATTTAGGCCGTCTAGAGTTAGAGCGGCTACAGTTAAAAGCTTATTTTAAAACTTGTATTTGGTCCTTAACAGTACTAAGTGCCTTAACTTACGCATCCCCATCCATACTAATATTATAAATGCGAAAGTCTGTCTGTCTGTCTGTCTGTCTGTCTATCTGTCTGTCTGTCTGTCTGTCTGTCACCTCTTCACGGCTAAACTGATGGACCGATTGTGATGAAATTTGGTAGGGATGTAGTTAATGACCTGAGGTCAAACATAGGCTACTTTTGGGCGCGATATAACCGAGTCCCACGCGGGCGGAGCCGCGGGCAACAGCTAGTTTTCTATAAGTCATAAAGAAATGACTATAAAAATTGTTCAAAATGTTTCAACATCACTACAAGTCAATAGATCGGTACCTAGAAATCCGTATCTTTGGCAATAAAACAATAAATAGATAAAAAATGCTGCGTAAAATGATAACCCATTTTACTATTTACGTCGGCTCTTTTGTATATTTTTAAGGTCCTTTAAAACGAACACGAAACGGGTTATTGTTTTAACTTTTGTCTTTTGTAATTTCTATACTTCGTCATGGCAGGTTGAAGTTAGTTTTAATATCTTATCTCTTATCAAAGACTTAGTGGTGCAAAATAGTCTACCCCTATTTATTACATAAATAAATTATGTACATTGTGTAATAAAGGACAGTTTCATTTCTTCCATTTATTTGCACAAAATGAAATAATTTATTTTTCATCACTTATTAAGTATAGGAACCTTGAACTATCTACAGAGAGCTAATATGCCGAATCACCACTAACCAACCTTACACTATTTGCAGATTACATATATAGATAACTAGCGACCCGCCCCGGCTTCGCATGGGCATAAAAACCTTCCTCTTGAATATCACTCTATTAACAAAAACGCATCAAAATCCGTTGCGTAGTTTTAAAGATTTAAGCATACATAGGGATATAGGGACAGAGAACGCGACTTTGTTTAATACTATGTAGTGATAGTGATATCAGTTTAGACAATTTTCAACTAAGACGTTTTTACACATGTGTCCCGTATTTAGTAGAGAAATATCTTCTATAGACTACTAGATGCTACTACTTCCGCTCACTTCTATTCAAAACAAATAATTGTTACATCGTGTATCTAGATTATCAATTTATCATCACAGAATTTCCCTAAACAGAGAAACAAAAATTTTCAAAACTAGAGTAGTAGCACAGATAATAGAATGCATTAGAGTAAATTCAGCAACAAACGAACGCGGCTTCTCAGGGCGCGGGTAATTTACACTTGGCCCGTTTTTTTTCTGTGGTCCATTGAAGTTCCGAGATTCAGCTGTATGGTAGTCTTCCTCGAAAGTGCACCCTATCATTAGCCCAGGTATGCAAGGGTATAAGGCATAAAGGAAGGACTTCACGGTTGAAAGACTTTTTACGGTTGCGCGCGCGAAGCGTTTAGCGTCGATGTATTTATTTTAGACTAGCTGTTGCTCGCGGTTCCGCCCGCGTGGGACTCAAAAATTAGCCTATTTTTGCCCCCTGGCCCTTAACTCTATATAAGTGTATCAGACAGATGGACAGACATACTTTCGCAATTATAATCTAGGGTTATTTAGGGTACATATTCAGGGCTTCATTTAACCAAGCATTTAAAAAGATGCCTAATTAATCCTGAATTACTATTTCTATTTATAAATATGAAAGTAATTTACTCGTCTGTTATTTTAAGCTTAAACCGATTAAGACAAAATTTGGTATGAAGAAAGTTAAATTTTTTTCTGGGGAAGGACTATAACCTGAATAGCTATTTTTTTAAATAGTCTAAACATCAGACATAGTATAAAACAAAGTCGTTTCCCGCAGTCTGTCCCTATGTATGCTTAAATCTTTGAAACTACGCAACGGATTTTGATGCGGTTTTTTTAATAGATAGAGTGATTCATGAGAAAGGTTTATATGTAAAGGTTTATATACATGTATTAAGTTACAGTATTGCACCCGTGAGAAGCCGGGGCGGGTTACAATGAAATAAAAAATATGCTATCAAAACATACCTATTTACCCAAAAATAAAAATAAATTTACTTAAAAACTGGTCTACCCACAGCCCACTTTAACTAATAATAGCTAATAGATAAACGATTTACAAATGATTAATCAATTCGGTCTCAAATTTCCATACTTACACGATTTATCATGATTTTATACCCACTACCGATTTAATGATGACTCTAATGACCGGCCGAGATCTAACGATTTCAGATTAGACGTCGGCATTAAAAATAAGAGTAAATTATGTCCTTGTAATTCATCAGCCGATCTTTCTCTGTCTTTTGGAAACCTAATATTAAAATAAAACAACCCAAGTTTACTCCATTAAATTTAATATTATACAATTTAATTATTTAATTTTAGAACCTCAGACCTAAATGTTGGTTAATTTTGAAATAAAAAAATCGTTTGATATGGAAGTGTAATATTTTTTTTCACTTAAATGTTACCAGTTGACAAAAAATAACTATTGACTTTGATTATTATTGTGTGAAACCTTGGGTAAATGTAATGATTTTATTTATTTATTGATGTGAAAGTATTTCTTTACTATTATTGGCTTTGTTAAAATCAAAGACTATTATTAAAAATAAATTCAATATAAAAATTATTCTTATATTTTATTAGGAATGCAACGCACTCCCTCGCTCTCAAGCTAATCATAATTCAAAGCGTTCTTATTATAAAACTTGTTTTTGAATTTAACACTTTTTTTACAAACGGTTATATTGTTCAGCCGCCTACCTGGGTAATTAGGCGGGGCAATTTGTAGAGCCGCTAGGGCCGTTCTTTTTTGCCGTTTTCTGTGTGCGCAGGCGCCGCCGCGCCCTGAGGCAGGCCATGCATCATCTCGTGGTCCCGTACCATGCTTTTAAATTACACTGTAAATCTTATTGTCAAATTTCCAGACGTTTAGTTATTACCGATTCGAATGTGCGGACCTCTACTGCTACATATTCTACTAAAATTAAGTTCCGATGTACGGCAAATCTGAAAAGAGATTGCACTGTAAAATTAATTAAAATCCCAATTTATATAATAAATGTGAAAGTGAGTTTGTTGGTTTGTTTGTTATGATTGCACGCCCTATCTACTGAACCAGTCTCTCTGAAATTTTGCATACACCATAGTCAGATGTATTGAAAAAGACATACTGTACCTTTCATCCCGGGTAGCACTGTTTCCGAGGAAAATTCACGCGGGCGGAGCGCGTAAGTGAATAAAATATATTTTTTAACACTATCGTTTCCTATACCTAGGTACATTCTATCTAAAATTTAAGAGCATTGCTCTTGTCAGTGGAGTCTCTGTACATTAAAGTTTTCTGCATATCAATAACCTCAGAAAGAATTTTTTTCTTTTATCTGTTTTTTTAACACAAATGAAAAAAAATCCTTCTGGAGCTAAAGTGATTGTTAGAAATAATTGTTTAAGATATATTGTGCCTACCCCGAAATAATAACTTGTTTTTCTCCCCATCATTAAAAATATGTACTTAGCAGTTTAATAACACGTTTTTCCGCTACAAAGCTAAAACGATTTATTAATTGTCTTTATAAAAGGAGTACATGTTCAGCTAAACGCTATTAAAGCTTTAATTACAGTTAATAATCACAAATTACTGGCAATAAAGATGTTCGGCGTGGTGAGGTGGAGGGGGGAGAGAGCGGTGAGATCAAAGACGAGATTACTGCGATGCGATAGCCGATGCGCGCGCGCATCGCAATAGCATTGCGGCTAAGCGTGCGTCGACCCGGTGCACCGCTGCAACATCGATGTTGATTGCATTTTATCAATTGTACAATGTAGCTATTGAAGTATATCAAATTCAAAGTAAAATTATTTGCTCAAGTAAACAAAATAAAATATTCCAACGAATTGAGAACCTGCTCCTTTTTTGAAGTCGGCTAAAGATTAAAATTATATAATGTTATAGACCTTCAATGTCTAAAATTAAATCAGAAAGAGTAGACAAAAATATAATGAAAAAAAAATAGAATACTAACGTAAAAATCTTGACCATTGGTCCTAAATTAAAGGAAGCACACGTCTAACCTTTGGGTCCTTTTATACTTAAAATGTACGTATGTACTACTCTTAAAGTAAATAGTTTTGCAAAATTCCTTCTTGAATGACGTTTTTTGCCTTATCCATATTAATATTTCGAGGACCTCCTCCTTTGAAGTAGTAGACCATATTCTAATTTCTCAGTTCATTATCATTACAACAAAACTGTGTGGGACCATACCAAAGTTATCTCTGATATGTCGAATCGGTCACAAATTAGTTCTCACAGACACTTCCGCCGGCCATAGACAAGTCCATAGAGTAATAAGACAAGCCCGGGCGTGTCGGATCGCCGGAATCGAACCGGGGACAGTCTAATTGGGCGGCATTCCTCAACTCATCGGCACAATGGCGGACGTCGAATGACTCGCCGTTTTTGGACCACAAGCGAACTCTATAGAAATGTCGGTTCTTTCTTATCGTAAATAATATGTCTGTGCAATTTTGATTTTTAATATCATTTGGACTTTCCAGTCTCAGAATTATAATCGTAAAATTTTGTGTAATTGGGTGGATATTTAACGTTTCCCCACATGATATTGATATGAAAGATAGTTATACATATAGCTCGTCCAGAGTGTGGTTGGATAGATTAAATGGTCTTGGACAAAATACTCTACACCCTAAAATCCTTTGGGAACAAATTCGCGGGAAAAAAATAGTATAAGATCCTGCGCTAACATTTTTTATCAAACTACATTTTATACGCACGCGCATTTCTCTAAAGCTCTAGCATAGATAAGTCTTTCAGTGGGTATTTAATGTAACATTAGGTTTTAAAATAAAATACTTGGGTAAGATTGCGTATTAATGTAACATTCGAATTTAGAAAAAATCACTTAAATAAAAACACGTAGCTTATCCACGTAGGTAGGTCACCCATGTGCAGTCGGCATTAATAAAGATGGCTGCGTTGTCGGTATTTAATTAAACATGAGCCATAGAACACGACACTATCTAAAAAGAGCAGGCATTAATATCAGCATACTATCACATTTCCGTTCCCAACGTTTTAGCGCGCCGACTTCCTTTCACATTATGTGCTGTCAAATTACAAACTTATATAGGAGGAATTAATATTTTAAGCATACCTAAGACTTGGGCGAAAAATGTCAGGAGAGAATTTTCGTAACTATCGTGATAGAATTATTATATTTTTCTTATTTTCTAATAAATATTTTCGTAAAATTGATGTACCTAAATTTTTTTTGAAATTTCATATATTTACTAAATACAGGATACAGAGTAAAGTTTAACAAAGATAAGAGACCTGTCTCTTTCTATCATCGATCCCTAATATTCAGTCAAAGTCACAGTATAAATTGGCAATAAAGGCTAACGGACAAAGGGCACATCTTTTAAGTTATCCATGCCATTTAACTCCCTATATTTTTATGGATTAAGCTAAAAGTCTGTCTAGATGGAATTAACAGAGAATTTGAGCCTGTGACAGTCTGTACATAGGTACGTTACGAGTGACATTTCTTAAAAAAAAAAAATATATCATGCCAGTGCTTACAGACGGCAATTTACAATTTCCCGCGTAAAAAAAGACCGCCATTGCAATCGCAAGCGGCCGAATGGTATAATTGACAAGAGAACGACCCGCCGATGTCGTACGGACGGATAAACAGTTTTTAATGGTTATTTATGTGAGGCTGCTATGCAATGTATTAAAATAGGGCTGGCACTGATACCGATTCATATTATAATACATACATTATTTATATAACAATTCGTTCGTTGATATGTATAACTTATTCATGGTTTCCCTCAGTGGTGGAGAGATTTTTAAAATTTTATGATGGATATCACGCACAGCAGTAAACGATGGGAACCCGGAATAACAAAAGAAATGCAAAATACCAAATCTCTACCATCTTCACGTGTTGATATTATATGCACACAAAAGAAAATTATTAGGTGAAATTCTGTGGTACATTTATGGTGAATCTATGGTTAATTTAATTATACAATTAATCAAGTGTTACGTACAGCACGAAAACTTGCCAAGTTTATCTTTTATTATATTTATCTATATCTTAATATTGTGGATCAGGCTGTTGATGAAGATGATTATGATCGATTTTAAAGTGCATCTAAACTTGGCATTGAATTGGATTTCAACCCTTTTTTAAACGAATAATTAGCTGATAGGAACTTGGCCCCCTTTTTAACAGGTATGTTTTTAATGGAATTAATATTAGCACAGACCCTAAGAAACCTCTATCAACCCAAATAATCTAACTCTAAATTGTTACTTTTATCTGACATTTAATACCATTTAATCAGTGTGGATTAATTAGATACTTAGTTGTTATTTACTGTTATATAGGTAGTTTGTCTGCTTCTCGTCTCTTCTTCGTGTCGATGACTTAATAATATTTCTGTCCAAAATATCTAATAAATACTTGAACGCATTTTATTTTTTGTATAAGGTAGCCATCCCTAATAGCGGGGCTTGCTTGGATTAAATCCTCCCATAAAAGTTGTCTCTAGAACAGCGCTATTAAACCGATTAGCTTTAACTTTTACCTACTTACTTGTAATAGTGATTGAATATACCAGTTTTAACGACTTAGAACTCACTGGGTATGCCTATAGATGCCTCTAGATACTAGCTCAGTGTATTTTAAGCGTCGCATTCTGATACCACAGAATATCATAGTGAAATCCATCACAAGAATACCTACATACTAATTTGGATTAACCCTGTCGTCAACCAGGGTGTGAATGGTTGATCGATCGTGACATCCGAAATAATGATAATATGACCGTGTCGTTTCTGGTCGTAGATTGTGTGTCATATTTTAGAAGACGACTTGGGTTTGGATAAACAGGTTGCTTTTACTACCATCTACTAAAACCATGCAAGATAATGGCTAATAATATTTAAAAAAATCTATATTAAGATCTACAGCTTAATTATTCGGTGAAGTGATTAATTCTTTTAACGAAATAAAGATTTATTTGGTAAGTTTTCCAAACGTTTGGTCAAATTTACCTTGGCACATTGGCAAATATGGCTGTTTGCGATTGCTCAAATTGTGAGGTCGGCAAATACGCAAACATTTGCAAACACCGACTCTTTGATGTTCACTCACAGCCGACTTACATTTGCAAATAGCACGGCTATAGATAATAGTACTAACGTGCAAATAGTCAAAGGTTATGTGATGATAAATAGCTTAAATGTCACGGACATGGTAATACACGTAGTTACCTTTATTCAGAAACTAGCGACCCGCCCCGGCGTCGCATGGGCATAAAAACTTTCCTCTTGAATCACTCTATCTATTAAAAAAACCGCATCAAAATCCGTTGCGTAGTTTTAAAGATTTAACCATACAAAGGGACATAGGGACAGAGAAAGCGACTTTGTTTTATACTATGTAGTGACTATTATTTTTATAATACTAGCTGTTTCCCGCAGCCCCGGCTGCTATAAAAGTATACCTCTTTTGTGTTTTACATACAAACTTTCAACCCAACTATCAGACCCTTGAAGCTTGATTTTTAAAAAACAGTTTCCTATAGGTATTTGACCCCGGGTCTTCAACTATATATACACTAAATATCAAAATCGATTTAGCGTTTTAGCCGTAAAATCTAACTGACAGACGACAGTGACGCTCTTTATTAATTTTTGGGATAAAAAAAGCTTTTACATTTAAGTATATCTTTAAAAAAAACCTTTATATGCATACGATAAGGTAAGTATACGGGGGCACCCTCCACCTCCCATGGCTCTACCAACCTCTCGGTTATACGAGCCGAATCTCGGGAGAGTGCGCTGTACTTGCATTTCGCATCTCTTTCCAGTCGCACCTGCTTGATCTATCTACAAGTTCTCTATAAGGTCGCCTATCTATGCAATCGTTACATTTTAATAACTCTCCTTTAGGGGGTTTACGATCACACGTACGCCTCGCTTGCCTTCTTCTCGGCCTGAGGCCAGTATACGGGGACAGTAAAGAAACTACTCGGGGTCAGATTAACCTGCCCCAACTGTACTATACAAATAAAATTACCTACTTTGCTCTTCGAAGTGAGTGTCCGACTACTGCCTTTCACAGAACTAAGCTTTAGTAATGTCATTTCTAAGCCTTAAGGAATTTTGATATCCGAGTAGATGCATTCCATGGGCATAATAAAAAACACGAGTAGCCTGCAAGCGGAGATGACGCCCCAATTAAAGTATCAGTTGATAACATGCATGGCGCCTAGCACTCATAAAGCTTGCTATTCACATTGCGACAGGAACTTGAAAGAGCCACAAACGATTTCGATGATACTATAAAAGGCTAGGTTTAAAGTACGATGTGTCGTGAGTGTCGTTTCTATGTCATTTATGTCTTTTCATCGTGACCAAATGACTCGTTATGATAAAAATACGTCATCGTGTCGTCTACACATCCTGGTAAATACATAGAAATGACAAAAACAAATGTAAAGGCAAAATACCTATGTTTATTAAATTATATGAAAATTTTGATTAAACCTGGTAGAGTTAGCAAGCAACAGACAGACGAATATTGCCCTTTACGAATAAGTAAATAGTCATAAAGCAACTTACGGTGCCTTATGTACTTATTCTTGGACACTCTTCCAAATCCCTACAATTAACAAATAATAGGTACTTCCGATTTTAATTCTGAAACCATTATATTCATAATCTACTTATTATACAGAATCTTCTGTACAGTATGAGATAGTTTAAATACGTATAGTGGTTCCATCACGTTTATTTTTTATTTATTTTATATGTAGTATTTAAATTTAGAATGAATTTTATATCTTAAAATTACTATTTAGTTATACTAAATTAAAAAAAAATCGGTTGTCTGTAAAGTCGGTTTACTGACGATAGTTGAACGTGACATCGTCATAAGAAATTCGCTTGCACTTCAAGCCTTAAATGTAACTCCTCAGAGTGAGGTAACGCCGGATTGCGTCATGTTTTTTCGTGCGTGCAGCCGGCTCCATCGAATTATAAGACGTTGTCACGATCGGTTTTATATACTAAAAAAATCTCATTGCCTATGGTTACCCTTAACTCCGAATGGGTAAGCTCTATGCTATGGCACTACAAAATTATCTCTCTTCCCACAGAGTATATGACATAATGACAAAGTCAGTGTTGAAACTTCAGTAAAAGCCAGCTGAGGTATGCAACGATAATGACGCTGCTATCATAGCATACCTTTGTTTGACGGAGCGTAACGCAGCATTATTTACACGCATGTAATCCTTTAATGTCAGTTATCTATCGTGTGGGTTACACGGTCAATCGACCATGCACACCCTGGTGTCAGAGTTCTTCGGAACCGTCTCTCGGCCTCTGACGTGGTTCCTTTAGCGACTTCCAGATTGCAGTCGGGACCAAACGGCTTAATTCAATCGACTACAGAATTTAGAAAACTGTGGATTCGACATTCAAGTGTAGAAAAAATGTCAAGACGTGATCTTAATTTTATGCAAGAGTGCAGTCTTGGGAGGTATCGCTAAAATGGAACTCAATTAAAATGAATTATTTATTTATTAAAAATTTATTGTTACATACGAACAAAAGACATGTTACTTAATGCTGAGTACAAAACTGATAACATTTATTTTCTTTATTTCTTTATTAAGTAGTTACATACAATATACACGTCAATATCTATAAGTAAAAACAAATTTTATGATTAGTGACCAAATTTTAGTTTAAAATATATTTTAGAGAGAGAAATAACTCATATTCGCGATAACTCTTAAATTTATCGTAGCCTGCGATATTATCTAAAAAAAATTGCTTCGTTTCGTCCGCCCACGTACATTTTTATGTTTTCCGCGGTCAGTCTAACATCACAGAAGAATGATTTAGATAGTATAGAAAAAAGGCTAACTACTTGTTAATAATATATGCGTCAGCAATGTCCTTACTGCACTCATTATGAAATATAGTTCTTTTTATAACGGCTTGTCAGTGGCGGAATTCTGGTCCTTACAAATATGAATAAGTCGACTCGCTAAGAAGAAGAAGAACTTCAAAATATCTTTGACGTCTGAGTGAAGTTTTTTTCGAATTTTGAAATGTAATCTTTACCTCGAGAGGAGAGAGATAGAGACAAAACCGTGAATTTGCATTTGAGACCGCGCGCGATACCGACTTCTTTGGACAAACCACATTTCAGTTAAAATGAGCTTAGGTAACAAATTTTATATTTTTTATGAATAATTGTTTTTAGCCCATAAGGTTGAATAGATCTACGAAGCTGTATTTATATACTTTTTCTGTTTTGTAACTCTGCGTGTGTTGACCGTACAATTCTCTCAGTTATGAAGTGCTAACTGCCGATGTACAGACAGATACGTGTCGGCACTTTTATATACGGATTTTTTGATGTTCTCGGTAAAACACGTGTCGCAGCTTGTCGGCCATGCAGTAAATCTGTTACTAAGACATTTTTCTATATTATCTATGTTGGAATAAAGATAAGTAACTACTACTTAGGTAGTTAGTTTGTTTATTTGTAATATCTTCATTGATTTAAAATACATAGTACATACAATATCATTAAAATCAGAAGACAATGGCGGACTTATCTCAGGAAGGGATGTCTTACAGTAAACCGGCGAATGAAGAAAGAACATTCATGAGAAAAGAGTAGAAGTGCAAACAAAGACTAGCAAAGACATACATGATATATGTAATGAACATAAACATACATATACAACATACATATTAGTCACAATAATACACTTACATAAATATTTGCTGTAGTTGGTTCCTATGTTTAAAAAAAGGCGTTGATGTCTTTTGTATGTAAAGGTCAAAATGATTATAAAAAATCTTGTTTGCATAGAGGGCTCTTTTTTTATTTAATAGGGTCTAAATTATAATAAATTAGAATAGCTTGATATGGCGTTTCCTACGCTTTTGCAATTAGCTACTTTGCTATTTTCTGAAACAACTCTACAAATATATGTATAGATTTAACAATTTCAAATATATTATAGATTTTTTTTATTATTCATTGTTAAAATATTTTTAAATATATTTAATTTTATTTTATTGCATTATTGACATGATTTAATTTGTTAATGTTCGTTGCTAGATGCTCAAAATTTCTTAATTTTTATCTTAATTCATAAGAAAATAAATGTTTTGTCTCGTCCTTTCACATTAAAAATAGAAAAGATATAAAGGAACGAAACATATTTTAGTTATTATATTCGACATAGATAATATAACTTCCAACTTTCCATCTAAGTATAGCCGTTAATAAAAATTAACGCGCATAACACCATTACAGCGCAGCTATCACGATTGTCTGATGATACCGGCGCGGGCGCATCAAATCGGGATAAAGAATTCTCGACGAAGTAAATTAAACTCTATTTAATATTAATAAGATTCAAATTGCTTTGAACTTGAGTGTTATTATGAATTGGCTCCGCTTCGGCTTACGAACCGGTCCTGATGGTGGATGGATGGCGGAATTCTAAGTTGTTTTATCGATTCATCTCGATGATTAGGGACGCGATGGGGAAATCGATATGGTATGTTACCGCTAATGGGGCTTATTGAAGGTTTTTATGGAATTTTGGTGCTCGATTTTTTTATAGCGCGGTAACAATCGGTTTCCTATATGTCAATTAAATGTGGATATGTAAATGAAACTGCATGTGAGTATGAACTAATTCAAGTCCTATAAAATCCTTATTAAAAATACTTAATAATTACTGAAAACTTTATTAAGAGGGGTAATACCTAGTAATATTTTATCATCATCATCATTTCAGCCGCAGGCTGTCCACTATTGGACATAGGCCTTCCCAAATATTACAACACTTACTTTACGATAAGTGGGCAAATCACAGTTTATTCAACTCTACATAAGCTCAAGAAATGTTAGGTAAAAATATAACATATAGGTAGTTTGTTTACATTATTAACAATAGAATTACTCCTTTAAGTCAGTTCCTAATACATATAAATTAATCTCTACATACTACAAAAATTCCTTTAATGCTGGTCTGGGAGAAAAAAAAATCTAGAATGTACCTGCGTCTCTTCCCACGCAAGCCGTAAAAGTCGACTGAGGGAATAGGCTAATGGGGAAATCATGACAGGCGATGCGGCTAGCAACCCATCACTATTGAATTCCTGTTTCAACTACCATCGTGCTAAAGGCGGCCTAAGGTCTTATTGGCCCTAGGCTCTGACTACCCCGTATGGGATAAAAACGTGATTATATAAATTAATGAATAAATAATGCAAAAACAGGTAACCACTTTCCATCGAAACCTAGTAAACCCGTTAGCAGTAGCATAAAAACAGGAAATAGTTTAAATTGACTGGGAAATATCTGCCAACGTATGGTTCAGCCGAAACGGTATAACTGTTTATTAGATTCCTAACCTATAAAAATCGAACTGGTCGTAAATTAGACGCGCGTGCTTTGGCCATAAACCGCCAATTTACGTGATGGGGAACAGTGGGCCTTCATGATTCAATCCTGGGTTTATGGGGGATAAATCAGGCGTGGCGTTGAGCTGGTACAGCTGGGGAAGTGGGTTAAATCGGAAGGGTTATGGTAATAAGACAGACTTATATAAAAACTCCAGACGTAGTCTCTACAACACGATAATAAAAACAACGACGATACGAGCTTTGATCGAATATCTTACGACTTTACCTTCCCGCCAAAACCCCCAGTTTAAATAAATCGTAACGTCAAAATATTAAAAAAAAAAAACGAGGAAAAAAGGATTTTTTTTCCTTTTTCTCTTTTAAATACTGTCGATTATTGAACCGTTTATTTACGGTACTTATATAAAATTAATATATTTGCCACACAAACTTATTTGGCCTATTGCAAAATATGAATAAAATTGTCTTAAAAAGGAATGTAGATGTTTTTTGAATTTTCTTGCCCCTCCATTTTTCTTATTTATTGTCTATGGCTGCATACAGCGAAATATAGAAAAAATTCTTTGCTTAACTCTGTACCGTAACTACCCATTTAATTTAAAGGAAACTTGCTTCACTATCATTTCACAATAATATTCCATGCTTCATAAGCATTTAGCGTCACAAACAGGGTGTCTCCCGGATGACGTATTTTTTCATGATGTTTTCAACCACTTCAAAGGCAATATAGTCTTTGATCGTCACTATATCGGGTTCTTTGATGTTGGCGCCCCTTGTCGCTTGTTAGTAATGCAGTGAGATAATTGAATTCATTAGACACGGGTTTCTGTTACGTATATTAATGAACTAGCTTTTACCCGCGACTTTGTTCATGTGAATCCTACGGAAACAGTATTATATATTACCGGGATAAAGGGTACCCTATGCCCGTCACAATACTTCTATGTGTAAGCGAAATTTTAAGATTATTGTATGGTTCGAGAGAGGGAGCGAGAAGAGATACCTAACTAATAAATTATACAAACTCATTTTCCCATATTTTGCCCGTGTTTTGCTCTTGTTTTGAGAGGTCTTAGCCCCAGTGGGACCCAAACCGAGAAGGATCTTTAGTTTTTAAGGTTGATTCGGATCATCTAGTTTCACGACCATGACCATGACCCAATCCAAAAAATGGAATTAACACATGTATATGTCATTTTTGTTTTTACTTTTCGCATATACATTTGTGACAAATGATGTGTTTATTACTAAAGCCTTTGACCAAAGCAAAAATAATTTCATCAACCTTTGAGAGGACTTTTAACAAATCTATTAACAACCTATATAAAGAAACTGAAAGTGTATTGTCTACGACCGGCCATAGACAAATTCACTCAGCCGCGTCCCGTCATCGGCTCGTAACATCAAAGCGAGCGGCTATTTTCGTCCTTTGCTTGTAATATTTTTTTTATTATTTTTTTCTTTTGTCCCGCTGTCTCTTTGTTCAAAGAGCGAAGTTTATGGGTATTGCGTTACTGAGTCTTGAGTTAATGCTACTGATATAAATACTGGCTCTAAAGAGAGCTCATTTTATGGCTCGTTTCGATAGTTATAAAAGGTCGCTGTAGCGTATCCGAATATTATTTTAGTTGTTTCTAAATAAGGAAACATGTTATAGGAATATTCAGGAAGAAAGCATGAACTGTGCCAGTAACCTTTTAATTGCGAATTATTTGGCAGCTATAAAGTAATATCGCATAAGATATATTTTTAGAATTTATTACAGATAGAATAACTTTTGTAAAAAAAAATATACATACTTACAAAAAAAGAGCAAAAGTATATATGAATGTCGCTATAAGCCTGGATTTGCTCTATATTATAGCTAAGATTACGAACTTAAAAGTTAAACGTAAAACCGTCCTACTACTCGCAGAAACCCAAAGGCATAAACCTAATGTATCTTGGAGTGGGGCCGAAAATACCATTATAATGAAGATAAAAAGAGCATTATCCGTTCCGTTCTCCATAAAAACTTGTAACAGAAGCAAGAACAAACATTAACTCGTTAAAATAACAAACAAAGTTATGGATAAAATAACCGAAGGCCGTAAGGCGTAGGTACCTTTATAAAATCAAACATCCACGTTTGCTCAATGAAATAATGCGTTCAGTTCTTAGAAACAACTCAATGGCTTAGCTAACGTAAACAAACTGAAATATGGGAGTAGATTACTCAGGGACGGCCCTACCATGCCACGCAAACAGAGTATTCGAGTTAGCTCTAAATAGGCGCCCAATAGAAAAAAAGACTGATGTTAAAGATTTGGTTGTTATGTCTTAAATATTTGTGTTAAGTCGGATTTGTGTTTATGGGTATGATTTTAAATATAAACCAAAAATGGAAGTTTCAAATCATATCATACTAGTTGTCTGTCTATATATCCGCTTACGACTTCTTAATAACATAACGGATCATGTCATGTCTCATGATGTGGTTTTCATAATCACCTAAAGAAAATCTACAATCACTAGTTATAAATTAAATTCACAATAAAATTAATCCATAGTTGTATGCATACCAAGATACAATTTCTGTAGTAGCTACTTAAATGTATGGTCGTTAATGAACAAATAATTTGTCACTGTACAAAATAAAATATTGTAATGGGCGAGGGCGCCGCAATAGCGCTCTGTCCCGAAATTATTATCCTAGGGCCGACACTACTTAAGACTTACTAAATGCAAAGGTATTAAAACGGAATAAGATACATTTTCGCTCAAAAAATAAAATGCAGCTCAGTTTTTATCGGCTTTTTATGTAGAGCTTATAAAGTTTATCATTGTGCAACAGGTAAGTTTATCTCATTGTATCAATGGAAACCCTTGTCCGCGGTGCAATAACATCCGATACCACTTATGTGAGCAAACGTTTGCTATGTTAAGGCTATGCTCTTTTTTCTGAAGATTATACAAGTGCCTCTAGAGTAGTTTAGCTAATTGTATATACTTAAATGACCATTGTTCTTGTATCAGCTGTAGGACCCTAATTTGAATGAATATCCAAATAAAATAAACTCCCAGCTGTAGTCTATTTTATAAACATTGCTATATAGAAGTACGGCGGGTTACGGAAGTCAAATGGCAATCGTAATTTGTAATAACTAAGTAGTACCGCTAAATCTAGAAAAAAACCGCCTCTGGGCGTAAGATGAAAATACAACTAGGAAATGCGCTCGGATGATGAGTGGGTTGTTCAGCAGGGCAGCAAAGACGTATCTTTAACTAATTAATCGACTAGAAGTAGAATTTGAATAGCTAAATAGCAATAGTCAAATCACAAAAACACGTATCATTTTCAAGAGCTAAATACCGAACAGCTGAGCCTTAACGAAAACATCTTAAGTGGTGCCGACAATCTTAAACCTTTCCGAAACGCAAACAAGCATGTCTGTACGTCTGTCCACAATTGGGACTCACAAAAAAAGGGAATAATACCAAAGTACACTCGGCTTTCGAGTGCGATCTACCGTTCTTTAACAGGATAAACGCGAGCATTACCTACGTTTTGTTAATCCGGCTATTGAATCAATGACAATAAAATAACTGGTGCTTATTTTTTTTTGTACATTCCTGCCGTCATTCTTTTGCAATAACTTGCCTAGCGTAGAATTAAGAACTGCGTGCGACCGTACTTCCTGTGTTCTATGATGACAAGATATAATGAAAGAAAATATATAGAAAAGATATATGTAAAGATAAGGGTTAAAAATAAAAAATATATTTTTAGTTTTAGAAATAAAATGGTAAAATGGTATGTACAATAATGATAACGACACATGATCATATAGGTATGTTTGACATCTATTGGCATCCTAGAGTAGAGCTCTTTGGAGTAGAGCTCTAAACGGAATGGCCGCTCGGGCCACGTGGTGGAAATCCGTAGGTATAGAATATTTTTTTAAATGTTAATTACGGTTTAGGTTTGTTCATAGAATAAGTATTATAGATATCTACTAACTTACCTACTACTACTCAGTAGTATTTTAAGGTTTCATATTGGGTTCTTGTTAAACCGAATAAGTATATACTTACCAAGCTTCTTAAAAAGTTATTAAATGTAAAGCAACAGTCATTCCCAAAAATAACATCTTAATAGAACTCCTAACCTTAAATTGAGTGAGAAGATCAAAGCCAGTGATCAAAGCGGGTCTGATTAAACCCGGTTATGATAAACAATTCGCGATTGGCCTCCACTCAAATGATTAATTGGACTTCTTTGATCGCGGCCGGTAATCTTTGAGTTCGGGAGCGATTGAACGTAAACTGGGAGATTATAAGTGGTAAATTAACCTGGAAATATGTATAGGTAGTTTATTATCTACCCTTTGATTGCCAGACATATGTTGTTCTTGCAGTGCCGCCTTTTCTGCGCCCTGTGCGAGCTTCTATAACTGCGACCTTGTTTTTTTTAGAAAACACAATTTATTTGCGCCCTAGCGGAGCTTCTATAGCTGCACCTTCTAATAGTCCTGCCTGGTCTGGCCATTTTTGCGCCCCCCAGAGTCTACGCCCTGTGCCTGGGTATCGTTGGCACCGCGCTATTTACCAAAAATGTTAAGATTTACTCTTTGGTCAAAAGTATCCGACACGGCGAAATGAGCACCTAAACGGTTGTTGGATAAATATGACCTTGGCGGACTTAAATCCTATTAGGTCGATGTATCTTACCCTCTAACCCCCTTCTAAGTGTCACGTATTTAATGGACGGTCCCTAAGTATACAGAATCACTAACTACCTAACTCATAGAATTTGGAATCGCGCGACAGGCAATTTTTTTTTAAATCTAATAACTAACTGTATTCTTCGTTTTAAGAAATTTCGACGCAGCCGCTTATTTTGATTGCATGACATCCGTCGTAGGTCTGACAAAACAAATAAGTCTTCGACCTTGCCATTGTCCCGGCGTCATTCAGTTTTTGCAAACCCCGACCGACCCTGGGAACTGGTAATAAGCCAGTTTGAGACCGAGCAATGTGAATAACACAAACAAATCGAGAAGACTAATTATGTGACGAATAAGGAGACGGGAATTAGCTCTCAGATTTCTCGACTTGTTTTTGAAAGCGGTAGAAAACAGCTTCAGTCTGTTTGAGGCAAGTTGCATTTTATGTACAAGGAAAATTAAGCTTTAGTTTACCGACCAGTGTAAAAATAGGTTGTATTATATTTCTATCATATTCATCGATGTGGTGTATCCTTAAACTATTCCGGGTTTTTACATACGTAAGGATGTTCAATCATAGACCGAACTCTACGTTGAATTATATAATACTGAGTAAATTAGTTCCTTCCATATACATTTGAAAATAAAAAATAGGAAAAAGTGTTAATTTTTTTAATAACAGCATATCTGGCACATTATTTCTAGTCTCATAATTTAACGGACTTAACAACAGTCAAACTTTAACGAATAAAAAAAAGTACTTAACATTTTTAAAATTATTTTATCTCCTTGTTTTAGATGGAGGCCTACACCAGCATCCTATCAAGCGGGTGCTCCACGCACGCTCGGTTTCTCCTGTGCTCGGCCTTCGCCCCGCTCTGCACGGAACAAGTGTCGGGCTCCGTGAGCGCCTGCCGCGCCCTCTGCGAGACCGTCGCCGAAGACTGCAAGGAGCAGCTCAAACAGAACCCCACTGTCAAACTGGACTGTTCTCTGTTCCCCGATAGAGCGAGACGACTCTGCATGCGGCCCCCTAATGCCAGCGAACTCGAATCGGAACCCCCGCCACCGCCCCGCTGGCCCTTCCAAGACCACGAGTTAAGGGAACACGGCTGCCCACCCGCCCACAATCGAGCCCCTACGGGCGAATGCTGGCCCGCGTGCGGACAACACGCCAGATACAGCCAAACAGATAAAAGAACGGTCGAAGCTTGGATGACAACCCTAGCGTGGTTCTCACTCTTATCAACCTCATTCGCTTTACTGACATTCTGCGCCGAACCTTCGAGATTTAGATACCCGGAACGACCAGTAGTATGGATGGCTACATGCCACGCTATCGTCGGTTTGACGTATGTTGCGAGAAGCTGGCTGGGCGCGAAACTGGTGTCATGCTCCGGTACCACTTTAGCTGTCGACGGATTGGCGTCACCGACGTGCGTCGCTTTCTTCTCCTTGACTTACTACTTCACCCTAGCCGCGGACGCGTGGTTCGCAAACGCATGCGTCGCGTGGTACCTGACTGCCGCCAGCGAATGGTCCAGTGAAGCCTTAGAACGGGCAGCCGCGTACTTACACGCAGTAGCATGGGGCTGGGCGGGAGCATGGACTGCAGCAGCATTAGCGCTGCGTCGGGTAACCGCTGACGAATTGACAGGAACGTGTGGGATTTCGGACGCAGCAGCTGCAGCGCTGATCGGGGTTCCCCGAGGGGCGTTACTCGTGACGTCGATAGCGCTGGCCGTCGGAGCCTGCCCTGGGATCATGAGAGTGCGGCGAGTGTTGGATTCGAGAGGAGCGAAAAGAGTGGGACGGTTAGCAGCGCGAGCGGCCGCCGCCGGAGCGCTGTATTTCATACTAGCTGTAAGCGGGACTGCAGTGAGGGTTTACGAAGCGAGAATGCGGGAAGCCGTCAGTGGTTTAGCTCTACTGGCTGCAATGGAAGCCGGTACAGTGGAAGACACGGTGGGATCGAACGGACTGTCGATCTGCTTGTGGCTATCGTGCGGTATCGCGGCGGGGGCGTGGGCGTGGTCGCGGAAGTCGGCGGTGGTGTGGCGCAAGGCGCTGTGCCCGCCGAGGAAAGCGCCATGTTGTTCTCCCCCATTACTCAGACCACATCACCCCTATTATAAAAGACCTTTACACGTGTCTAGAGTGTGATAGTATTATTAGTGTTGTCTCAAAGACTGTAACAACTTGTGCCTGATTATGCCTTCTGTGAAGGTACTCTCGATTGTACATAATGTATATAATTTAAATTTTATATAATATACTGTTGATTTTTATTGATACTATTGTTATTTTATTTATCCTAAAATAAAAGCACAGGTGTCCGTTAAATACATTTTATTAATAAATTGTTAAACAAATATCACACTGATAATGTAGATATAACTCTCTATACAAATGAAACAGTAATTACACAATTTACACTAACCGTTTTAAACTATTAACCCTGGAAAAATTTTACATAATATAACAAACAGATTATAAATAAAAGTGGTAATATTTTCTTATTTCATTATCCTACAATAAAACAGGGCGTGGATTCTGCTAACGTTAAGTCACAATCGTGTCAAAATAGTGTATAAATTGTAGTGCTTTTTTAAAACACTAGTTACAAGAAATGTATATTTTTTAATTATTATTGGAATAGTAATGTAGTGTGTGGTGTGACCATCAGCAGTGATATAACAATATCACTGCTGATGGTCACACCACACACTACATTACTACATCATACTGTCATAAATGTTGTAAATAGTGTGTAAAAAGCGCTACAACTAAAACTCTATTTTGACACGATTTTGACTTAACGTTAGCAGAATCGACGCCCTGGTATATAAATACATTGACAATGGCCTGGAATGTTTAGTCATATTTCTAGAGAAAGTGTTCTATTAGGCCTGATAATATACCTATTTTATATAAGAATTGATACAACAGCTTCTAAACCAAAACTACTACGATAAGAAAAAGTTAATTATTCACACAACATCAAGTAGTTAGTATTACAGACTCATGAAAGGTCAGCTTTACATAATCACATGGTCAGTCAGACGGAGAAAGGAAATGGCTGCGCTTGCGCAGTTTCTCACTCGCGCACTATCCCGCGCCTTGGGTTACCTATCCCTGCAACGATACTTGAGGGCTTACTACTTCGAACAACACGGCCTCCGTACCGGAAGGCAGTAGCCATACGCTGCGTTCCCCTCTGTCAAAGTATAAGCCCAATCGGCATATGCAATGTATTAGTGTGTTTAATCTGTACACAAATTATTTGCTGTTTCATTTCATTTTTTAATGTGTGTCATCAATACAGTCAGCTGACAGTATTAGTTTTGTATGTAGGTATGCAGAACTGTACTTGTGTGTATTTCCCCCCTCAAAACGTCAGATCTATTGGAAAAGTAAAATATCGCTTAAACTACTCACTTCCGGTACGGAAACCGTGTTGCTCGAAGGTTTACTATGACCTCTACAAACGATCCAAAAACGAGTGAGTAAGCGAGATGGCGCAATACATGATCTCTCTTACTTAATCGTTTTTATATAGTTTGAAGAGATTAGTAAGACCGCTAGACTCGTAACATATTATGACGCACTTCAAAATAGGCCAAAGCAAGTGACGAACACTAGACAATACTACCTCCGTGGTTCAGTGGTTAAGGCGTTTGCCTAGGTCGTGGTTTCAATTCCCATGGGAACTTTATTGAGTTGTGTCCAGTTTGGTTAGGACATTGCAAGCTTGAATCACTTGATTGTCTGATAAAAAAGATGATTTCGTGCTTCGAAAGACACGTTATATCGTTGGTTCGAGCTGCTAAAGGTTTGGAGACAGAAATAGGTAGTTATAATACGACAAATAAGTTGATCTCAGTGTGAGGGAGACAAAACTATAATTATCTACGGAAAACCTGCCACCTGCACGCTCGGGGACCTATACGAAGCCACTGGCAACGCCTTGTCAGTGGCGGAGTTCTGGTCCTCAAAAATATAAATTTGCCAGAGTCGACTCGCTAAGAAGAAGAATCTACGGAAAAGTTATAGTTTCACTTCTTTATGCGGAGTCAAAATGTCCATAAACTGCACTATACTACACTAGCTCAATCTGTGCGATTTGTCCTTATACAGGGTGGCAGGGTAAACACCGTCAAATCATTCAGATTGTGGATAGATAACTACATAATAAAAATATATCATCGAATAATAATGAAATATCTAATTTGTATAATAATAATAAAAATTAAGTTAAAAAAACTATAACCCGACTACGTGGTGTCTAAAAAGGATTTTTCAAACCAAACACGTGATACCAATCTCAGTTTAATTTTTTTTGAGATTGGAATCTGAGGTTTAAATTCCGTCAGTTAAAAATTTTGATACAAATACTTCCTTTTGGCTTCGCCGTAGTCGGGTAAAAATAACACGTTTTATTCCCACAAAGATCGTTAAAATGTATTCACCCTACTACCCCATTACGCGCGGATGCGCGTGCGTCAATATCTATGTACCTATGCGTACATGATATTATTGGTACGGTGTTGATGACCATAAGTTTTCGTGGACGTGGATTTTTTAAATTAATTTTGAAAAAAAAATAATGTTATTATTTTATACTTATTTTGGAGTCTACTCATGATACTGAACCTCCAGTATTAAGGGTAACTGTGTTTACCCTGACACCCTGTATATTTATTCCTTTATATTTATTACATAAATAATTACTTGTTTTTGCATTGCATTGATATATTTAGATTAACAATTGAAAAAAACCTACAACCACGTACCTATATCGCACTCTAAAAGCTATCCCTCCTGAGTAGACATCAGCACATCGAACACTTCAGAGCTCCTCTCGTTGACAGCTCCGAAATAACTAGAATAATTAAACATACCCGAATCCCTAACGTTGTCGGTCGAGCCAAATTGAGCTTTATTAAACTTATGCATAGGAGTCGTATTTTCACTGAGCGATTTCTGTTCTATATTTAAATGATTGTTGTCACTGGCCGTTAAACTTTCAGGGTCATATAAAGTTGCTTCTTTTTTACTTAATTTGGTTTCATTGTATGGATTTGTCAAATATTCGGCGTATATTTCCGTCTGGTCTACATCTTTGTCTATGGCTTGTGGGATTTGAGCTGTATTCTGTTGTGTTTGCGGTTCAATTTTGATTGGCTCGCTCGGCTGCTGAGATGGCAGTAGTTCGGCCGTCGTCTGAGGGTACAGTATCGGCATCTGAGACTGTATTGATATTCCGATCGGTGTCGATATCATCTGTAAAGAAAATCTATAGTAAATATATTTAGATATAATAATTGAGTTTTAGGTTATTTATTCTTATCTTATTCTTAAAAATTTATGACTGTTTCGCTCGTAATTTTTTTAGCTGTTTATGTCCCACTGCTGGGATAAAGCCTCCTCACTAACCTTCTGGTTTCTGATAATTTTACTTTGACTAAATTTTAAGTGAATGAAACACTAATGTATTTGAGTAAATTTATTAGCAAGTTATTACAATGTCCATTTGATATTGCAGCCATGTCGATAAAAAATAAAGATTTAGGTTATTTTAATTATTTATAGAACTCTATTGGTACATAAAAATCGGCGCGTGTCTTCGTATCGCGGTCGAGTATCTGTACTAGTATAATATTCTTTAATTTGTGATATTGTATTGTAATTTTGATAGAAGGAGAAATACAAATGAAACTGGAGGCATCAGCTATACTAATATTAAAAAAAGAAGAAAGATTTGTATTTTTGTATGTTTATAATGAATAAACTCTACAACTACAGTGACGATTTCAAAAACTCTTTCACCATTGGAAAGCTACATTCACCCTGAGTCCTGAGTGACATAGGCTATGTATATACCACGGCCGAAGCCGCGGTGGACTGCTAGTAAGAATACAAGTAGACGAGCCTACCTCATTCAAAGGCTGCAGCAAAACCGAAGACGTCAACCCGGCCTGGTCGTACAGCTGGTTCCTGATCGGCACCATGCCGCTCACTGCAGTGGGAGCCACCAGGGTGTGCGGGGGACTGTGTCCGAGGGACGCGGGGGATTGTGGAGGGGCGGGGAGGGGCAATACTGCGGGCGGAGTGGGCGGAGTGGGCGGAGTGGGCGTTGTGGCGGACACCGGCACCAGGGTGGGCAGGGTCGGCGGCAGCGAGGGCTGCAGGAGAGGCGGCAGGCTGGCGGGACGGGCCGCATCTTTCACTGGAACAAGTTATTATAAATACTTTTTACGGCCATGGAAACTAGTCCTTTAAGGCCTATCTTCTATTTATTAATCTTCTTCAGTCCTACTTTAGTCAAGTCAAGTCAGTAGTTTAATCTAGTCAAGTGAGTAATTCTAGTCAGTCAGATGGCTAAGTGAAGCGGTGGAAAAATTTCACTTAGCTATAACTTGGGAGATTTTGGTGGCAAAGATAAAAGTCACGTAATCGACACTGTACCACTTCCCAACACTCACGCTTGTTCACGAACACTTTGCGAATAATAATCCACCAATATTAAGCACAAATAGTCGAAAAAAACCTAAGTTTTGGAAATTAAATACAGCGCCGACATAACGACAGTTTACTTTCCCTCAAAAAACTCTCACTAGAACAAGTAGATAATACCACTGATTATAGAATGCTATACTAGCCGGATATTCAACCGCCATACAAAGAAGCGCGCCTATTTTTAGTGTTCCAATGTAGTCTCCCCATACTGAGACTTACTAACGCCATCTATCCATCACTTGGGAAACTGACATCCTAACTCCGATAACTTAATAAATAAAGCACTAAATCAGTTTGTGATAGATAGGATGACGATACTTGAAAAAACCATGTTTTAATAATTCACACTTTTTTTCGCTAAAAACAAGCGGGATCTTAACTAAATATATAAAATAGGTAAATATAAAATACTTGAATTATTTTTGAATTGTTAATAAATTATTTATTGTTATATATAAGTAAAACGGCAACTATTGCCCTACATGTCTATGCAGTGCCCTTGCAGGACGTCACTTTTAGTACATAATATTATATCATGTATAACACCTTTAAAATTTGTGACAAGCAATAAAATCTGAATCTGAATCTAAATTCGATTTTTTTCAATTCTTGTAGCGCCAACTATTGGCAATAAAAGGAACTAAATTTTTTTATTAGGCAATGGGACCACATGATAATACTCTTGGTTGAACCACTAGCTACACCCCGCGGTGTTATCCGCGGTTTATCACACACAGCAGTGCCATCTAATTTATAAAACACCATTGAGGATACTCAATGGTGTAAGTCTGATAAGACTTTATGATCAAACCTAGGAGAATCGCGTAATTTTATGAACAAAAATTAACCTATATGTTGATTCCAAGGTATAAGCTACCTCCATACTATATTTCATAAAAATTGAGTGAGCCGTTTAGGCGTGAAGAAGTTACCAACATACAGTGGCGTGCATATCATAAAGACGTTTAGACGTTGCCTACCCTGTACTTTTTTAATAAATAATAAATATTTTTTTATATAATCAATAAATATTATAATAAATATTTTTCATACAAGATATTGAATTCTTAACAACGCCATCTATGAATTCGCGCGAACACCCGGCGCGCCAGCCCATAGGCGCCGCTAGGCCAGGCCAGCTTTTTAGTAAAACGTCTGAAGTTTACTACTCTCACTAAGAAATCGCTATGTATGGATGTGCTTTTGCTCGTGTAGTAGTGCAAGTAAAAAACTTACATGAACAGACACATATGCGCTAAATCACGCCTGTGTGAGTAAATTTTAGACCTCCACTATAGATGAAACAAAATGCTATGAGATGACATTTCGTCTCGCTCTCACTTTTGTTACGGCCAATTAGAATTACGCATTACACATACTTAAATATGATTAGTGATTACGATCGATTGCAGCAACATGATAACAGTGTCTATTGGATATTAAACGAGTAATGCTGCAAATTTAAAAACGCATAGACTTGAAGACTTTTTGGAAACAAGTTAACATTCCCAATTCCGTAGGGTTATATTTTTATTTCCGTATCGAAATCAACAATATGTTTGCTTTGCTTGCATGCATTTCTTTGTTTTGAATGTTTAATTTGGTTTAATTAATTGATAATTGCAATGTGCATTGTTTACAATTAGGTGAAAAGATAGAACTTTTATTTTTACAAATTTACTCGGTTATAGTTTAAAATGTCAAATTTTTCAAGTGATTGTTGTAAACCGAGTGTTTGTTTACAAAAACTATAAAATGATGCGCTAAGTTATGTTCCTTTTGACGAAAAAATGGCAATAATAATAAATAGACGTTATCAACCGGGATTGATTGGATTTAGTTGAAGTGAAGGGTAAGCTAACAAGAACATTATTTAATATTATTTTCGAATTAATATGTTTGCTATGCTTGTCCAAAACTCGTCTCGGAAATATTTTAATGGCCTAAGTAGGTACATACCTACATGATCAATATATTTTAATTTTATTATCTTCTTGTTCGTTACTGTTTTAGTTGTAACTTAAATATACCTAAATTATAAGTATAAATTAAACCAGAAATAGTTCTGGTCTAGGTAGGTTTTTGCCTACCCTAAGGAAAATGTTTGTGCACGTCACTGCCAACATATAAACTCTCACCTTTAAAATATTATTAGTTGGAATAGTTAGGGATTACTAATAAAAGAAAATAACACGACGACTATACAAATAAACTACTTTTATATTCATTTTTGAAATCACCTTCATACCGACTGATAGAATGATGACGTAATTTTTATTTTATTTATAAATTGATCGGCAGCTTCCATGACGTCTTCTGAATTATTTCCAAATATTGTAAATTCATTAATTCATATAATCACGTCTTTACTCCATACCGGGTAGACGGAGCCTAGGGTCATAATACCTTAGACCACGTTTAGCATGATGGCAGTTGATACAGGAATGAACACAGGACAGACAGGTGATGGGTAGCTAACCGCATCGGATCATGATTTACCCATTCGCAAATTCCCTCAGTCTACTTTTAGGGCTTGCGCGGGAAGAGATGCAGCTAGTACATACTATGTTTTTCTTTTTCTCTCAGAACAACATGGAAGAAATATTATAAACTAGCTGTTTTCCGCAGCTTCGCCCCGCGTGGGACTCGGTTATATCGCGCCCAAAAGTAGCCTATGTTTGACCTCAGGTCGTTTACTACATCCCTACCAAATTTCATCACAATCGATCCAGCAGTTTAGCCGTGAAGAGATGACAGACAGACAGACAGATAGACAGACAGACAGGCAGACTTTCGCATTTATAATATTACTAACTATTCCCCGCGGCTCCGCCCCGCGTGGGACTCGGTTATATCGCGCCCAAAAGTAGCCTATGCTTGACCTCAGGTCATTAACTACATCTCTACCAAATTTCATCACAATCGGTCCAGCAGTTTAGCCGTGAAGAGGTGACAGACAGACAGACAGGCAGACTTTCGCATTTATAATATTACTAGCTGTTCCCCGCGGCTTCGCCCCGCGTGGGACTCGGTTATATCGCGCCCAAAAGTAGCCTATGTTTGACCTCAGGTCGTTAACTACATCCCTACCAAATTTCATCACAATCGGTCCAGCAGTTTAGCCGTGAAGAAGTGACTCACAGACAGACAGACTTTCGCATTTATAATATTAGTATGGAAGTATGGATGTCGTAGATATACTTCACCGAGGGAAAATAAACCACAGCGTATTAGCAATAAAGTCAATAATACCTTGCGGGAACAGCTCCTCCTTCAAGTTGGGCAGGAACTCGCCTATCTTGTCCCAGGTGATGTACCACAGGTCGTTGTACGTGTCGCCGTTGCTGAATATCTGCGACAAGATTATATAAATAAATTGGAAAATCCCAACTTATATATAAATGGAAAAGTCAACGTCAGATGCCGAGAGGCGGTTCCGAAGAACTCTCGACACCAGGGTGTGCATGATCGATTGACCATGGCACTTACACGAAATGAATGAATGCGAAAGTGACTTTGTATATTTGTTTGTTTGTCACCACTTCACTTTCTTCACTAAAACTGCTTAAAGTGGCCGTTTTAAGCAATATTGCAATTTTTAACTACTAAGGAACTATAATTTAATAATTCAATATGTTTAAAATTAACTTCAGATCAAGAACCTTAATAACATAACAGGGATTTTTGATAACTTGTGTTTTCAGTGAATAATGATTTTTGAATGATGGTGGCGCTAGTGTTCACCGAGGTATCACCTTAAATATGATTTAATATATTCAGGTGTTACTTTGCGGAAGTCCAAGTAATATCTGAAACTAATGTGGCGGAAGCACGCAAAGATAATTTGGTAAGTGCTCATGTATGATTGCCAACCTAGCTATAAATAAAAACCGGTCAAGTGCGAGTTGAACTCGCGTGGAGAGGGTTCCGTACAATGCCAATGTCTGTTTTTAAATTCAATTGTGGTATGTCAACAAACCACTACTATCGCCATCTAGTGGTGTTTTAGTGAACTATTACGGTTTATATTGAATTTTCCACTTAATCGTCAATTGACAGAGTTCTTGTAGGTTTTCCTGTAATCTACAGGCTACGAACTATATTTTGTATTTTTTTCAAAATTTTAGGCTCAGTAGTTTCGGAGATCAGGAGAGGGAATGGTCAATTTTCGTCATCTTTCATGAATAAAATCAAAACTATTTGTTACAATAATAACAAAAATAGCGAGCCCTTTCTTTTGATATATAACACGGTAAGGTTTGCTTAACTTTTTTTTTATTTCTAATTGGTCCCCCGAAAATGGTACTTATTTTATAAAAATATTTATTTACTTTGCACAATCTGTGTTCGGGTCACAGGATCACGCCATCCTAACCAATTTCATTTGTTTCGGTTCAGTAGGTTCGGAGAAAATCGCCTGCGATAGACGGACGGACGGACAGACAGACGCACGAGTGATCCTACCACGGAACCCTAAAACAACAAGACAACAAAAGAGCCACCTTAACCGAGTCCATGACCAGTATCATGTTCTTGAGCGACTCGAGCGCGGCCTCCGTGAGCGCGTCGTCGCCGGCCTCGCCCGCCGCGCCGGCCTCGCCCGGCTCGCCCGCCAGCAGCGCGCGCTGCAGCTCCAGCACGCGCAGCCACAGCGCGCCGAACCGCGCCCGCCGGGACAGGCACGACAGGTGCTGCAGGAACACCTGGATGGATATTCATTGATTACATTGTGTGTTAATAAGAATAATAGTTAAAAAAAAAACTAAAAAAAAAAAACTTTCTTTTGGCACGCACTAAAAAAAACCCTTTCATTTGATACCCATATCATGGGGGTGCATTTCAAATATTTAAAATTAAAAGCCAACTCTTTGAATCCATATGAGGCCTCATACGTTCTATCCGTTGAAAAGGTTCAGAAAGCATTTTTAAGATTTCTGTATAAGAAAACCTATAAGTATTATCCGTTTTTGTATCCAACTCAATTTTTGTTGGGTACCTTAGGTTTCAATTCATTACGTGCCCGACGTAATTGGCAGCTGCTTATTTTTATCTGTCGTTGCCTTCGTGGAGAATCACACTGTCCGGAACTAGTATAAAATTTTTGTGCCGGATAAATACTTGCGTGGTAGGCGACACAAGTTACTTGATGTTCCCTTATCACGGACGGTTGCTAGGGCACAGTCCCCTGTGCTGCGTGGACTTACTGGGCTCAACACGTTCCTGTCATCGGCACAAGGTGCTGAATGTGATCTTTTTGCTGATAGGTTTGAGCGTTTAGTGATAGAAATATTATTATTTTGTGCAAAGGATGAATGACTCTGTGTCCTACTTTAAGTTGTGCAACGCTTTGGTTATTGAACTGTAATATTGAACAATTTTCTATGATTAAATAAATAAATAAATAGCCTGTCCGCAATCTTGGACGTCCGCCATATTGGATTTAAGTCACGTGACAATTTTTTTTCGTATTTCTGATGGTAAACCCTTTCATTCGATACCCATATCATGGGGGTGGATTTCAAACAGCCAGTCCGCCATCTTGGGAAGGCCGCCATATTGGATTTGTAATGACATTTCTTAGCTAGTCATGTATTGTCATCAGAACTCAGAGCGTGTTCAAAATTTCATTCTAATCGAAGACCGGGATATTTCCTAATCCTAATTTGACCGGTCAAATTAGGATTTCAAGATTTTCTTATATACATAGTTACAAGTGAAGCTAATACAAGCGTGTTAATAAAAATTAAATAAAACCTTTGAATACAAGGTAAATTAACAGAAAATTATATTATGTATTGATAAAGTCATGAGAGAAAATATGACATTATTAACATCATGAAATCATAGAAACTATAAAAGGAATATTGTGAAAGGAGGTCTATATCATTCTCCCGCACTAGATTTTGTAAAGTAAAATTTGTGCGGCTCGCGCAAACGGTTAGATCTTCGAAGTTGTGATGATGCCGGAAACCACTACGTTTCTTTTTACGGAAATCGTTATAGATGACTAAAAAATCAAAAGAGTAAATTTGGCCCCAATATTGAATTCCAATCAAAGTTATAGCATCATAAGCTCGGAGCCATGCCACTAAGAAAAACGCTGCGATCTTTATGGTCATCATCATTTAAGCGACGAAAGATTCACTTCTGGATGTATATTTCTGCCACAGATCCACGTCTTTTTCTACCTCAAGTAAACGTAGATGAATGTCCTGCAACGTATATCATTGTAAACATGGAAGTCAAGACTCCTGGTCCAAATAAGGTTATAACATCGTTACCGACTTTGTTTTCATAATCTATCTCATCTTTCGAGAGATATATTTAAACGTTTCCCAGCCAGCGCCTTGATGTGCGTTTGTAGTTAGAACTGTACAATATGAATTGCAATAAATGAATTGAAATTGTGCGCGAGGGTCGGCACTCGCAGCGCGCGCTGCAAGACGTCCACCGACCTTGCACATGATGGTGTTGGCGCGGGCGGAGCAGCCGGCGCCCCGCGACAGCTGCTCCAGCAGCGGGAACAGCACGCGCTGCAAGACGTCCACCGACCTTGCACATGATGGTGTTGGCGCGGGCGGAGCAGCCGGCGCCCCGCGACAGCTGCTCCAGCAGCGGGAACAGCACGCGCTGCAAGACGTCCACCGACCTTGCACATGATGGTGTTGGCGCGGGCGGAGCAGCCGGCGCCCCGCGACAGCTGCTCCAGCAGCGGGAACAGCACGCGCTGCAAGACGTCCACCGACCTTGCACATGATGGTGTTGGCGCGGGCGGAGCAGCCGGCGCCCCGCGACAGCTGCTCCAGCAGCGGGAACAGCACGCGCTGCAAGACGTCCACCGACCTTGCACATGATGGTGTTGGCGCGGGCGGAGCAGCCGGCGCCCCGCGACAGCTGCTCCAGCAGCGGGAACAGCACGCGCTGCAAGACGTCCACCGACCTTGCACATGATGGTGTTGGCGCGGGCGGAGCAGCCGGCGCCCCGCGACAGCTGCTCCAGCAGCGGGAACAGCACGCGCTGGAAGCACGCCTCCCAGCCAGCGCCGCCCGTGTGCGCGAGGGTCGGCACGAGCAGCGCGCGCTGTAAGTACGCTATCGCGCTGTTTGCCACCTGCATCCAAATTATGTCGTTTTAACCGAACATTTCGTGTCTTTCCGGTCTTTATCGTTCGAAGTTTAACATTGAACGATATGCCCGGCCCTGTTTTGCCCAATCTATTTCACGAATCGCCCGATTTAACTTTAATCCCATATTTAAAAAAAAAAACCATCGCTGTTAGTCTCGTTTAAACGGCTTGAAGGATTTAAATATTTATTGTTTCTTTTATTTACTTTAAAAAACCATGAATGAAAGAAATTGTGATTGTAAGTTAAGACGAGACCTTGATGAACACTAGCGCCACCATCAACTAAAAAACATTATTCACTGAAAACACAAGTAATAAAAAATTCCTTCTATGTAATTAAGGTTCTGGATCTGAAGTTAATTTTAACCATATTAAATAATTAAAGTATAGTTCCATATAGTCACAAATTGCAAAACTGCTAAAAATGGCCGTTTTTAGCAATATTGCAATTTGTAACTATAGGGAACTTTAATTTAATATGTTTAAATAATTACATAACACGGATTTTTGATAACTTGTGTTTTTAGTGAATAATGGTTTTTAAATGATGGTCCTTAAACAAGAATGATATAACTAAAACATTACGTTTGTGAATATGCATAAACATGTTACCTGTTTCCGCCTGTCTGTGCAGAATTGTGCTATGCCTTGCAACAGCGGCATCCACGCCACTTCCCATAGATCGTATTCTTCGGCTCCTACAAAACATAGCCCAATGGATGTGCATTTTTATCCTATACCAAATAGCAGGGGGTCTAAAAACGCCACTTTGAGCAATTCATCGAATCGATTCATATTACGAAATCCTTAGCAATTCTGTAGCAATTCCTCTATTTTTTGTAAAATAGCCAACTAAAGTTTGCAATTCCTCTTCAAAAAAAATTTAAAGAAATAGGAATTGCTAAAGAATTGCTAGGGAATTCGTAATATAAATTCGATTCGATGAATTGCTCAAAGTTGGGCTTTTAGACCAGGACTAAAATATATTGTACATATTAAGAATTATAATGTTATAAAACTAGCTGCACACTGATACCCGCGGTTTATTGTATACAGCAGTGCCATCTACTTTATAAAGTGCAATTTTTTACCAAACCTCCGGGAATCGCGTACTTTTCGCGTATCCTATGTGTTAATCTAAGATATAAATATATAGGGACTAATCACACAGATTGAGTTAGCTCCAAAGTTCGAGACTTGTGTTATATTATACTCAACGATACTATAGTTTATAATATAACAAATACATATATAGATAAACATCCAAGACCCAGGCCAATCAGGAAAATATCATTTTTCATCTTGACCTGACCGGGGATTGAACTCAGGACCGCCTGAGTAGCGGGCAGGTATTTTATTTATTTGATTTTGTTTTATTTTAGTATGTAGATCAGCTAACTCCATACCAAATTTCAAAAAATTGGCCCCGCCGTTTAAGGATAAAGAAGTAACAATGTAACCTTGGCCTTTTAATGTCAGTGGTATTACCTTGAGCCCCTTGGTCTGCCTCGTCTCGCCACCACTTGAAAATCTGCGCGGTTCGGCTGTGAAGTGTGTGCATTAGGTCTAGGAGCTGCGAAATAATTTACATAGTGTTAAAAAAGTTAATTTTAAAACGCCTTTATTCCTTGAACTTTCATAATGGCATTAACTGCCTTTGTGGTACCGTGGTTAAGGCATTTGCCTGTAGACCCAGGGGTCGTGGGTTCGATTGCCATGGGAAGCATAATTTGTGTAGTTGTTTCCAGTTTGGTTAGGACATTGCAGGCTTAAAGAACCCGACTGTCTGACAATAAGATTTAAAATCCAAAAACAATAGGATTTGTGCTATCTCGCTCGTAATACTTGGCGTTGCAATATGACACGAATGTGGTCTAGAGTGGCTTTACTTTTTATTAAGAACCTTATTACCCTGATTATAAGGTTCTGACCATGTGGTACTGGTCTAGAGTTCACCTCTTTATCACTGGAGTCATATCTTACACGAACATTTTGTATTGTTATTTTAAGCCTTACATTCCTAGTAATAGGGTAGATTCTTACGACACGACTTTTTATTAAGAACCGTATGTATCAAGTAATAGGGTTCAATAAGGACTTACCTATATGCTGGCCATGTGGTACTTACTGGTCTAGAGTATCCACGTCTTACAATCATTTTTTAATTTTTATTTTGAGCTTTACATTCCTAGTAATACGGTAGATTTTTGTTACACTTGTCTTTTTATTAAGAACCGTATGTATCAAGTAATAAGGTTCAATAAGGACTTACCTGTATGCTGGCCATGTGGTACTTACTGGTCTAGAGTATCCACATCTTACAAGAATTTTTAAATTTTTATTTTGAGCATTACATTCCTAGTAATAGAGTTGATTGTTGTTACACTTGTCTTTTTATTAAGAACCGTATGTATCAAGTAATAAGGTTCAATAAGGACTTACCTGTATGCTGACCATGTGGTACTGGTCTAGAGTGTCCACCTCCTCATCACTGGAGTCGTCATATCTCACACGAGATCGGGGCCGCTGTTTGCGACCGTCGCGATTCTTGATCTTTTTACCTGTTGGAAGAAAAAGTTAGTTAGTTAGTTAGTTTTTAGGGTTCCGTATAAAAATGTAAAGACGGAACCCTTTTAGGATCACTCGTGCGTCTGTCTGTCCGTCCGTCCGTCTGTCGCAGCCAATTTTCTTCGAACCTACTGGTTTATTTCTTTACTAGCTGTTCCCCGCGGCTTCGCTCCGCGTGGGACTCGGTTATATCGCGCCCAAAAGTAGCCTATGTTTGACCTCAGGTCGTTAACTACATCCCTACCAAATTTCATCACAATCGGTCCAGCAGTTTAGCCGTGAAGAGGTGACAGACAGACAGACTTTCGCATTTATAATATTAGTATGGAAGTATGGATATGGATGTATAGTATGGATTTTACAGAATAGTATAAATCGTTCCAGAAAAAAAAAACAGCGGTAGAGATAGCTTATCGGGGCATGAGACCAGAGTTAGGGCTTCGCAATAACGTGACAGGGCTTTATGCATAGCAAGTACTTACCAAATTACTTTGCGTGCTTCTGTCACCAGTTAGTTCATGCAAGCCACTGATGACGCACAACCGACGAATGACACAAAACGAACAATTAACAACTTAGTGCCTTAGGAATCCTCGTATAGAGGTGAGAAACACGTGTCGCAAGGAATGTGTGTGCAAACTAATTGTGGCGGGCATGATAGGACTGACAGTAGTAGATGGTAATTTGGTAAGTACTTGTAGCCAGGGCTCGGAAACTTGGTTAGAATCATAAACCACTTTATTCGTCTGTCCATATATTTTATACAGTGACCCATAGCATTACGATTCGGCTCAACCGGTATATAATCAAAAATAATGGTCTTAACCAGGTATTTAGGACCCTTAAATCGACCGGTGTTTTACATTGCCAGGTTATTTTGGGTCTTCAAAATACCAGTTTCCATCCCTGCTTGTAACTTTGACATCCCTAAACTAACGCCTGAATCTATTAAACCTCACCGGATTCCACCATCTTCGCCTAAACCATTCGAAATTAGTAGTAAGAAAACTGGGCGCAAAATGAATGAATGAATAAACACTTTATTGCACCAATTACATAAATACATCAAAAAGAAAGAAGAAAAAGAAGAAAAAAAGAGTATTTCATGTAAGTTTTAATTTTCAGACACTTTGAAATGGTAGTAGAAATAAAGGGCATTTTTATTTTATTTCATTTTATTTATAGTACAGTCGCCTGCAGAGAAACTTGACCCGCCTTTGATTGATTTTTAACAGTCAGAGTCAGGTTTCTCCGCAGGCGACTGTACCACACTCACGTTGCAGCGTGGCTGTAGCGAACAGGCGTACGGCCCGCACGGCCAGCCGGCAGTTGTACGGCGTGACGTGCGCCACGTCCCTCACCACCAGCGCCAGGGCTTCGCAACATCTCGCCAGGGCTGACGGCTTCACCGCGCGGGGGCGGGGCTCCGATTCTGACTCCCCTAGACCAGAGTCCGACGTCCTCACCTGAACCATCCGAAACGAGGGTCAATTGACAACAATTTTTACATTATCATCATTATACCACCTCCGTGGCGTAATGGTTAACATGCTTGAGTCAGGTGGTCGCGGTTTCGATCCCCGGTCGGGTCAAGATGAAGAATGATATTTTTCTGATTGACCTGGGTCTTGAATGTTTGTCTATATATGTAGGTATTTGTTATAAAAATATATATTCGTTGAGTTAGTATCCTATAACACAAGTCTCGAATTTATATGGGGCTTACTCAATCTGTGTGATTTGTCCCTATATATTTATTTCGTGTAAGTGTTACACTCAATCAACCATCTGGTGTCAGTTCTTTGGAATCACCTCTCGGTCTCTGACGTAGTTCCTTTAACGACTATGGCAGCACAGAATGATCTTTATTATCAAACAGTCAGTCGGTTCGCGCCTACAATGTCTTAACCAAACAACTAAAAACAAGTATGGTTTCCGTGGAAATGAAACAAATGACCCATTTTTTTTTTTAATTTATATAATCAAACCCCCAAGTAATAATCTCTTTCGAATCTCAAAAACCATGCCTCCGTGGTACAGTGGTTAAGGTGTTTGCCTGTAGACCCGGGGGTCGTGGGTTCGATTCCCACGGGAAGCCTACTTTGTTTAATTGTTTCCAGTTTGGTTGGGACATTGTAGGCTTGAATCACCTGATTGTCTGATAATAAAGATGATTCCGTGCTTCGGAAGGCACGTTAAGCCGATGGTCTCGGCTGACATCTGGAAGTCGTTAAAGTAACCACGTCAGAAGCCGAGAGGCGGTTCCGAAGAACTCTGACACCAGGGTGTGCATGGTCGATGGACCGTGACGCCTACTCGAGTTGATGATGATCTCAAAAGAGAATATAAATAACTAGCTGTTGCCCGCGGAGCGTGGTACCGGGTTATAATCACACTAAAAAGTAAATTAGTTTAATATAAAATATCCATGCCATTTTTATTTTCAAAATTGGTCCAAATGTTTAGCCGTGAAATTGTAACATACAGACAGACTTTCGCATTTATAATATACTAGCGACCCGCCCCGGCTTCGCATGGGCATAAAATCCTCTTGAATCACTATCTATTAAAAAAAACGCATCAAAATGCGTAGTTTTAAAGATTTAAGCATACAAAGGGACATAGGGACAGAGAAAGCGACTTTGTTTTATACTATTTAGTGATAGTGATAGGTTTACCACAATCCATCCCTGCGTGTGCGGCGAGTGAGACAGCTCGCTCTCAGACGACACGCTGGTCGGACGACGGTCACTCTCGTCTTCAGACCCTTCCGATCGACTTGAGGCTGGAAACATTACTATAATAACACATTTATCCAAGACTAGCTTTCGCCCGCGGCTTCTCCCACGTGAATTTTCCTAGGGAACAGTCCTTTTTCCCGGGATGAAAGGTGTCCTATGTCCTTCTCAATACTTCTAGCTATGTGTATGCGAAATTTCAGGAAGATTGGTTCAGAAGATAGGGCGTGAAAGCCTAACAAAAAACACACTTTCGCATTTATAATATTAGTTGGATTATCTGCTTTGTTTAAGGCTATCTAAAATCCTGTGCAGTAAATTTTTAATAAGAAAATTCAATATTTTAAAAGAATATATCAGGTATTTTTTTCGTTTAAATCTTAAGACCCTATACGATTTATAACTAATAGTTTATGACCTGCGCAGAAGCAGCACGATAAACTTCAGCGCCTGCGCCTAAATAAAACGCAAATACTACATACCAGTCTGCCAAGTCTTCACGACCTATTATATACCTTACGATTCTAGTAATAAAGTTGATAACTAATACTTACAGCTCTGCACTAAGGCGGTAGGATAAACATATAGCAACACAAATACTACATCCCCGTCGGCCGCTTTGTGAATATATTGTGCTAAAGTCTTCAGAATCTATTATAGACCTTGTGACTCCATTAATAAAGTTCATAACTAATATTTACTGCTTTGCGCAAATGCGGTAGGATGAACTCCCGCGCTTGCGGCCAAAAGCAATGAAAATACTACATCCCAGTCGGCCGCTATGTGATTTTGTACTGAAGTCTTCACAATCCATTATAGACCTTGTGACTCTAGTAATAAAGTTGATAACTAATATTTACTGCTCTGCGCTGTGGCGGTAGGATAAACTCCAGCGCCTGCGGCCAAAAGCAATGAAAAAACCACATCCCAGTCGGCCGCTATGTCATTTTGTACTGAAGTCTTCACAATCTATTATAGACCTTGTGACTCTAGTAATAAAGTTGATAACTAATACTTACTGCTCTGCGCTGTGGCGGTAGGATAAACTCCAGCGCCTGCGGCCAAAAGCAATGAAAAAACCACATCCCAGTCGGCCGCCGTGTGAACATTTTGCGCCGACGTCTTCACGAGCTCGTACAGGCCACAGGATATCTGCGAACGTTAGTCTAATTAGAACAAAGATTTTTGATAATTTATGATACAGTACAAAACTTTATTGATTACATCGAACATTTTTTTGACAATAATGGTCATGGTGAAGCCGTGGTCGCACCCACTGTAAACCTATTTTAATACGTTACTTGACTCATATCAATTCTGATGCATTGTTCCACAAATTATATCGATCTCCGTTAAGAAAATATGCAAGATTGAGACAAGACTGTGGAATCGCATGATTTTCATGCGGCTCGGTGGTTATTAGCAGGAATCAGGTTTCGCAAATAGCACCTTACACAACAATTACGTCACAAGACTCTGCAACCGACGCTGTTTTTAAAAGTAGACTTTTTTAGGAAATTAGATGTTGCTGTTTTGAAAGGGTTAAAAAAAGGAAAAAAAAATGGTTCAATCTAAAAAAATAGACAAACGAAACCAAAATACAAGTCAACTAGCCTAACTATTGTGTGGACGCCAGGAACACCTTTAAATGAATATGTTGGTTAACCTCTCACTTTTGTGGTCAATGCGTGTACCGTCGCGCGAATACGCTGGATATCTCGCTGATACAGAAGAGACCTATATCTAGATACAGACTTACGCCCGAATACTCAAACGCTACTCAACTTTGAGAACTGCTCAAGTATCATGCTGTCGCGCTGTACGTCAACGATATGATAGTGACAGCATGATACTTGAGCAGCTCTCAAAATTGAGTAGCGTTTGAGTATTCGGGCGTTACTGACATAAAAAAGGAACTTACCACATCGGCTTGCTGGTAGAACAACTTATAAGGCAGTTGGAACAGCAATGTCAAATGATGCAAGGCAGTCGCGGCACAGTGGTCGCATCGCATCAGTCTGGCTGCCGTTCGCAATAGACACGTCAGAGAGCGAGCTAGGGCTTCGCCCCCGCGCTGTGCCGTCCACAGGACCACTTGGCGGATGTGCGGTCCGGCTTCGTCCCATACCGATAGTAAGCGGTCTCTAAAAATTATGTTCATTTTATTTTATAACAAATACCTGGGCAACCGAGCTTCGCGTCAGAAAATCTATTTGCGTGAAAATGAATTTTCCCAGACATGGTACCTAGCTAGAATATATTTTTGACTATGTAAGAACTTACGTTTAAAATTTCAAAGAAATCGTTAGAGCCGTTTTCGAAAACGCAAGTAAAAATAAATTTATTGCTCGTTTAATAATACTAAAATAAAATGAAATCTATTTCTGCGAACTAAATATGGGACGGCGAATCGAAATGTCTCTACATAATGACGATGATAAAACATTTTTTTGTATATACATACGTAATGGACCTGTTGGACAAAAATAACGAATTATGTTACAATATTACATATAATCTTATTAAGGATTCACATGGTTTAAATAATAAATATTGAAATGTATATTTTTATGACGGATTGGTTGAAAATTTATCAATAAAATGTGACTTACCTGTTTTGTATGAGGGTCTGCCCCAGGAGCTCTAAGAAGAAAATGGTGACGTCTTCTAAATGAGGGTTCATCTGAATGCTTTCCGCGTCGGGCGGAGTTCCGACCGTTATCATGGCGCGAATCAGTTCCTACAACGTTATTTAATCGATATATCCATACGTCCATACTAATCCATACTATCCATCCATACTAATATTATAAATGCGAAAGTCTGTCTGTCACCTCTTCACAGCTAAACTGATTTTGATGAGATTTGGTATGGATATAGTTATGCACTAGGAGTCAAACATTGCCTACCTTCGGGCGCGATATAACCGAGTCGCATGCGGGCGGAGCCGCGGGCAACAGCTAGTATATAATATACTTTTCTTCCTCTTACTCGGAAATAGCTTCAATATTTAAAAAAAACAATACGTCAACAGACTCATTGCTGGCCTACGCCAACAAATTAATTAAAAAAGAATTAATTGCTGACCGCGAATGGAGGTTTTTTAATGTACACGTTTTCACACATTGGGTTTTTTAGTTTCCCTCTGGCCAGACTACTAAAAAAACCTATTTAAGCGGTCGTTAATGGAAATTGTCAGACACTTTTGTTACGTTGGTATCAACCATTTGATTCTTTTATAGTTGAGTGAACATTTCAATATTTGAAAAAAGAACAAAACTTGCGTTTCTTATTGGCGCCAATGTAGAAATTGACACGATGTTGTTTTCTCTTCAGAAGAAGAAAAGTACTGCAAGCTGTTAAAGCACTACAAGACTCGTCCGAAATTGTGACTTAGGTCCTCGTATTTTTAAAAGGCCTTGGCTTCGGCCCGAGGGAAATAAACGGGCGCAGCCGCGTGTGAAAGCTAGTACATACATACATACATATCATCACGCCTGTCTCCCGTAGGGGTAGGCAGAGATCAGAGATTTCCATTGGCTACGATCCTTACATACCTCTCTAGCTTCCTCCACACTCATCACTCTCGAGTCAAAGCTAGTATGTTTATAATAGGCTACTTGACTCATATCAATTTCGATGCGACAAATGTTTGTTTCTTACATTATTTGACCCACGAAACCGAAATATATCGATCTCCGTTAAGAAAAATGCAAGATGGCATTATAATTTCAATTTCAAATTTTTTTTTAAACTCGGATCTGTCAAAACCGGCCGACCATCATCCGCCATTACGTGACACAACTATTGCCGTAAACAGACCTATTTTTGACTTCTATCATTCGTTCAAAGGGTAATTAATACGAATGATTTTCATTCGATAAGTCTGTGAAATCGCATGATTTACATGCGACTCTGTGGTTCTTAGCGAGAATCAGGTTTCAAAAATAACACCTTACAGAATAATTACGTCACAAAACGCTGCAAAAATGGCCGACGGTGTTTTCGATAGGATTTTAAAAGTGAACTTTTAAAATTAAGTTTTGCTGCCTTAGAGGGCTCAGAAAAATATGGAATAAATTGTTTTAATCTAAACCAGTCTTTCCCAAAGTGGGCGATAACGCCCCCTTGTGGGCGCTGCAGGTCTCAAGGAGGTAAGAGACCCAGAAAGAAAATGGGGGCTTGGGCTATGGAAACTTGAGACCTAAGCGCCGTTGTATGTTACCTACTGCGCTCAGGTTTCAAGTAGCGGGTTATAGTAAAAGTTTCGTTTAGAATTCTCCGTTAATATACATAATATACATATATAGATCACAATAATTAATTTATTTAATTTGAAGTTATAGTGGTTTTTAAATATGTGAAAAAATGGGGGCGCTAAAAAAATATTTATTCTCAAAGTGGGCAGTAGACAAAATAAGTTTGGGAATCACTGATCTAAACAAATAGGAAATATATATTTTAAACAAAAACAAAATACAAGTCAAATATAAATTAAATAAAAAAATAGCCTATTAGTATGTTTATAATTTACCTGCAAGCTCTCCAGCTGCAGGAACTTGGTCTCGGTGACGAGCAAACCCGGGAGGTTGCACTTGGCTACGCAGTCTGCGGCCGCGTCTATGAGGACTTTCTCGTGTGGCGTGGGCGCTCTCACACCTGCGTAAGAATCGCAACTAATATTATAAATGCGAAAGTGACTTTGTATATGTTGGTTTATATTGCACATAGTGTACACTTAACCTCTTCTCTCATTTCCTGCCATAGTTTATTTGTTTGTTACCTCTTCACGCCCTATCTACTGAACCAATCTTCCTGAAATTTCGCATACACATAGCTAGGAGTATTGAGAAGGACATAGAGTACCTTTCATCCCGGGAAAACATACTGTTCCCGAGGGAGATCTAGTAATAAATATATACGGACTAATCAGACAGCTTGAGAGTCATTTTTTTTGTTATGGGATACAAAATCATCTATATAATTGTATACTTATATATTTACTGAAAAATAGACTGGTTTTTCATTACAAGAGAGAGTCAGATAGTCGTCTGTCTCTGTCACACACAGTAACATTACTTACCAGACTCTCCTAAAGCGATGTAGAAGTATATACTGGACAGGAGACCCGCTTCTGCACCCCGCGGTGCTTCTCGGACGAGCGAGACGGTGCCCGTGGGAGAGAGATAGTCCTCTGTCTCTGTCATACACTGCAAGGAAAATGAGAACAAAATTAATCGCTTTTGAAAAAAAATTGCAGCAGCTTTTAAAGTTATAAATAGTGTAACTAACACGACTTTCTTTTATATATATAATAATAGCTTTTGCCCGCGGCTTCGCCCCGGTGAACTTCCCTCGGGAACAGTGCTTCTTCCCGGGATGAAAAGCCGCCTATTCTTTGTTATATCCTATTGTTATGTCTTCTTCTTGGTTCTAAGCTACCTCCCCATCAATTATCAGCCAAATCAGTTTGGCCGTTCTTGAGTTATAAATAGTCACCTAACAAGACTTTCTTTTATATATATAGACTAGCGACCCGCCCGGGCTTTGCATGGGCATAAAAAACTCCCTCTTGAATCACGCAATCTATTAAAAAAAACCGCATCAAAATCCGTTGCGTAGTTTTAAAGATTTAAGCATACAAAGGGACATAGGGACAGAGAAAGCTGCTTTGTTTTATACTATGTAGTGATAACTACCTTGGGCAGCAGCCGTCCGATGTAGAGTGTTTTGAGGATCTCCAGCAGATGTCGCCACGCGTCGCGCACGCAGTCCGCGTGTCGCGCCGCCACGCCGCACGCGCGACGCAGCGACAACTGACTTTTGCTGGATTGCCCGAGTGTCACGCCTTATAAACAAATAAATTCCTATACTATTATACGAGCAATAAATTTATTTCCTTCCAATTGCTTAATTTATTATTGATTTATTTAAAATAAAACAATACGTCAATAGACTCGTTGTTGGCCTAAGACAACAATGTAATTTTTTTTTTAAAAATGGAGGTTTTTTAATGTACACGTTTTCATACATTAGGTTCTTATAACTCGACCGTAAATGGCTTAATTTCTGGCCTCGACAGTAATGTACTATATTGTGCTCGGGTTTTCGAAAACAACTCTAACGATTTCTTAAAATTTTTGAATAAGTTCTTACATAGTCAAAAAGATAATCTAGCTAGGTTCTATGTCTGGTAAAATTAATTTTCACGCAAAAACAATTTTCTGCATAAAAAGAGCGAAGATCGGTCGCTCAGGTACTGTTTATTATTTTCGCTATAATTTCCAAATTAAAAGTTGTCTAAAGTCCGGTTTTCATCGCGAACGGAAAGCTCATTAGTGTCTCATTTTGCCTAGTTTAGGATAACTGTCATGTTTCCACAAATAAAGTCAATCGAAAATGACAAAGAGTAAAAATTTGCTCGCTCATTTGTAAAGACCAGGGCTAAGCCCACAAAACAGAAAAATTATCTGAATAGAAATGTTTTGACGCGGATTTAGTTCCAGGATCAGTGTTGCAGCGTATTCTCTATTAATATCTTCAATTATAACATGTAAACCCATGTTAACCACACCACACCTTATCATAAATGTATTACGTAGTTTACAACAAAGCCACCTAATATTATCGACCAATAAGTGGCAATAAATGACGCAATCAAATTCCCCGCCCATTTTTTCTGTGTAAAACGTTGTCTTGCAAGCCAAACTAGTGACACGTTTTTCGTACGCTATGCCATTTCTTGTTAATATTTCTAAATTCTGTGGCTAAGTAATTAACACTTTCGCGGACAGTAAACGAGATAACAATAACAGTTAATTGTTATCTACGTTGAGAGGCGTTACTGTCAGCGAAAGTATTAATGAGTCCTTTCTCTCTTCTTACTCATTTAGTTTCCAGCGAGTTAAAGTTCAGCGAAGCAGCATTCAGATTTTATTTTTCGCCAAATTCACCGAAAAAATAGCTATATGCACTCATATAGCTATATATATGACTTATAAATATCACTATATTTGATTCTCCAACACACCGGTCTAAGCTAGATTAAACTTGTAGAACAAAACTGTCTTATCTCTAAAGAGTATGCTAGAGCTATAAAAAAACGAAACTTACCAATAGCGATATAAGTGTTATTCTGCTGCGCCAACAATCCAGTGAACTTGCACAGAGTTAACAACAGCGAGTCCAGTGTTAAATAATCGCCTGGTAATTTCGCCACTAACGCCGCACACCGCTCCAAGCCAGATAACGCTTGTAAAGCGAAACTGTCGCGGAGGTTGTTGCTTGCTATTTCTTCTGATGTCGGTGGGGGGGCTCGCTCGAACGCTGCCGATAGTGCTGCCACCTGTTGAGCCAAATAGAAGTTTGGTGTTTTCGCTATAAGAGAGTATGGAGTTATTTTGTAATTTATTTATTTACTAGCGACCCGCCCCAGCTTCGCATGGCCATAAAAACATTCCTCTTGAATCACTCTATCTATTAAAAAAAACCGCATCAAAATCCGTTGCGTAGTTTTAAAGATTTAAACATACAAAGGGATATAGGGACAGAGAAAGCGACTTTGTTTTATACTATGTAGTGATAGTGAGGGTTCCTTTTTAAATTTGAAAACCCATTATCGAAAGGTTTTTTTTTTACTCATGCTTTTTGTCAGCACTTGGGGTTATAGATCCAATACAACACCTGTCATAGATTGCTGGACCTGTTTAGAGAATACCTACAAGCAATAGTCTGGTGTACACAGACATAGAAAGACGGTAGAAGGGACACATTCATAGTGAGTGGCCACGGACAAACACGCCTGCAAAATCTGACAGTGTTGGCCACTAACACACCCGGCTCATGTTCCTGTTCGTCTGGTTTCTGTGTACAAAATGGTTACGGAGGTCAGACGGCAGTCGATCCATTGTAAAACCCAGTACCGCCAAATCAGGACCATTAACAGCGTGCCCTGGGCTCTGAGGCATAAGCTGAAGTTTGCAACCGGGAAACACGGTCGGACGAAGAAGAATGAAACTAGAAAAACATAAAATATAAAGTAAAAAAATATTTAACTATAATATCAAGCCAGGAGGATATGGCTGCATATAATCAAATATATATTTATTTTGTTTGTTAGATTGCACGAAGTCTTCTCTACGAAAAAATATTAATAAAATTATTGTTACTGACACTAGTTCATAAGATCAATTTTTACTAACCTAGGTATATGGATCTAGCAATCCGAAATAAATGATTATAAGTTTTATCTAGCTTTCTAAATACTGTGTTTGGTTGAAAAACAGTTGTATTTAATCACAATTACTACATAGTTTAAAACAATTAGCGACTCGCCCCGACAATATGGATATAGGGACAGAGAAAGCGATTTCATTATCACAACATAGTATAAAACAAAGTCGCTTACTCTGTCCCTATGTATACTTAAGTCTTTAAAACTACGCAATAGATTTTGAAGCGGTTTTTTTAATAGATAGAGCTATTCAAGAGGAAGGTTTTTATGACAATGAGACCCTGTCGGGACTGTGATGTACTGCAATGAGCTAATGAATAAATGTGTCGTTGCGCGCGCTGTCTATCTAAGCTATGGTCATCACGAGAGATATTATCTGTGGTGCGTGGTCGGAAAGCGGGAATGGACGGAAGCGCACCGCCAACACAAATATATAAATACTTGCTGTTCCCCGCGGCTTCGCCCCGTGTGGGACTCGGTTATATTGCGCCCAAAAATAGTCTATGTTTGACCTCGTACCAAATTTCATCACAATCGGTCTAGCAGTTTAGCCGTGAAGAGGTGACAGACAGACACGACAGACAACAGACTTTCGCATTTACAATATTAGTATGGATGGAAGTATGGATTGTATTTATTTTATCACATAAGAATAATCCCATCCTCGTCGCCAATGAAGAATGTACCTAGGCAAACATAAAAGCACATCAATGTAAAGTGACACTCACAGTTGGCGGGCAGGCGGGCGCCAGCAGCCGCGCGAGCGGTGGCGAGGGCGGCGCCCCGCGGTAGCGCCCGCCCGCGGCCGCGCCGCGCCGCTGCAGCACCCGCCACAGGTACGCATCGCGCACGGGGCCCACGCGCTCCGCTGGCATTACCATCTCCTCGTTCCTGGCAGGGGCGACAATCATTTTTTTTTTTTTTTTTTCGTTTGGCTCACAAATTGTTACAAAACTTTGAGAAAGGAGTGTTTTGGCGAAATAATCGAATGTCATGTTGTCCGCGCTGTATTTATTTTCCGGAATGTGTTTTTTGTTGAGCATTTGTGCATAATAATGGTGGATTATTATTCGCTTCGTTCCTATGGTGGGCAATAACCTTTTTTTTTCAATTGGCTCACAAATTGTTACACTTTGAGAAAGAAGTTTTGGCGGAATAGTCGAATGTCATATTGTCCGCGCTGTATTTATTTTCCAAAATGTGTGTTTTGTTGAGCATTTGTGCATAATAATGGTGGATTATTATTCGCTTCGTTCCTATGGTGGGCAATAACCTTTTTTTTTAATTGGTTCCATAAATGTTATAAAACTTTGAGAAAGGAGTTTTGGCGGAAAAATCAAATGTCATGTTGTCCGCGCTGAATTTATTTTCCAAAATGTATGTTTGTTAAAAATTTGTGGATAATAATGGTGGATTATTATTCGCTAAGTGATCATGAACAAGCATGAGTGTTGGGACGTGGTTCAGTGCCGATTAAGTGACTTTTAATCTTTGTCACCAAAATCTCCAACATAATGCTAAGTGAAATATTCCATATGACTGAAAAGACTTAACTTTTTTAAACTTTGAGTAAAAGAATGCTGCTTATAACAAGATACACACTACGCTTATATATAACAGATTGTGAAAATGTAAAACATAAAACTGGAAAATAATGAAATAAGGAATAACGAGAAAGTCGGCGAATGGAAAAATCATGACATAGGCGATGCGGCTAACACCCATCACTATTGATTTCCTGTTTCAACTACCATCATGCTTAACGTGGTCTCTAACCATAGACTCTACCTACCCCGTGTGGAAAAAAGACGTGATTATATGTATGTATGAATGTACTAAAATAAGAAGATATGTTTAATTGGCCGGCATTTCACGCGGTCTAAATGCTGCTAAACCTGAAAAATAGAAGAAACATAAAGAGCTCACAAGAAAAAGTCACATGATAGAGTGGAACACAGGCTTGAGCATAGACTGGTCGGAGTTTCCAAAGCCGTTGCACCCTCGCAGGTTCTTCACGAAGTCCTCTACAATCATGTGGTTGTAGAGAGCTTCGGGACACCAAGAAGAGCGCAGCACTTACCTCCAGTAAGCTCGAACTGATATTTATCACTAGAAAGTACTTAAATAAGAGAAAGAGATATAGAAAAATTGCCTGTTTTGTCTCGCCATCTAGATGCTGCTAATCCTGTATGAGGAGATAAAAGTCTCGGACTTACTTGATAGAATGGAACACAGCCTCGAGCATGGGCTGGTCGAAGTCACCAGAACCGTTGCACCCTCGCAGGTTCTTCACGAAGTCCTCCACAGTCATAGGCACGTTAAGTTTCTTCGCGTTGTGGTTATGCTGGTCCATGTTAAGCATTATTACCGCATACGCGAGCCTGAACGCTGCGTCCGTGTTCGCGAACGGTTCGCCATTTGTGGACTGTTGAGATGAAAATATAAATGTTATTTTTGGATTCGGACTCGACGGAAATCCTTAAAGTAAAGCAAAAAGCTAACCCTGGGTTCAAAAGCAGCTTAGGATAAAACCAAGAAAGTGCTAAGATGAGAGAAAGAGGAATAACTCAAACTCGCCGTAAGATCGCTGCCTGTATCTTAACATTATTAACTGATAATGACATAAAATCAATGACACACTCATTATTGTATTCATTATTATGTTTGCGTAATGGAATTTAAATCTAGCTATCTCTCTCATGACCAGAACTATCGATTCGATACTACAACAAAATAATGTTACTTTGCTATAGGTGCCCGTAATTTGAGAATACTAGGAATCCCTAATGTGAGTTAGGTAAAATTCAGACATATAAAGGTACTAGCGACCCGCTTCGGATTCGCATGGGCATAAAAACCTGCCTCTTGCATCACTGTATCTATTAATAAACCGCATCAAAATCCGTTGCGTAGTTTTAAAAGTTTAAGCATACAAAGGGACATAGGGATAGAGAAAGCGACTTTGTTCATATTGTATACTATGTAATGATAATCTTTACTCATTCATCACTTACTACGACTTTCTTGCGCTGATGTCATTTTTTTAAAGCTTTCATTCAAGTCATGTCAACGTAGATCCAGCCCCCCCCCCCCCATTTTCAAACCAAAACCATTTTTCTTTTTTCTCTCCTGCTTCAACACTGTCTTCTGTAAGCCTCACAATGTCCTCACAAATACACATTCGGGTAACCCTAAAGAAACCTAAAGTTACTACAACTCACATGCCACCGCTCGGCGAACCGCTCCATGACGAGGAAGATGAGAGGCGCCTCTCCTGGCAACCTGAACGTCTCGAGATACAGCCGCAAGGCCTGTTCAATGCGGAGGCCGGCGAAGTCGAAGCTGTCAGCGAACGCGCCGAGCACGCTCGGACCGTCGTCTTCGCCGCGAGACGATCGCTTGCAGATGTACTCGCCTGGTTCGGAAAACGTTCATTTATTCGCGTCGTTAATAATATTAATAATATATAGAGACAAGTCACACATATCAAGTTAGCTCCAAAGTAAGTTCAAGATATGTTATGGGATACTAACTCAACGATACTATATTTTATGACAAATACATATATAAATAAACATCCAAGACCCAGGGCAATCAGAAAAGATCATTTTTCATCTTGACCTGACCGGGGATCGAACCCGGGACCTCCTGAGTAGCGGTCAGGCATGTTAACCATTACGCCACGGAGTTCGTCGTTTATTACTGACTGTTTCTATGGTTAATAGTAATGGACACTAAATAGCACCTGAATTTATTAGTTACTAGCGACCCGCCTCGGCTTCGCATGGGCATAAAAAACTGCCTCTTGAATCACTATTTAAAAAAACGCATCAAAATCCGTTGCGTAGTTTTAAAGATTTAAGCATACAAAAGGATATAGGGACACTTCCCTCCACCTCGGGAGAGTGCGCTGTACTTGCATTTCGCATCTCTTTCCAGTCGCACCTGCTTGATCTCCCTACAAGTTCTCTATAGTGTCGCCTATCTATGCAAGGGATATAGGGACAGAGAAAACGACTTTGTTTTATACTATGTGGTGATTCTTTTCGTATTCGGAGCAACGACCATCTTCTTTCTAACTGAAACCGCGCGCTGTCAAAACGCCGTAGTGACGTTCCACTCGCGCCCGACAACTAGTGTTGTTCCACGACGATCGATTTTCATCACCTAACAGTAGTTAAGACTTTGATTCCCGTGGACAAGACAAGGCAAAAAAGATCCATACAAAATTTTATAAAAAAAAAATCCTAACATCATACAAACTTTCGCCTTTATTATATTAGTGGGGTTATGTTCTTTGAGTATAACAAACATTCTAGACGCATGTACTTACCAATCATTTTCTTATCCAAATCCGGATTCTCCCTAAGGAACACCGCCACTTCGTTAGGATCCAGCGGCGTGCTCAACACCCCGTGTTCCTGTAGGAACTCTATGCCCCGTTCCGGTTTCTGGTTGAAAAGCTCTGTGCCTTGGGTCACCCACTGACGAAAAGCAAATTTAAATAATTTAATATATGTATATTTTCTTTTAATACTAGCATAGCGTAACTTTTACTAACAAATGAGTCATTTGAAGTGGTAATTTGAATAAATAAATTTTCATTCATTAATTTATTTATGAGATTTAACGCAAGCAGTAGTATAGCCTCTAAATAGCGTACCGTGACGTCACGAACTGACCTCAACACTCTATTTATTTTGCTTTTTAAATACTTTGATTTAAGGCATACGAAAAATCATAAAATATTTTTCTCAAAATGTTTAAAGGGAAATCTAGAAATGATAGTATTATTTACGCCTTTTTTAAATCTTCCGTTACTAGTTAATACATACAATCTAGTTTAAGGTTTGTGTGTACAAACTATTAGTGGCGGGCATGGTAAGCATGCATGAACAGGTAGCAGAAGCACGCTAGGAATTTGTTTTATACTAAATGTTAATTTGACTTACATATCACTTGAATCAACTAACAATAACATAATTTTCTTTGGTTATGTCTTTTCATCACCATAGAATCATAGGATAAAAAATTAAAAAAATCTTACCTTCTTCATATTCCTAATATTATCCAACTCGGCCTCAGTAGGCACGTCTGCCGACGTGGGCCTGTGCCTGCTCTGCCGACCGCCGCCGTAATACTGGCTGATGTCGTGTGTGACGTGGTCACTGACCACCGACGCGTCATCCATCCCTCCCAACTCCAAACAAACATGGCCGCCGCGATCATATTTCGTCTCTTTCACATCCTCCACATTACTTATATCCGTCTCGCTCTTACTCTCAACTTTCTGACTACTACCTATCTCGATCGCTTCTATTATTGTCATTAGCGCTTCTAACGACAAAGAGTGTATGTTATAAGCTGTTGAAGACACCACGTTTTTTGATAATAGTTTGGTTAATTCTTCGAATATATTCATACAATATACATCACAGTCGTAGTTGAGATACAATTCTGTACATAAGCCAGGTATTTTGAACATTTGCGATAGACTTTCTAGAGCTAAATGGTGTATTTCTTTTAATTCGTATATGGCCTTGGTAGTGTCTATGGATATGATTTCAATGATTTTCTTGAAGAACGCCTCCAATTGGTATTTGAGGTGGAATCTTAGAGCTTCGAAGAGTAGGAAAGAGATTTGGAGGTCTAAGGCGAATATTGATATTCTTTCCGTGCTTAGTAACTGTGAACAAAGATAAAAAGATCTTTTAGAAAAAAAATAAGCGAAATTAAACACAAAAAAATAAAAATATGTAAACAAACAGAATACACAAATATAATAATAATAACCTTATAATATACTAAATACTATACTACTATAACTAATACCTTAGAATCAACTGACAACTTTCTTAAATGTTACTTTAACGCCCGAATACGCAAACGCTACTCAACTTTAAGAGCTGCTCAAGTATCATGCTGTCGCGCTAAACGTGAACAATATGACAGTGACAGCATGATACTAGAGCCGCTCTCAAAATTGAGTAGCGTTTGAGTATTCGGGCATAAGACACTTATTCCTATCAGAAGAGAAAAATCAAGCGTAGTGGTGGGTGGGGGTCGGCCGGCAGTAGTTTGTAAACGAGACAGCGCAATACATGATCTAAGTCGACATCTCCCTTACTCAATCGTTCTTACATGGTTTTAAGTGATGGTGGTAAGCCACCTGGTGACGGAAGCACGCAAAGTAATTTGTTAAGTACTTGTAACTTTGACTTCCGTACAGTAACTCCTGAATATTTTATATTAGACTAGCTGTTCCCCGCGGCTTCGCCCCGCGTGGGACTCGGTTATATTGCGCCCAAAAGTAGCCTATGTTTGACCTCAGGTCGTTAACTACATCCCTACCAAATTTCATCACAATCGGTCCAGCAGTTTAGCCGTGAAGAGGTGACAGACAGACAGACAGACAGACTTTCGCATTTATAATATTAGTATGGATTCATATTTCTTAGATAAACCACTAAATTGAAGTGAATTGATTCTTGTGACGCCATCTATTAGCTTAAAATAGAACAAATTCTTATTCTAAAGCAATGGCAGCCCAGGATACAACTTTGTTATAAATATAAAATAAACAGATTAAAAAAAACAATATCTTTATTGCCCACATCTGGGAAAATACAGATTAATTTACATTTTGCATTATGATATGAAGCAAAGGCGGACTTATTGCTAAGCAATCTCTCCCAGTCAACCTTTGTAAAATAATACAATTTATTAAAGCAGGTGACTAACCCTAAACTTTAGGGCCTTAAGACCTAAACTTAAGCATCAAATACTTACGCTCAACAGGTTTCTGCACAACGGGTCCTTAACCAGGTACAGCAAAGAGGGGTACTCTGCCAAATGGTCAGCGCCCACTTCCAGTGCAGTGCCCACCAGGGAAAGACCAAGATGTACCATGGCCGATGTGTTCTGAGCTTCCAATGGGTTGCATAATGATATTAAGAACCTGTTGTGAGGAAAATAGGAGGGTCATGTAGAAATAATCGATTTTATGTCTTAGATGTATATATAGCAATAAGATATATGTTTAAGAGGAACCTGAATTAATAACGATCGATGACCTCCGTGGCGTAATGATTAATATGCCTGTTCGCTACTAAGGAGGTCCCGGGTTCGATCCCCGGTCAGGTCAAGATGAAAAATTTTATATTTTCAGATTGACCTGGGTCTTGGATGTTTATCTATATAAGCTGGGACTATATATTAAAGGGCAGATTCAGACCACTAAACTGAACAACTTTCCTAAATAAACTTGTCGAAATACGAAAAAATTTTTTTGACCTCCCATACAAATTGAGAATCACCTGATCTAGTTTAGTATGGAGAGTAAAAATAAAATTTCATATTTCGATAAGTTTATTTGGAAAAGTTGTTCAGTATAGTGGTCTGTATCTGCCCTTAAAATATTTGCAGTTGATTTGTGTCCACCTTGTAAGTACAGAAAAAACAATGCCACTTTTCGTTGTAATTTTATAACTCAAGAACGGGCTCACCTATCCAAACCAAATGTGTAGGCTTTGTTCGGACTATTTAATAGATGGTTTATATTAGCAAAAAATCGGTCGAGCGGTTCTTCATTTATCACATTGTTTGAATTACAATTAATACGCGCGCGAAGCCGCGGGCAAAAGCTAGTTTGTTATAAAATATAGTATCATTGAGTTAGTATCCCATAACACAAGTCTCGAGCTTACTTTGGGGATAACTCAATCTGTGTGATTTGTCCCAATATATTTGTTTACTAGCTTTTGCCTGCGGCTTCGCCTGCGTGACCTTTTCTCGGGAACAGTGCTTTTTCTCAGGATGAAAGGTACCCTATGTCCTTCTCCTGGTTTTAAGCTACCTCCCCACCAATTTTCAGCCAATTCAGTTCAACCGTTCTTGAGTTATAATTTTTGTAACTAACACGACTTTCTTTTAGCAATAAGACATATGATATAAATAATAGATATAAATATATAAAGATTTAATAAATCTATACGGATTACGGAGCAACCTTGAACCTTTCTCATTCGAGAGTGTTTCTTAGTCGCATCAGATTGCGCTTCAGACCCTAGGGTACGCTTTTGATCAAATTTCTAGATTTGACGAGACAAAGTAAAAAGAAAGGAAAAGTTCCGGGACTTACCTGAAAAGCTCTTTTACGCAGACCAACCCATAAGGCTGTAACTGCGCCGAGTCTTCCTGAGGCGTAAACCTAAAATAAATCTATTAATTTAAACAAGTATACATCATCACTATCACTACATAGTATAAAACAAAGTCGCTTTCTCTGTCCCTATGTCCCTTTGTATGCTTAAATCTTTAAAACTAGGCAACGGATTTTGATGCGGTTTTCTTTAATAGAGTGATTCAAGAAGGTTTTTATGCCATACAAAGCCGGGGCGGGTACGGGAAAAATAGTCTACCTCCTTTTCGAAGAATTATGTACAAAAAACAATTTTTTGCCTCTGTAGTTCAGTGGTTAAAGCGTTTGCCTAAAGATCCGTAGGACGTGGGTTCAATTCCCATAGAAACCATACTTTTTGTTTCCAGTTCTGTTGATTGATTGATACAGATTGTCTGATTATACATAAATCACATCTAGTTACTTCAGATAATTAATTGAGTATCCTTCAGAAATTTTATATATATATATATAGTTTATATTATGTATGTAGGTATGTATTTATTTAGCAAATATTTATGTAAGTGTATTATTGTGACTAATTATGTATGTAGTTATCTATAAATGTTTATGTTCATTTCATATCCTTTATGTCTTTGCTAGTCTTTGTTTGCACTTCTACTCTTTTCTTGTGCATTTTCTTTCGTCATTCGCCGGTTGACTGTAAGAGATCCCATCCTGGGATAAGTCCGCCATTGTCTTCTTATTTTAATAATGTTCCTTTTACTATGTATTTTAAAGCAATAAAGATATTACAAACAAACAAACAAAGATGATTTTGTGCTTCGGAAGGCCGTGAACCCGGTTGCCAACTGGTAGTCGTTAAAGAAACCACACATCAGAGGCCGAGAGGCGGTTTAGAGAACTCATGACACCAGGGTGTGCATGGTCAGATTGACCCTGCAACCTACATGACACGTTTATAGGAGACTAGTTGTTACCCGCGGATCCACCCGCGTTGTACTTGGCCAAAAGGAGCCTACGAGTGACCCCAGGTCTTTAACTTTATCAAAATCAGCCCAGTCGTTCAGCCGTAAAAGCGTAACAGACAGACAGACATACAGACTCGCCTTTATAATATTAAGTATGAAAGTACTATATGAATGTACCTGATCCCTCGAGGGTTGACGTACTCCTCCAGTTTATCCTCAGCTTCAGCCGCTGGGGCTTCGGGGGGGGTGTCGGGGGTGAGTTCTGGGGGAGGGGAAGTGGGGGGGGTCACTGGCTTTGTTGGTACCGCGCCGTCTGACTCTAGGGTTTCTAAAACAAGTTATATTTACATTTATTTTTTACATTTAAAAGAAAGTATATTTTATAAAATACTAGCTGTTCCCCGCGGCTTCGCCCCGCGTGGGACTTGGTTATATCACGCCCAAAAGTAGCCTATGTTTGACCTCAGGTCGTTAACTACATCCCTACCAAATTTCATCACAATCGGTTTAGCAGTTTAGCCGTGAAGAGGTGACAGACAGACAGACAGACAGACTTTCGCATTTATAATATTAGTATATTAGTATATTTATTTAACTTGAAACATTTTTTTTACAATAGAGCTATTATACATAAACTTCAATAAAAATTGGTTGTCTGTAAATTCGGTTTACGGTCGGTAGTTTGACGTGACAACGTCAAACATTACAGTAGTATAATACACAGAAGAAGTGGAAGATAGATGCAACACGAACAGAACTGAGCCGATCCAGCCAGAAGTTCCATGATGGGTGTGTTGCTGTTAGCGAGGTCCATTGACAAATGGCTGCCATGTTTCTTACTTAACAGATTTATTTGTTGTCTAAAACTGTCTAAAAATATCACCTCTAGTGATTACCTCCTGAGCGTTCTCTCAGCTGTCAGTCTTCGCTCTGTCGAGTTGCCGCTAACGAAGTCGACAGACGACTGGCTACCATGTTTCTTACTAAACTTGATTATTTATCGTCTAAAAATGTCTAAAATCCTTTGTCTACCTCCTTCTAAGCGTCCTCTCTGCTGTTAGTTTCCACGCTGTCAGCTACACACTTCTCCAGTAGTTGCGTGATGGGATTGTTGCTGCTATACAAGTCCATAGACACAAGGCTGCCATGTTTCTTAACTAAAAAGGTTTATTTACTGTCTAAAACTGTCTAAAAACCTCACCTTCTGTTTCTGCCTCCTTCTGAGCGTCTTCTCTGCTTTCAGTCTCTGCGCTGTCAGCTACGCACTTCTCCAGGAGTTGCGTGATGGGTGTGTTGCTGCTAGCGAGGTCCATAGACGAATGGCGGCCATGTTTTTTGGCGGGCGATTTAACTGGCTCTACTGGCTCTATTGTTATTTCCGCTTCGTTTATTAGGTTCTTGTCTTGGCTGTGAATATAATCAGATAAGTAAATAGAAGAAAAAAAAAATTATTTATCATCATGGATAAGCTGTTAAATCACAAAGCGTACATTTCATTTCTAGTCTTATTTAAAAAATTCTAAATCAGACAAATATATGAGGATATTAATAATTCTATTTTTACTTTTTTTAAGCCAATAAGATACACAAATCTTAGCGGTGCCCTCAGGTAAACTGAGTTTCGTAGTTCCCACTAAGTAAGCAAGATGGCGCAATACATGTAAGGCAGATGAAACTACCCCCGACCTGTGTTCTCTATTCTGTTTTATCCTGTATATTTTTTCTGTGTACATGAATCCATACTCTGTACTAATATTATAAAGCGAAAGTTTGTCTGTCTGTCTGTTACGCTTTACCACGGGTCAAACGTAGGCTACTTTTGAGCTCGATATAACCGACTCCCACGCGGGCGGAGCCGCGGGCAATAGCTAGTTTGGTAAATAAATAAAAGTTGCTTAAGACAATGTACATACTTATGCCTGTTTATGACGTCAGTCTCGGTTTCGGCAGTGGACGTCGGGCGTTCTGTCATAGACGCTTTTCTCTCTAGGAAATTAGTACCTTAAACAAATAAAAGACCTATTTTTAACACATGATAGGTTAAATATGAATCCAAATTCGAAAACGATACCATAAACCGTAAATAAATTATGCAAGATCCGTTACATTTAGCTGTGTAGTCTTATCAAAATCGGTCCATCAGTTTCGAATATTAAAAATACGGTGCACATTTAATGAAGTAAAATAAAAATCTCTTATTCAAAAATATTTTTTACCTTACACTACATTTTTAATTTTATTTTTTATAAATATTATTATTAAATTAATTTTATTGATCATGAGCGTGACATATATATATCACGGGCAAGTAAAACCGCGGGGCGCAGCAAGCCTATCTAACTGAGAAACAACCAAAAAAAATTCCAAATTTGTAAATCCCTTTAATCCTAACAGATGGCGCTGACATCATTAAAGAACGCGCTATGGTTTTCTTTAGGCGATCATACCTATTCGCATACAATTATCCAACTTGTCAAAAAAGGGTGTTTGCCGCTTCGATGGCACGCGCGCCACCCGGCGCGTGGGGTATGGTTATCAAGACATACTCAACACATAATTTTTTGATTGGAGAGGCTGTTGGATACCCCTAATGTACCGGCGCCTCCTCTATATATCAAAACTAGCTGTTCCCCGCGGTTTCACTCGTCATTAGTGTGTATGTACTATAGCCTATAACCCTCCCCAAGAATCAGGCTATCGTATACATAATTTTGCAAATCCGACCAGTAGTTTTCAAGTTATAAGCGTTCAGCTTTATTGACCGAGCGAGCGAAGCGAGCGAGAGTCTCCATTTCGAGACTGGCAAATTTTGCTTTTGTCCGGATGTCTGTCTGTCTGTCTGTCTGTCTGTTTGTTCCGGGCTAGAGGTCGCATTTCTGAACGGATCTTAATGAAACTTGGTACACGTGTTCCTTGATTTATTTGTAACTAGCTGTTCCCCGCGGCTCCGCCCGCGTGGGACTCGGTTATATCGCGCCCAAAAGTAGCCTATGTTTGACCTCAGGTCATAATCTACATCCCTACCAAATTTCATCACAATCGGTCCAGTAGTTTAGGCGTGAAGAGGTGACAGACAGACAGACAGACAGACAGACAGACAGACAGACAGACAGACTTTCGCATTTATAATATTAGTATGGATTTTTTGTCGAGTTTTTTTTGATTGGAGGGAAAAGGGGGGAAAAAAGGGGGAAAGTTTTCTGTGACGTTGTTTACGAACGGATCTTAATGAAACTTGACACACGTGTGCCTTGATTTATTTGCAATTTTTTTGTCGAGAGCGTTTTTTGATTGGAAGGAAAATGGGGGCAAAAATGGGGGAAGTTTGCTATTTGTTATATTGCTTATACCACTGGCCGCATGGTACTTGTTCTTTTACAACTTTGCGTTTTTAATTCGTTTTCGGTCTTATTTATTTTTATTTTTATTTTTATTTTTATTTTTATTTTTATTTTTATTTTTATTTTTATTTTTATTTTTATTTTTATTTTTATTTTTATTTTTATTTTTATTTTTATTTTTATTTTTATTTTTATTTTTATTTTTATTTTTATTTTTATTTTTATTTTTATTTTTATTTTTATTTTTATTTTTATTTTTATTTTTATTTTTATTTTTATTTTTATTTTTATTTTTATTTTTATTTTTATTTTTATTTTTATTTTTATTTTTATTTTTATTTTTATTTTTATTTTTATTTTTATTTTTATTTTTATTTTTATTTTTATTTTTATTTTTATTTTTATTTTTATTTTTATTTTTATTTTTATTTTTATTTTTATTTTTATTTTTATTTTTATTTTTATTTTTATTTTTATTTTTATTTTTATTTTTATTTTTATTTTTATTTTTATTTTTATTTTTATTTTTATTTTTATTTTTATTTTTATTTTTATTTTTATTTTTATTTTTATTTTTATTTTTATTTTTATTTTTATTTTTATTTTTATTTTTATTTTTATTTTTATTTTTATTTTTATTTTTATTTTTATTTTTATTTTTATTTTTATTTTTATTTTTATTTTTATTTTTATTTTTATTTTTATTTTTATTTTTATTTTTATTTTTATTTTTATTTTTATTTTTATTTTTATTTTTATTTTTATTTTTATTTTTATTTTTATTTTTATTTTTATTTTTATTTTTATTTTTATTTTTATTTTTATTTTTATTTTTATTTTTATATGACTGTATATTATGACCGTCTGACCAGAATAAGATAATATGGCAAAATAAAAAAAAATAGAAAAAATCCTTTTGAGAATATACGAGGGAAAAAAATTACAGAATAAGAAATACCTATATATACTCTATATAGAGTAATAAAAAAAACGAAAAGGGGGTTAACGGATGAGGTTCGCGAGGTCTACTGTTCACAGAACCACTAGTTATATTAGTATAGTAAGTACAAATAATCCTATCCTATTTATTAAACGAGCAATCACTACATAGTATAAAACAAAGTCGCTTTCTCTGTCCCTACGTCCCTTTGTATGCTTAAATCTTTAAAACTACGCAACGGATTTTGATGCGGTTTTTTTTAATAGATAGTGATTCCAGAGGAAGGATTTTATGCCCATGCGAAGTCGGGGCGGGTCGCTAGAATTGTATAAATATATAAATTTATTTGTACTCGCGTTTTCGAAAACAACTCTAACGGTTTCTTTGAAATTTTAAACATAAGTTCTTACATAGTCAAAAATCTAGCTAGGTTCCATGTCTGGGAAAATTCATTTTACCCATATTATCACGCAAAAAGATTTTCTGCATAAAACGAGCGAAGCTCGGTCGCCCAGGTACTTGTATTGAATAATCATGAGATAAGGGAAATGTTTCTTCATCATCATTTTAGCCGCAAGCAGTCCACTGCTGGACGAAAAAAGGGTCCAGTAATGACGGATATAAGGTAAGGAAGTTTAAAAAAAGGATAAAAAAATTTCATACATAAGAAAGAGGCCCAATGCTCAACAGTGGGCAAAACTGGTGGCCTACTATCATCTCTAAAAACCATGCAAGTTCCAGTGAGTAAGCGAGACAGCGCAACACATGATGTAAGGCGACATCTCCCTTACTCACTGGATCTTGCATGGTTTTAAGAGATGGTAGTAACCCCTCAGAACTGTGATGAACAAGTTGACACAAATAGTTTGACTGCTAGACAACGCTTTAGGCATTAAGTCCTTTTACTGTTAGATAATGTTCCAAGCATTAAGTCCGCCTTTTGTGTGATACAATCATCATCATTAAGTGAAGGTGTCACGATCAATCGACCATGCACACTCTGGTGTCAGAGTTCTTCAGGACAAATTGTATTTCCTGCAATAAAGTTTTAAGTAACTCACTATTCCCAGTGGCAGCTTTCTTCTTAGCTTTCTCCCTCTTCTTCAGCGAGAGGCCGACGGTGGAGAAGCTGGCGGTGGCGTCCTCTGGCGGGAACTGCGGGAGACGCATGAAGATCAGCTGCGTCATGTCGCGGAGGCACTGCTCCGCGTTGCGGCGCAGGAGTTCTGGGGAACGAAGTACATTTCATTATCATCATTTCAGCTGCCTCAATAGCCTAGTAACGATGGCACGTTAATTTTTTAATCATCGGAGGATTCTAAGCATTTTGAGCCATACTATTGAGTATTGACTATTTGACCTTGTAAATGCAACAAAAATAGATAACATGACTTATCTTTGCGCACTAAATAATAAAAAAAGATAAGATATAACACTCACCAGTAAGGCGCGTCTCGAAGCAAATGCGGAAACAGCTGAGCATGATCTCGCAGACGCTTTCGTCTGTCAGCATGGCGCCTTCAGGACTCAGCATCAGGGTTCGGAGGACCTGCAACAGATTTGACACATTTGCTCCAGATTTTCTACTTTCTAGCTTTCAAAAATTGTTAGTGCAAATCTTCCGATAGTTATAAGGTGTATAGTATACTAGCTGTTGATCGGGGCTCCGCTCCCGTAGAGATTCCGGAATAAAATATAGTCTATGTGTTGTTCCAGGGTCTAAGCAATCTCCATTCCAAATTGGTTCAGATAACGGGAACGAAGCCCACGCGCACGAAGTCGCGGGCTACAGCTAGTAGTCTATAATATTGCAACAACACTACTCTAGAGGCAGTCAAGGTTTATTATCAAAAACAACATATATCACCTGCAATATCTTCATGAGTACAACTCCATCGGACGAGTGGTCAGTGCCAACAAATCGAGCATGTGTGACGGCATCTGCTATGTCCTCCACTGTCGCAGGAACACTTGGGTGGGTTGGGTCTAAAAATTTCAAAAATGGATTTTTTTAGGGATTAATGTCCAATAAAATAAAAGCCCTTGGGGTCTTAGGGATTAATATATTTTAGAGAATATTACTGCTATAGTATTTTAAGTTTATCTGTATCTCATAAATTCTACTAATATTGGCTAAGTTTGTACTAACATTTCTATGGACCCAGTAGTGTGAAAATAAATTATTTTTATTTTTTACTAGCTTTCGCCCGCGGCTTTACCCGCGGCTTAGCCCGCGTGAATTTCTCCTTTGTCCCAGGATGAAATTTACCCTATGTCCTTCTCAATACTCCTAGCTATGTGTATGCAAAATTTCAGGACGATTGGTTCAGTAGATAGAGCGTGAAGAGGTAATAAACAAACAAAAATACAAACTCACTTTCGCGTTTATAATATTAGTTAGGATTGGGATTTATTTTTGATTACTGGTAGAATAAGTAGTCACTAAGCAGGAATTTGGAGTTATGAAAAACCACAAAGACAGTGTTCATTACAATCCCATTTATTTGCGACTGTCTTCTGATTGGCTTACATGGTGGTCGCAGCCACCTCTACGAACATATCTTAGTACCTTCATTCATACATTACGCATACACACACAGACATGCATCACACCACACTTATCATATTACATTGTTTGTGTCCCTACAGATTTATTGAATTACATGGCCTAGTAGGGCAAAGTAAAGCAAAGTGGTATAAGGTACAGGATAAGAAGAAGATGGCCTTGTACCTTTTAGAGCACACATGTAATATTCATGCATATGAAGAGAATGAATGTGGTTCGACTTTGACTGGTTGCTACTAATTGCAATTTTATTCTGAACTTCATGTGCTGCTAGTGTTTAAAAATAAAAATAAATTAAATAACTTCTCATTTCCATTGAACACAAGTTAAGCAGTTAATCCCAGCTGTTATTGTTAGATGGCAGTCATAAGCTGTGTCTGCCTTTAGGCAGCTTGAAAAATAAGTTTTGCCACTAACACAGTAATTGAAAGTACATACTGGAGTTTGTTGGCTTCTAAATCCTTAAAAATTGATAAAAGTCAAATAAATACATATTAATCACTTAATTTCACCATAATCTCCTGATCTTTAAGATATTAACACTCCATAGATCATTAATTAATCTCCTCATAATCATCTTAGTTGTGTTTGTTGGATACAAGCCTCTCTCTCAATGTTTACTTTTGTTTGCTTAATCAGTTGGCTGCTTTGGAGGAAAATAAATGTGCAAAACACAACATTCCACACATAATGGAACATTTATATGTCAAATTATTTTCCCTAGAACCAGAGTAAAAACTATTAAGCCACAGAAGTCAATCAACAATAATTGAAACTAACCTATTAATCCGTAAGACAAGAACTTGTGTATTGCTGAAAGAGCAAGACTTGTAACAGGTCCGGTGGTCTCCTTGCTTCGTATAACTTCTAGAAAAGGGCTCAAATAGGTCGCTGGGTCCAGGACTCTTAAATCTTCCACTTGGTTTACGATTGTCTTGAGATCTTGGAAAGTTCTCATAAGAACATCGTATTCTTCGTTGGGGAAGGAATGAGAGCCCCAACGAGTGCTTCGTCTCATGGCGGTGACCAGCATGGCCATCTCGCCCTGCACCACGAAGATACCATTCCCTGGCAGCGACATCCTAACGATAATTTAACTAAAATACGCAAGTGACAACAAAGTAGAATTATCGTGATATTTCACAACACTTTACACGACACTGCATATTGAAACGTGGAGTAATTGTGCTACACTTCTTGAATTATTGTTTTTCTGTAAATACACAGCAATTCCAATAGAAAACTAATAAAAATCAATGGAAATTTACAATTTGATTAACAGATTCCATCACGACAAAACCATATTGTCATTTTGTCATATAGGATGGATGTTGACGTTTCAGAAATTTAGTTTCAATTTTTCCCCCTAGAGGTCGTATTCAAACTCATATGCATGAGAAATAGAGACTGGTATTCTCGTATTTTTTTTATAAAATATTGATTTATGTGAGTGAATCGAGTTTATTCAGCAAAAGTTCATTGAATCACTCACTGGTGACTTACCACCATCTCTTAAAACCATGCAAGTTCCAGTGAGTAAGCGAGATGTCGCCTTACATCATGTATTGCGCAGGTGGATTACCACCATCTCTTAATACCATGCAAGATCCAGTGAGTAAGGGAGATTGCGCTGTCTCGCTTACTCACTGGAACTTGCATGGTTTTAAGTGACGGTAGTAACCCCCCTTTTTTTCTTTATTTCTTTGCAGGCAGCATCTATCTGGCAACACAGCAAAAATGGCTGACGGTCGTGGTTTACTTTTCTGACAAGAAAGAAATATAAAATTTAGGTTTTCTTTAGCCTTGACGAAGTAGTAGATAACTTCCAGCGTAGATCTTTGTAAGTACCGATTCATATTTGTTATGATACTATTTTTGGTCTTTGTTGTAAGGGTATTTGCGAAGAATTTGCGTTGTCACGCGTGCAATGGCTCTCGACACAGATTTGTCATTTTTCTCTTTTTGTCTTGCAGTTATTATTACCACGTATCTCGTTACGTATTACAGATAATTTCCTGATTCAGCCTAAAAATGGTGAAGAAAAAGAAAGCGAGCGATCCCAGCGAAAACGGGGGCGATTCAACGGAGTCCTGTGACGAAAATGTCAAATCCGCATGTCCTCATATCGGAAAAGCTGTGTTCCTGGTGAAGCTGAAGAAATGTCTAAAAACAAGTGGCTTCGAGAAGGAATGTTCGGAGTGCAAGGCTATGACCAAGACTGAAGTGTCTGACCCAGATTTCGAAGAAGATCTCAGTCTGTGGATGTGCTTACGTTGTGGGTCGCAGCTGTGCGGGCGCGCTCGTAACATGCACGCTCTAGAGCACTACAACAAGGCACACTCCGACCCTCACTCTCTCGCAGCCAACACTACATCTTGGGATGTATATTGTTATGAATGTGACAACGAAGTCCCAGTGCCCAGCTCTCGAAAATTGAATGAGTGCATAGAATTCCTAAAGAAACATGCTGCTGACAAACCAAAGTCCTTGCCTCCGATAGAACTGTCCTTCGAGAGCCGAAAAGTAGACCTAATGCTGCCAGTAGATACCTCCTATAAGATTGATAAAGTTAAGGATAAAGCAACATCAATGAACCTACCTAGAGTAAGAGGACTTACAAATTTAGGAAATACATGTTTTTTCAACTCGGTTATGCAGTGCTTAGTCCAGACTCCGTATTTATTGCAAGTCCTACAAGAAATGGCAACTCCCGGGGAGAGGTTCACTTTACCTGGTGGGAAATTGAAGCTGAAAGGGGAAGGGGATTCAGAGGGGAAAGAGGTGGATCTCCCACCCATCACAGGCCAGCTCGCAGAGTGGGGCCCCCTGACCAGAACCTTGGCAGAGACCTTAGCCGAATTACAAGCAGGTATGTGTGATGTGAATTCAATTTATTTTCCATTAAAAAGATGTTTTAGATTTTTCAAATTTTCCTCATGTATGCAAATTCAATATTACAAGCATGTTCCTGCTATGTTAAACTTAGTTTTAGTATTTCAATTGGCTAGTTTATTTAATGCTCTTGGTTTGCTTGGTTCTATTGTGCCAAAAAGTAGCCTATATTTGACCCCTGGTTTTAAACTATATCCATACCATCAAAATCAGTCCTGCAGTTTAGCTATAAAATATATAAATAAGACAAATCACACAGATTGAGTTAGCCCCAAAGTAAGTTCGAGACTTGTGTTATGGGATACTAACTCAACGATAATATATTTTTATAACAAATACATATATAGATAAACATCCAAGACCCAGATCAATCAGAAAAAGAACATTTTTCATCTTGACCTGACTGGAGATCGAACGCGGGACCTGCTGAGTAGTGGTCAAGTCACGGAGGTCATCTACGGAGCTATAAATGTGTAACAGACAGAAATTAGCATTAGTAATATAAGTATGGATGTGAAATTAATTGGCATTCTAAGCTAAAACATTGAGTTAAAATTTGGTAGACATATGGTTGGACATTAGAGAAAGACAAGTTACTGTTTGCAATACCCACACAAGGAAAGACAGGCATTAGCTACTAATGTGTATTTCAAACCAGCTTTTGTGACTTTTTTGATAAGAACTTTACACAACAGAACTTGTGTCTTATACAATTTGTCTGATAGTATGGTTTTTATCTTATCTCCCTTTAAAAACAATAATAACATTCATTACCAATAGTAAGTGTAATGTTATTATTGTTAAGTTACCATATAATAAGATATTATATTAATAAATATAAAAAAAATATTTATTCAATATATTCAAGTTCTTAGAAGCTTTTCGCCGAGCAGTAGCACATACATTACTAACAAAAAAAAAGAAAAAGAAAAAAAAATAGTAGTAATCATCATTATTTCATATAGGTCACAAGGTTAATAAACAAAATTGTTTTACAACACAAACAAACTGTCTTCTGTTGTGGATTATGAGATAAAAGCATAGTTTAATAAAATAGTATTACCATTCCTTCTTCTTTTGACCATCATGGTCAACACCAGGTCTTACTCCAGATGGCCTACCACCATCTCTTAAATAAAACCATGTATCCATACTTCCATACTAATATTATAAATGCGAAAGTCTGTCTGTCTATCTGTCTGTCTGTCTGTCTGTCTGTCACCTCTTCACGGCTAAACTGCTGGACCGATTATGATGAAATTTGGTAGGGATGTAGTTAACGACCTGAGGTCAAACATAGGCTACTTTTGGGCGCGATATAACCGAGTCCCACGCGTGGCGGAGCCGCGGGGAACAGCTAGTATATAATAAAACCAACTATTGTATTGCGCTGTCTCGTTTTCTCACTTGTTCTTGCATGGTTTTAAGAGATGGTATCCTTTTACCATTTAGGTAGTCTTACATGTCTGCATATTAGTCTCCCTAGTCTGATACAGTGCAAACTGAATTCTGTGACAAGAGACAGACAGGACAATTGTTCTGTCTCTGTCTCTTGAAGTCAACTAACTTCAATGTTTTGCGCTCATCAAAACAAAAACGAGTGGCGCATTGTCGGCAGGTATTTCCGTATCAGTGATGTTAGCCAACCTACATAAGCTAAATATAAAATGACCCACTTTCACGACTTAAAGATCTTTGACCTACAAACTTTTTGTCAGTTTTTGCAAAAATCTTTGGCTTTCTTTCAATCTGTCGATAAAATTACTTTTATTGATGTGATAACACAGGCAATTTGTTTATATAAGTTCGAAATTTATCACAAAATAAAAACAATTATCATTTAATTTTTATCAACATAATTAAATGGAAAAATCACTTTGTTGTGGGATACTTTATTTTATAACAAATAGATCCCAATTTTTATAAGAACTGTTGAACTTGTTACCTCTTCACGCCCTTTCTACTGAACCAATGTTCCTGAAATTTTGCATACACATATCTAGAAATATTGAGAAGGACATAGGGTACCTTTCATCCTGGGAAAAAGCACTAATCCCGAGGGTAATGCACGCGGGCGAAGCCGAGAGCAATAAGTAGTTATAAATGGATACCAGTATCACCTTAACGCACATTTTTAGTATACAATGGGTGCGACGACGGCTCTACTGACTGTGACCATTTTCGTATCTATGCATTTCTTAACTTCTATCTGAATTATATCCTTGTTTCATCCTTTTCCTGACATATTACTCACTTTTTTAATAAAGTCTGTGTCATATATCTTTGCGATCGCCACATGCATATTAGGTGCTTAAATTTCGCAATATTTTTATTTTACTGTGAGTGCATTCATACCTACTGCAAGTGACACAGAAAGTAATAGCCATGGTCATCTTGTAAGCTACAAAAACAATATACTTTTAACTAACTGTGACTGTTTGGTTATCTTTTTATTCTGCACTCCACAACTACCAGCTTAACTACTACTTCTTCCACACTACAGTCTGGTCAATTACTAATTCTGTGACAATAGGTTTTTCTCTATTTTAATTTGTCAAATTTTTCAGGTGATATAACTTTATTTGGCTTATTTTTTTTTAAACTTCACTGGTCATATTACAGGTGAGGGTGGAGTGTACACCCCTCGCAAGCTGCTCTCGGCGCTGGTGAACAAGCTGCCGCAGTTCGACGGCGGGGACCAGCATGACTCGCACGAGCTGTTGCGACATCTGCTGGAAGCTGTCAGGTAATAAAATTAAATGTTTTAATTTCAGACCAAGTCCATATTTTGTGCCAACTAATTATTATAAATGCGAAAGCCAGTTTGTACGCAACGGATTTTGATGCGGTTTGATGTGATTCAATGGGAAGATTTTTATGCCCATGCGAAGCTGGAGCGGGTCACTGGTTTTTTTTTTTATTTTTTTTTTTTTGAGGCTTTAGCCACTTAAGTGTTACTATGCCAGCCTAATGGGGAAACTCAAAGGTGTATGGATAGTCATCGGATAATTTATGGCTTGGAAAAACGACGAGCTTCCTCCTAAAATATGTTTTGTAAAATTCTCGTGCGTGTTTCAGATCGGAGGACCTCCGTCGCTACCAGTCCGTAATCCTCAGCAGCCTCGGCATGAGCTCCAAAGTGGACCCCGCGAAGGTTGACGGAGAAGTCAAGCAGAAAGTCAAGTTCTACGGCCAACAGGCTTCAGATACCATGCTTAGGCCGGAACAGGTGGGTTGTGATTTTATACAATTACTAGCTTTCGCCCGCATGAATTTCCCTCGGGAACAGTGCTTTTTCCCGGGATAAAAGGTACCCTATGTCCTTCTCAATACTCCTAGCTATGTTTATGCGAATTTTCAGAAAGATTGGTTCAGTAGATAGGGCGTGAAGAGGTAACAAACAAACAAATATACAAACACACTTTCACATTTATAATATTAGTTGGATATACTTGAATAATATTTAATATCACGTTTATCCATTGCTTGGGGTTTTTTGGGTTTAGTTTAGAAAGAGCAACTCCCTCTTATTAAGTAGATGTCTAACATCGAACAGACAATGTTTTGAGTCAAGTAGAGATCGTTTTGGGGAGGAGCTTGATACCGGGGCATACCATGCGCGCGTCAAGCGCGGCCAGCTTGTATTTCTTTCTTTTATTATGTTAGAACGGGATCCTGCCTTTTCGCCGAAAATTGTTTGGCCGATTATCACTTGCCAACCAACATTTCGCCTATTTTTCACTTTGACAACTAACGATTGTCAAATTTTTGTATGACAACGTTTCATTTGGTAGAATTATTGTTATGCTGATTATTATAATGACACAAAACGTTTGGGACATTTATCATTTGTCAAATCTTTCACTAGGCCAGGCAACTATTAGACGAATAACGTTTCGTCTGTGTGACAGTTCCCTTTTCGAAAAAATAAAAATAAGCAACAGAAATCTAAGTAGGTAGGTTGGTTTCCCAGGTAGGTTAGGTTAGGTTAGAGTATGTCAAACAACGCACGAGCCGAGCGAGCGCAGCGAGCGTGCCGCGGCAGCGGCCGGCGAAGTGCCAGAAACGAATCGCTTTTGCAAAAGGAAACCGACATTTTTAATTTAATAAAATAAAATCTAGTGAAAAATAAACATAAACAAAAAAACAATAATAATAACAATCTGTATCTTCTTATTATTCTTTATGTCTTACCCACATTATATTACATAGTTACTAAACGAAACCCTACTTAATAAAACATTTAGTGAACAATAAACAACTAAATGTGTATTACGCTAACTAAAACATACTGCTACTTAAAAGTTGGCGTTTTGAAAAGTGTCATAATAAAAAACAGAACAAACGTGCAGTTGGTAACTGTGAGGTTGGGAAATAACACAAAATTATATGATAAGTTGGCAAATGATTATTCGGCGAATTAACATTCTGCAAAACGTTAGTTGGGAAGTGATAATCAGCCAACCAATTTTCGGCGAAAAGGCAGACAACCATGTTAGAACGTATAGTGGAATTTGCAAAATTCTCTCTGTATATGATACTTATTCTAGGGAAATGTTATAGGCTATAGTAAAATTATCATCATTTCGTGTAGGTGACACGGTCAATCGACCTTGCACACCCTGGTGTCAGACTTCTTCCGCCACTCGGCCTCTGACGTGGTTCCTTTAACGACTACCATATGGCAGCCGGGACTAACTGCTTAACGTGCCTCCCGAAGCACGGAAATATCTTTATTATCAGACAGTCAGGTAATTTACGCCTGCAATGCCCTAACCAATCTGGAAACAACTAAACAAAGTTGCTTCCCGTGAGAATCGAAACCACGACCGACGGATCTACAGGCAAACATCTAAAACACTTGATCACAGAGGCAGTTATAGTACAATGATACCGTGGGAAACCGCTAGACCTTTGGGAAGAGTTTTTAGTCACGTATATTAATAAAATAAAATCTTAGAACTTTGTTACTAGTAGCAAAGTTAGGCGACGTGCATAGATCCATGTTTAAGCCCTTAAGGTGATACCTCGGTGAACACTAGCGCCACCGTCATTTAAAAATCATTACTCCCTGAAAACACAAGTTATCAAAAATCCCTCTGCTGCAATTATGGTTCTGCATCTGAAGTTAATTTTAATCATATTCAATTATTAAATTATAGTTCTATATAGTTGCAAATTGCAAAACTGCTAAAAGTGGCCGTTTTAAGCAATAATGCAATTTGTAACTATAAGGAATTATAATTTAATATGTTTAAAATTAACTTCAGATCCAGAAACCTGAGTAATAATTTTTAAATGACGGTGGCGCTAGTGTTCACCGTGGTATCACCTTAAGAAATAATAATAATAATATTGTACGTGGCAGGTGTTCCGCGGATTCCTGGTGTCGACGTTGGAGTGCCAAGACTGCAGGAAGCAGTCGGACCGCGCCGAGTACTTCCTGGACCTGTCGCTGCCTGTCGCCGCCTGCCGCCCGCTGCCGCCCGCCAGAACCGCTAGGAAGGCCAATGGTGAGTTTGTTTGTTTTTAATACTCTGTGATTGAAACTATTCGTGCTTATGTATGTAGGAAAAAAGACGAGACGACAAAATATTTAAAGATATATTTAAAAAAAAAAAAACTTTATTTTTAGGCACATAACCCATAGTAAGTACAAAAGTACCATACAATGTTAAGATGCAAAATATATACAGTGTATATTTTTGTCTGTCGGTCCTATAATAAATCAATAAACAATTTTATTTATTTGCCGACTTCAAAAAAAGGTTTCACAATTCAACTATGTAAATTTTTTATACTTATTTATTTTTAAAGCAATTATAAACGTCGTCTCACTTTTTGTCCTCTTGTAGTAAAGATTTTCAGTGACTAATTTTTGGATTTGATTTTTTGATGTTGTCCTACCCCTTGCTTGTAACATGAGCCTTATTCACTACTTCACAAGGCCCAGATTGATGTACCCCAAACGTTTTCAGATGACAATATACACAATAACCAAGAGGAGAATAAACCGTCAAAGCACCAGCTCAAGAAAGAGAAAAAGAATTTGAAGAGAGCAGCGCACCAAAGGAACAGAATTGGTATTTTTCTATATGATTTCTTTGTGGATCTTGCTAGGGCTTATGGTACAACGTAAAGATAGAACACTCCGCCTCTTGTCATCCATAACATCCGTTCTATTTCATTTGGTTGGGTTTGCTAAAAATCTGTCAAAAAATGGTGAAATTGCCAAAGAGTCAAACTAGTGGCGGAATATACTAACAGTAGCATTGCGAAGATTGATGTCAGGCAGCTGGCAATAACTTTATGTTACATTCTTTAAAGTTCCCTTTCAATAAACTAATCCAAATAGCGAGAGAATTATTTTCTCTCACTGCACAATATACATACACTAGCTGTTGCCCGGTGCTCCCGTGGAAATTCCGGTATAAAATATAGTTTATGTGATGTTCCAAATTTCTGCCAAATCGGTTCAGCCGTTTTCCTGTGAAAATAACAAACATCCATACAAACTTTCACGTTTATAATATTAGTTGGGACATGATACAGAGACAGAGGAAATGATTACTGCAATTCCAAGTGAATTTCTATCTTTACTTGACCAGCCCCACTCGGGGCTGTAGCGCCTTGATGATGATAATTAACTGAACCATTCAGCTTACGGAATACCTTTTTCAGGTCACGTCGCTACCAAAGACCAAAGTACGAACATTGAAGGCGGCGCAAACGGCGCTGCCAAAGAGGATGGTAAGTCTTCATCAGAGCAATCCGACGCAGACGTCGAGGACAACCTCGAGGACGCCCCGAGACACAACGACACACACAGCGCCTCCGTGGGAACACAGGCCATCGCGCACACGGCCTCCAACTTCGCCGCTTACCACATGGACGGCGCGGGGTACGATTACGACAAACTCATGAACACTAGCACCTACCGCACTAGTCCCGTTGAACTCGACAGAGAGAAAGCCGATAACACGCCGGAATACGCCGATAAAGACAAGACGGAACACTCGGAGGCAGCCGCGTTCGGCTCCATTTACACATATGATTATAAAAAAGAAAAAACAGATAATAGTCCCGTTCGTGTCGATAAAAACGCTATCGCGGATACGGCTTCTAACTTCGCCGCTTACCACATGACTTATGATTATAATAAAAAAACTGAAACGTTAGAAAATCCCAATAAGGATAAAGTGGAATTAGTCGATTCGTCAACCTCTACTGTAGCCATACCCTTAGAATACAAACCTCTCGTGTCCCTAGAAAACTTATCTAACCCAGATTCAGGTGTCGCGAGCCCAGAAACCACCAAACATAACTCCACGGAAACTGTGGACAACGTAGACTCTCCCATCAATGGCAAAGAGCTCGGTAGCCATAGTTCTCTATCGAGCGAAATCAACCTAGATTTGTCAAGTCCACAACACAATAAATTGTCACCAGATAAGGACTTCGAGAGACCAGAGTCCGAGTCGGCCAGAAATAAGCCTACACCGAGAACAGAATTGGACAGGCCACCTTCGAGGAGGTCTTTCGCTATGGAGTATTCAAATGAAGTGGTCTCGAGAGGCATCAGCGTGCAAGGTTGTAAGAACGTGCTCGAGCACAGCGGAGAAAGTAGTTACGAGTCCTTACCAGAGAATAAGAACCAAAATTTAGTTATCAACGACTTGCATAATTACTACCAGAACATCGCTAATAAGGTGGACGAGTTGAAGCTTATTATGGAAGATGCTAAGAACTCGAAGGCTCAACCGTCACTACCATCTCCAGTGACTACCGAGCCGGATTCCGAACGGACAGCTAGTGAAAGAGGAGCGTTCAGGCCTCGGAGCAATAGCAACGCTCTTCCCGAACCTAAAGTCAATAACGTTGAGGTCAATAAAAAAGAAACTAACAACGATTACCTATACTCCAGACCGACTCTCTCTTCTCCATACGTATGTGAGGAAGACGAATGTAGTATCCAGTCATGTCTAAGCCAATTCACCGCCCTCGAACTCCTAACCGGTAACAATAAGGTCGGATGTGAGAACTGCACGGAAAGGATCAACGGCAAAGATGGCAAGACGGTATACACAAATGCGACCAAGCGTTTCTTAGTATCGAGTCCGCCGGCTATACTGATTCTTCATCTAAAGCGATTCCAGATCGGTCCACGCTGCATGTTCAGGAAGATGTCCAAACACGTCGACTTCCCTACCATTTTAGATTTGGCACCGTTCTGCGCTATGGACAAGCTGAAGAAGTTGCCGAATGTCGCGCGCGGGCAGAACGAATTGTTGTATTCATTGTACGGTGTCGTTGAGCATTCTGGTGGGATGCACGGGGGTCATTACGTTGCATATGTGAAAGTGAGGCAGCCAGTGAAGCCGGGTGACCCTCGGTGGTGGTTCTTGCCCAAAAGCGCTAACATCCCGGCCGCTACAGCCAACGGAGATGGAGATGCGGACTCTGAGTCCGATCTGTCCGGGTACGAGTCTGGTGAAGGCCCAGGGTCAACCGCTGAAGCCCCATCCGGCAAATGGTACTATATATCCGACAGCATGGTGACCGAAGTGACTGAAGATAAAGTGTTGAACGCACAAGCATATCTCCTTTTCTACGAAAGGATCTACTAGCTCCCTACCCTCCTGTTCGCTGTATGGGATGAATGGCCTAACGGTTAGTGTTGGAGAGGCATTTAAGTGGAAGACTGATGCTTAGAATTGAGTATACCTATGTAAAGGATTGCGTGACGTCATATTATAGGCATGCTTCAACGATCCTGTAAATAGTTTATAAAATTTAATTATTGGCTTTGCGTTTAAATTAATTTATATTTAAATGCGATATGTTACTTTTATGATGGCGTCCCCTCATTTGGTTCGTGCCGAATTTTCGCGTTGTGTTTTAGGCTTTTTCTGTCGTACGAATTTGTAACACGTCATAATGCACGAATTAAAATCTTGCATTCTTATTTATCTCATGCTTTAACAAAGATGAACATTACATCCCTAGTATGAGATTTAATAAACGGAGCTATTTTGGATGGAATTTCTTAGTTGCCTTACTATCCGCCAGGGGCGCTGTACAGTTTGTCATACAAAATCGCTAGCGTCTGCGTTTATAAAATCTCATACTAGAGGTACTGCATCTGGAAAGCCCTATTTCTACACAAAGAAAGAGTTAAGAAGTTCAACAACAAGTCTATCCCTTTCACACATAAAATGTAACAAGAATATTAGAAAGAGATAGCTATACTAACAAGGTACAGAAGAAAATATGTACAAGTGAAATTACGTCACATTGTTAAAAATAGGTCTTCTAAAATTTCATTCAAACTGAGACAAACAAATTCTGCCCAAATCAGGCTTACATATTTTCCGAAATAAGGAAACATTGCAAAGCAATCTTTTGTTAAGCAGAAGAAAAAAAATATCAAGATAAGTAAAGTTCGCATGACAGGGAAAGAGAGCTTAAAACACAATGTACTGTACAGATCATAAAAAAATAATGTTATAGTTCAGTTCTTGTTAATAAACTGTGACGCAATACTTAGTGTTTGTTTTCGTGGCGTTTATATTAAATCAAAAAAATTGAAAAATTTGATAATCAGTAACGTAAAATTACCTTTCATATTTTTGCTTCACATATTTAAAAAAAAAGTTTCTTCCATAGTATATGATCTTGATAACACAGTTTAACAAAATTTTAATTGCTTGATTAGGTTTGACGCAAAACGCGCACTTCTCAAAATTTATAATTGAGAATTTAATGTGACAATAGCAACAGGACATTGTTTATAAACAAACGATCATTTTAAAATGAGGAAAGTGGATTTTTTAAATTTTATTTATTTATTTATGTCTCAGGCAACAACATGTAATTAACAATAGGCCCGTATAATATATATCTTATTCTAAAAATACATATTTATATAAAAACTTAAAAACTAATGCAAAATCATTCTTCAGACTGGGACTTCTGGCTTAGCTTAAGTTCACACTCAGATAGTTGCATCATGTTTTAATTATTACTTGCTAGGACGGAACCTCAGGATTAGTCGGGATACAGGGCTCACTGGGAATCCCCAACATGGCTAAGAAATAAACAAAATTCTGGGTGATTGAAATATACGCAGTTACTTCTAATTTGAACCTTCTTTTCTCGTAACAGCCTGGTTTATTTGAAACAGTTTCACTAACAAGAACTGATAAAAAATTAAATTTAACAGATTGATGTCCTTGTTTATTTATGAAACGGCGGTTGATTGTACTTGATGCTTGATAAATTACCGGCTTTTAAATTCCATATGCTCCAGTTTGATGATAAATTATTAAAGAATAAAATTACTGATGATTTTCTTAACACCTTTTTAAGGCGCTAGTAACAGCTTTTTTAAAAATAAAAATATACATCTTTGAGCCCAGCCCTAAACACAAGCGTTCATAAAATCAAAATTCTTGTCGCCTTAATCATACAAATTGACAAACGGTTATAAAACCCACATTTTAGTTGAAATATCTTTTGTCTCATTCTTTTATTGGCAAAAAGTCGTAAGGAGGAATAAGGATAGAACATATTTGAACTAAGTTCATTATGCGTTTGCTTATTCTTATGATTATTTGTCATAGTTAACATCTTAAAGTTAAGAAGTTAACCCATGTCTTATATTAGCGCCTTATACCCTCATGTGTTGTCAGTTGTCATATAAAATGTTAATTTAATATAATAAGTTGAAAATGTATCGGTGCGTATTAGTTGTAATTTATTTGTTGTTCGCTATTTCAATGGTCTTCCGTTGGAGTGTCAAGTAAGCGTAGAATTCACAGTCCAAATTGTACTAATTTAAGAACGGTTGAGTTTTAGAATCGTTTTGACTAAATTATTCGTGTATACGTAACTCTCATTTTAGTCAATCAGAACATAGCATTCGGTTGAATTTGAATTTTCATGTATAACGTCCTATCGGCCTTGTATCAAAAGGGCGCAAGTCCATTTATTGCAGTTTTTGTTTTTTTTTTGTCTTTTATTCACCAAATTTTGCATATTCGAGACCAATTCAAAATAAATTACCTCCTTTTGATGCAAGGTCCAATCTTCTAGAGGTACCTTATTAAGAAGAAATGATGGAATAACGATTTTTCTAACGTCGATTATGGCGTTATATACGAATATTTTGATACATTTAAATTCATTGAATGTTATCAAGTAAATACCCACAATGTAGTGGCCGCAGATGCGATGAGTTCTCAAAACTTACATATTTTCACAATTATGTATATTCAATATAATGATTTTGTAATTGCTTATGTATAATTTGCTTCGTCGCATATAAATTGTACATAAATATTTATTTAACCATTCGCTTAAGAAATGGTATTGATTTTCATGTTTTAAAGAAATTGTTATTTTTTAATCATGGTTATTTTAATACTTAACTACCATGGATTATTTTAATATAGATTAGACATTGAAGCCATGAAAACCCTTGATCTTGAGTTTCAGTTAAGTTTTAATTATGTATTTGTTTATGCGAGTGCTCAATTTTGTTGCTTTACCCGCGTGTAACTAATCGTCGGTGTAGAGTGGGGCTGGCAACACTGGCTTTAACACAATCTTCTATTTCTATAAAATTGATTGTCTTTATTTCTGTACACTGAACTCTTATTGGTGGACTCAATAACCGACTTCAAAAAAGAGGAGTGTACAATGAACTTACCCTCCATTTATGTTACGGTATAATAGCAAATTGTAATCAAGTATATTCCTCGCATAAAATGTGCGCAAGGTTGTCGCTTGAAATTCAATCATATTATATCAATAACAAAGTCCTTATTTAAAACGCGTGTACTCATTACCAAACAATTGACACGCAACATTCTGCCTCACTGCCTGATTTTGAGTGAAATGGTCCTTCGAGCTTCTCATTCTTGGCGAGTTAGCGAGTCTTGTTACGTGTCCTTAGTTTGACACAAGGTTCCTTTCACGCATTTTTAGACACTTATCTTAGTTCCTGTAAATTTACTAGTAACGCCCAGTGTTGCCATGCTTCATCGTCAGTTAACGTTTGCATTTGTCGATAGAATTGTATCGTGAGTTAGCCTGTGTTATTATATATTATTATTTGATAACTTTTGTACATTGAACTCAACTACTATTGCATTATGAACAGGTGTATTTAAATAAAATATAGTCTTAAAACGTCATATTTTGTTTTATTGTTCTTTCATTTTTGCATACACAAAATTAGGATATTCACATTAGGCGAACAGACGTCGGCAGTGTTTATTTAAAAGTAAGCACGTGGGCTAGTACTTCACCTATCATGAGAACTTATTAGTTACTTAAATAAATAGTATATATATATTTTTAAAGAGCTGATTAGGCACTATAACTTCACCTAAAATATAATCATTGAATGAAATACGCAGCAGTGATATGGTCTAGGGCAAAAATACAAAAAAATGTTTTGTACAAAATTGCCAATTTTTACATTTAATGGCATGCACACACATAAGGTCTTTGACCTGGGAAATGAAAGTTGATTTAAGGGAAATAAATCCCTGTTAAAGACCGTTGTTTTTGGGTAAATACCGGTCGAGCGGAGGCAATAACGATATACTACAAAAATGTATCATTATCAGCTGCCTACAACCCACTGCTGGGCATAAGCCTCCCTCTGTCTACACAATTCACGTGTGTACACGTTTTAGGGTCACAATCTGGCTTAAATTTTTTTTTAAAATTTGTATTATGTTATTTTTCATTGTAATCTGTTGTGTGTACCTAAGTAAATAAAAAGATATATTAACATATCAAAAATTATTATAATAAATTACAATATATAACAGTACAGTAGAGGCCCGCGGAATCATCCGCTAAAGCTTATTTCCTTTCGCAAGAATTACATACAACTTCAAATACATTACATGTGATTTCTAATCACATTAGCTTCTAGCTAAACGACGAATTCTTCAACATTATTATCTTCCGAAAGTTATAACCGCTAATGAGGCAATTAATAATTTTTTTTTTATTATACAATATCCTTCATTTGTTACCTACAAACATAACAACTTATTACACTCATTATTTTACCAACATTTTTCGCTATAACCCAGTAAACTGGACCCGTTTCTTCAAAATCTCCACGTGTCTGTCAGTGTAGGGCTCCAGCGCTGTTATCTTGGCCACTTCAAGTATTGTTAGCTCTATAATACAATGTAGCACTTGCAGCGTGTCTTTAGCTTTTTGTAGGGCCTGGAAGACAAATCACACATTGAGCTGGTAATGAAGTATGTTTGAAACTTAAACTAACTAAATAAAACATTTACCCCTGTATTAAAAACCGTTTGTGAAGCCCATTTTAACTAAAATATGTTTTGTCTATTTTTCTCTTACCTGACACTGCACGTGTAAGAAAGAGACACAACACATTTGGGCTTAACAAACGTTTCTTAGGTTTATTCTTCGTTCGTCCTGAAATTTTATCCCACATTTCAAAAAATGATTCGTTTGTCCCAGTCACTTTTATATTCCCGGTTTGTCCCAGTTCAAAAGAAGGTACTTTAAAGGTACAGCTAACAAAAAAGTATTTTGAATGAATAACAAACAAAAACCTATATTATTTAGAAAGAAAATTACTTATAAAAAACGGTTTAAAAACAACGGGTCGAACAAGGAATGCAAATTGGGACCAACTAGGAATAAAATAATAAAAATTGTACATCGGGACGAAGGAAGCATAATGTTTGGGACTAACAAAGAAATTTATTAGTGGGACAAAACTCAGTGGGACAAACGAAGAATGAATCGTTTCTTAATACAGGGAATTGAATAAAAATTAAGTTAAAAAACTATAACCCGATTATGTTAAAAAAGTGTCTAAAAGGAAATAATTGAGATAGAAATACATAGGTACCATAATGGTCATATTTAAGCTTTGGTCGCACCCACTGTATAGTGTATACCAACAATGTTCGTTTAAAGGTGTGTAAGTAGGGTAATTCAATTACCGGTACAGGTCAACAAATGTTTCTATCATCCATTTACAATGGGTACAAACACAAATCTTTTTATGTATGATCAATTATTATCTTTTCTCGATTGGCACTATCAATAAGTCTGTTAACATCATAAAACTTACCGAAACAGCTTTCTGCTTCATTTCAGGATTGGTGGCCATCTGCTTTTTTATATTGTGCATCTCTTGAGGCGTGAACCCCACCACTTTTGATAACACTTCACTCGTAAACTCCACGTCTATGCTCCCGCTGCCATCTACAATACTACAGCGTAAACTCCACCCGTCTTTACCCACAGACAACTTCGATAGCAACTTTATAATCTGAGCTTTAACTTTAAAAACTTTACCACTTTCCTCACTGACAGTCATATCATTAATCTGTTTTATATATACAAAAGGCTCCCCTGGTACTGCAATAGGACCTTTATTCACATGTTTATTAAGTTCATGTTCCTTCGCATCAAATCTGTCTTCGATGTCTCTTAAATAATCTTCATCTTCTTCGAGAAACATGTCTGCATCATCTGGGTAATCATCTGATTTGTTCGCTGAAGAATCAATTTTGATTTTCTTTTCTGGGTTCGTACTGGCAACACTGAGAGGTCTTTTCGCTGGGTTGTCGGTGTACTGAGCTTCTATTTCGGCCAGTTGGTCTACGTCTATGTCATCATCGGCAAAGTTGTTGGCTATTTGGAGACTGGTGACCCTGGCTACTGGCCGGGTGGGTTCAGCCCCTGGTTCCTGGTTGTCCAATCTTGGTGGCACGTCGGCGTGTGGTGTCGGTATGTTCATGTTTCTGATTATGTTGTGGATAGGTTCTGAAATAATGATAAAATGTAAAACAAATTCAATCAGAATGGGGAAAAAAATTGGACAAATCACAAAATGAGATTTTTTTTATTGGTTTGCGTGTTCGTAATACTGTTGTTTGATTTTTTAAAACACTGTGGTCCACTGCTAGGGATTATTCTTTGTCAAGTTGTTTACAGTTTATTCACCGGATTGTCTGATAAAAAGATGATTCCATGCTTTGGAAGGCATGTTGTAAGTCTTGGCTGCTATCTGATGATTGTTAAAGAAACCACGTCATAGGCCGATAGACGGTTTCTAAAAACTTTGATATCAGGGTGAATTAACCTTGTATTGACACGATATAAAATGAATGAATCATTGGTTTAAAATAAAAAATAATTTCATACACACATCAGCATAAAGATGCTAGTGTGATCTAATATTAATAATAACTAGCTGTTGCCTGTGGCTCCGCCCGCGTGTACTCCGGTAGTATGACGCCCAAAATCTCAATTTATAATAAAAATTATCAAAATCGGTCCAGCGGTTGAGCCGTGACAGCGTAACAGACTTTCGCATTTATAATGTCAGTATGGATTACATATAATTTACCCTGCGTGATGGGCAACCCCAACTTGGAGGACAGCAGTCCTGGCAAAGAATTGGAGATGGCGATCTCCTGCACCTCTCCTCCTAAAAGTTCTATAGCACTTTCTGTTAGAAGGATGACTCCGCGCCGACATTCTACCGGTCCTGGAAGATAAAAATATTGTTCTAAAACATTTTTATAGAAGCTGTAGCTCTCATTTTAGCTAGAACAACAGAGTTACCGCTTTTATACTAGCCAGTTGGCGCTAATGTCTCGCGCGGCTTTTATAAATATATAGGGACAAATCACACAGATTGAGTTAGCCCCAAAGTAAGCATGGGATACTAACTCAACAATACTATATTTTATAACAAATACATAAATAAATAAACATCCAAGACCTAGGCCAATCAGAAAAATATCATTTTTCATCTTGACCTGACCGGGGATCGAACCCGCGACCTCCTGAGTAGCGGGCAAGCATGTTAACCATTACGCCACGGAGGTCGTCGTCTTTATAGAAGTTAAATAGTATGTAGCATAGCGTTGTCTTGCGGCAGAATATCGCAGAGGCGACGCCAAAAACGACGCTATTGCTACGAATTATTACGGTTCATATTGTGTTTCTTTGACAATCGCCTTCGCCACACGTCGCGCCACGTCTCTCCGATATAAACAGCGCCTAAGTGTAGCAGAATCAATATTTCAGACAACATATTGGTCCATTCCATATACAATCACAATTATTCAAATTAAATAAAAAATCCAGTGAGTGTCATCGCTGCACCATCAGTCAACGCTTTTGAAAATAGATTAGACAAAGTATAAAATCTCCAAACTTAAGATGCACATGCATCAGCTTCATAATCTGCTAATGTGTTTAAGAATATAAATAAATAATAAGTTTAAATAAATGTTTAATAAAATAAATAAATAGAAAATCCTCTGGTTATTTTATACCTTTTATATATATCTTGCAGCCAGGAGTCACATCACAGCTCAAGTTCCTCATTGGTTTGTATTCAATGGCAGACACCTCTTGGACACCATCAGTCAAGTATAATTTTATCATTCTGGAAAAATTAAGAAATGTTTTATATTTATTTATTTTTTCAATTGTATACAATATTTTTACAGGTTTTGTACCCAATCAATATTATCTCAACATATAATTTGTGAAGAACGATTATTGGCTTTTTGTTAAACAATTTGTTACACAAATATGTAAATTTATTTGCTGTTGGTCATCTAAATGTATAAAATAATAAATAAATAAATTATTTTTTTCGGTGTTCCGGTTAACCAGAAGACAAGTAGCGTACCACAGGAAAAGAGAGTGTAATCAGGTGATTCAAGCCTGCGAACCAAACTGGATACAACCAAAGTACATATGCATTCTGTGGAAACCGAACCACGACCGGATCTTAGGCAAACAACTTAATAATATCCCTTCGTCCACTTTGGTAACTGTAAGCATGCAGCTTAGCTATACCTGTGACTTGGCACTTTATCTTCAAACTTTGTGGTAGCTTCAATATTCTCCATATTGACTTTCTGAAGCTTTAGATATTGCTGGTAAGCTGGGGTACCTGCAAACAAACCAAAGACAATATGTCCAGGGAGGTATGTAAGGATCATAGCCAATGGAAATCTCTAGTCTCTGCCTACTCCTGCGGCAGACAGGCGTGATGATATGTATGTCCAGTTATCAGTTCTTTAACACTTGGTGCTGCTAGTAGAAAATAAGACATGCCAGAGTAAACAATGATTAATACACAATTAGGGTATTTACAGTTAATGGATCTTGTAATCTAGATAATATGACTGAATTTTTAATTAGGTAACTAGACTTTTTCATATACACATTAAATGCTCTGGAAAAAAATTCTTTAAATTAATTATAGTGAGAACTGCTTCAAAATCACTTTTAAAAATAAAACATATATGACCATAACAACTTCAAATAAGAAATATTTTGTATTGATTCACTTATTAACTCATTATATCAAAACTAAACCCGAAAGCAAAACCTGCTGCATACAATTTAACATTTCCCTTCATGCCAAATGTGGTGGTGGAAGATTTAAGTAGGAAATGAACTTCTATGTTTTCTCTCTTAGCTCTCTCTCTCTCTGGAGAAGATTTATTTAAAAATAAGCAGCAGCTTTGGATTTTTATTCTATGTTTAATTCTGCATATGATTTCTATGTACAAGAATTTTGTAAAAGCTAGTACCTATTAAATTCCACTTGTTGAGAAAGTTGCCACTTATTTCTAGGAATATTACTTACCTATATCGACTGCTGCATTGATCTGCAGCGCAAATTTTCCATTCAACACTGTCTTATTTACATTCTTCAGGTTTGCAGGCAAACTGCCAGGGCAGATATCTTTCAAGTCATTTAGTAACCATTGTTCTTTAGCTAAGTTTTGAATTTCACTCAAGCTGTAATTGTTACTGCTATCTTCGTACAAATATTCCACGCAGCTAGAAAACAATAATCAAATAAATATATAAATATTGTTGCTTATAATAAATTAATTACACAGGAAAATCACTTGCACAACCACACATACCCTGTCAACCATTCATCTTCTACTAACATGGAATGAGACGATAAAAATTGTCTCACAGAATTAACAAGTGATCCCGACGACATATTCTTAACTTCAAAATACTAAAATTCATTCTAAGTACACTACAGCTATTATTTTCTGTACATTTCTTTTGCCCGCCATGGGAAACGAAATTTATATAAATAAATAAACATCAGTGAAAAAGAACAAGTTGAAAACAGTGATTGACAGTGATAAGACAACATGGCATTGACATTTGACTTTGACACCACAGTTGACACTATACGGCCCTGGAAACTTAATTCTTTTTTTGAGGGGTTACCATAAACTATTTTAGCCTAGAATCAAGTACCTATCAAATATGTAGACTTGATATTAGCGTACCGTGAAGGAAGGCTTATCCGGCTTCAGGTGGCCTACTACCATCTCTTAAAACCATGCAAGATCCAGTGAGTAAGCGAGACAGTGCAATACATGATGTAAGGTGACAACCCCCTTACTTTAGGGGTTACTTAGTAACGTAACCCCCTTGACTCTGACTAGACCATAGAATTTATATATAACACTAGAATGCTTACGGAGGACAAAAGGCGTTCCCGAAATAACACCTAAAGTTTGTAGGTATCTCTTTCTAGTAAGTTGTATAATATTCAAGAGGAAAAGGGACACCTACTTTTGAACCTTTTTCTGGAACGTTAGGTATTTGTATGTAGGCTTTAAAGGAAAATCAACTTTGCAGTAGGGTAATAAGGATTAATTTTGAATGTTGTTTTTTGCGATTATTGTAATTCGTAAGCATTCTAGTGTTGTATATAAATTCTTTGGACTAGACTTTCTTACTTGACTGGGTGCTTACCACCATCTCTTTAAACCATGCAAGATCCAGTGAGTAAGCGGGACAGCGCAATACATGATGTCGACATCTCCCTTATTCACTGGATTGAATTTGAATTTTTTGAATTTGAATTCGACTGACTTGACTTGACTAAAGTGGAAGATTAATAAGTTAAGATAGGTAAAAAATCCTGAAACGACTAATTTTCATGGCCGTAAAAAGTATAAAAAAATGATTAGATGGCATGGCATTATGGCAACATTAATTTGAGTGGAAGGAACGCAAAAAGCTCGCCGATATTTTCATCTCCCTCGTAAATTCTCAGGCTGATTGAAAACAAAAGGCACTTTTATTCCAAGGAACATTGTTGTTTTAAATGTTTCTGTATAATTAAGTGTTCTGTACAAAACGCCTATAATCGTGATTTACATCGTGGAGGAAAAATATGAAGAGAAGAAATGCCGAAAGTGGCAAGATGCGGCGCCCCTTAAAGCGCACAAAAATCACTGAAGGAATGTACGGAAAGTGAGTGGCTGCGGTTTAAATTGATAATCTACCTTATTTAAGTATTACTAATTCAGAATGGCTGGCTGTTGGAGTACTAGAATAGCATCAAATGGTATACAAAATTTCGTGTGGGTAGACCAAACCGTCCTGCATTCATTGCACCATTCGCTGCTTTCGCGGATCATAAAAAAGCAAGAAAAGAAACAGTCGTTGCACGTGTTTTTATCGCTCTCTACTTGGGAGATGTGCAACACATGTTTGTGCTTGGTTTCCCACAAACTTTCTTTTATATATAGTTTCTATTGTCGAGTCATTCAGTGACTGTAGTCACGAATTTAAGAGAAATCTGACTTTAAGAACCTTGCATAGAATTTAATTATAAACTACTTCATATTTATAATATCATTTGATATATATCTAGTGTGCTAGAATTTGTACATGCATATATCCTCACACCTCTCTTTTCAATCCCACCAGTTAAAAATTCGTCCATAATATCAACAATTGTTTACATTCCTCCAACAAGCTTATTCTGTTCATATTTAACTGTTGCTTGTAGCTTTGCCCACATGGGTCTCTGTTATATTGTCACCAAAAGGGGTCTATTTTTAACCACTGGTCTTTGACTCTATCCATACCAATTTTTATCAAAAACTCAGAGGGATTACCCTCTAAGATCTCTAAACTAAGGAGTTGCTTAATGACTGTGTGCGGCTGTTCTATTCTATTTTGTGATAAGTAGAGGTCTTAATAACAATATGCTATCATTGTACATTTGGCTGCCTATTATATTATTTTAGTTTTTCGGACACATCATGCAATCAATTAGGCATTGTCTGGAAAAACTCAATACTAGGCAGTATAGATGAAAAACCAGAGGAAAGCCTCCAGCGAGATGGGTAGAGCGTGAGGAGAGCAGCTGCTGGAGGCAGCATATATAATGTGGTCTGTAGTACTGCTGATCGCACACCTTGGAAACACATATGTGGTCACAATCCTCAGCATTGAGGGACCGATAAAGAAGAAGATTATATTATCTTCTTCTAGGGGGTACTTCTCCAACTATTGTATTATTGCCTTTAGTCATTCTCTGCTAGTCAAACCTTAGGATCACACCATATGAACATCACTCTAACAAGTGTCAAAAAAAAACCTTAGCACCAATCAGAAATTGAACAGGGTGAGAAATATTCCAATTTCGTTTCAGTTCCATGGTGTACCTGAAATTTGTTATGGTGTGGGCAACTGTGGTGATGGCGGACTACATGCTGGAGTTCAGGTTCGAGTTCCTCTGGCCTTTCTGGATGATGCTGAGATCTGTATATGACTCGTACAAGTATCAAGGACTTGTGAGTATTATACTCATGATCTAGACTATATACTGCTCCTCGAGGATTAAACCTACTATGTAAACTAATAAATTGGGTAGAACCTGAATAAGTGTAATGAAATATCAGAGATCCCTGTCTATACATGTATACATACATCTTTGACATGTTTGATGAAAACGGCTCAACCGATTTTCATCAAACATGTCAAAGAACACTCGCCCATAAGTCACCTTTAATACAAAAAAAAACTAAATTGAAATTGCTTCATCCGTTTGGGAGCTATGATGCCAGAGACAGACAGACAGACCGACAGACACGTCAACCTTATAACACCCCTCTTTTTGCGTCGGGGGTTAATTAAAAATCAATGGAGAGGGAATGGTCTAAATACCTTTATGCGCTCCCCTCACCCAGCTTGGGAAACCAGTTTGCTTTACAATAGACAGACAAACAGGTTTGTGATTGAATGGGGCAGTTGATGCATTTATTATGTAAATAATTGCATTTTTTTTATATAGTTAAATATTCAGAATTTCCACCAATAGACCATGATCCCAATGTTAAAAGCTCTGATGTGATAAGCTCATTGGAAGTTTAATAATCCATACTTATCCATACTTCCATACTAATATTATAAATGCGAAAGTCTGTCTGTCTGTCACCTCTTCACGGCTAAACTGCTGGACCGATTGTGATGAAATTTGGTAGGGATGTAGTTAACGACCTGAGGTCAAACATAGGCTACTTTTGGGCGCGATATAAACGAGTCCCACGCGGGGCGAAGCCGCGGGAAACAGCTAGTATTGTATAATTTGACACAAAACTGCTATGTTTACTTAATATTATAAAGAGGCTTGTTTGTTTGCATCGGCTTTGAAACTACAAGTCTCACGAGGCCCATTTTTTGGATTGCAAAATTCTTTCACCGTTGGAAAGCCACACTATCCCCGAGTGACACAGCCTATGTGTGTACCACGGGCGGAACCGGGGTGTACTGCTAGTGTTTCATAAAGAACTAGATTTTACCCGCGGCTTCGCCCGCGTATATTTCCCTTCGTACCCTACCCTATTTCCTTCTCAATACTTCTAACTATATGTATGCAAAATAATATTAGTTGAGTTAGATTTGAAAATTGGACCAAAATTACATTTTATTCAACTCCAAATACTCATAAAACAAACAATGTATCCCTGGAACCATCATTTGACCTGTTATTTTTAAGTAAACATACATTTTATCCATCTCATCAGAATTAGGTATCAACTGTACAATTACACAACTTGTGATAATGAATTAAGATAATGGTGCCCCTATAATGAGATATATTTTAAAGTTGCATAACAATTTGATATGATATGATGTTATTTTTGTTTTTAAATTGTATTTTAATTGATATTACCTACTGGACCGATTGATTTGGTTTGCTGTACGTCTTTGGGGTATATTCACAACGAAATAACAAATGTATGTTAATTTTTTATAATATTCTTAATCAAACTAATATTATAAATGCAAAAGTGAGTTTGTTTGTTGCGCTTTCAAGCCCTATCTACTGAACCAATATTCCTGGAATTTCGCATACATATAGTTAGAAGTATTGAGAAGAACATAGGGTACCTTTCATCCCGCGAAAAAGCAATGTAAATGCGGGCGAAAGTTGGTAAAACTATAAATCTGAAAGATTGGATGTTTGTTTCTCAATCACTCGAAAACTGCTGAATGGATTTGTCTCTAATATGGAACGCAGGTAGTTTATAAACTGGATTGACACATAGGATACTTTTTATACCGAAAGGCCAATAAATTAAAAACTAGTAATAAATATTTCAAACTAGCTTTCGCCCGCGTAAATTTCCCGCGGAAACAGTGTTTTTTCCCGGGGTAAAATGTATCCTATGTCCTTCTAAATACTTCTGTCTATGTGTATGCGAAATTTCAGGAAGATTGGTGCAGTTGGTATAGCGTGAAAGCGTAACAAATAAACAATTTTACCCGCGGCTTCGCTCGCGTGGAATTAGAAAATTTTTGGTGTACACATACAAATATTCCAGTAATCTTCCTTGGGAACTTGATGCTTTTTCAGGACCAAACGTAGCCTATGTTACTCTCCATCCTTTCAACTAACTTTATGCCAAAAATCAGGTCGATTTATTGTTTAGCTACGGCGCGCGGCGTGAAGCAAGGACAAACAAACAAACAAACACACTTTCACATTTATAATATTACTAGCTGTTCCCCGCGGCTTCACCCCGCGTGGGACTCGGTTATATCGCGCCCAAAAGTAGCCTATGTTTGACTTTAGGTCGTTAACTACATCTCTACCAAATTTCATCACAATCGGTCCAGCAGTTTAGCCGTGAAGAGGTGACAGACAGACAGACTTTCGCATTTATAATATTAGTATGGAGTTATGATAACAATAGTGGTTTGTTTGCAGGCCTTCTCAATATTCTTCACCTGCATCGCGCTGACATCCGACACTGTCTGCTTCTTCTTCATACCGCTGCAGTACATATTCTTCGCCGCAAGCACCTACGTATGGGTGCAGTATGTCTGGTACACATGTAAGTATATTAAGCTTCACTACATAGTATAAAACAAAGTCGCTTTCTCTGTCCCTATGTCCCTTTGTATGCTTAAATCTTTAAAACTATGCAACGGATTGGTGCGGTTTTTTTAATAGATAGAGTGATTCAAGTTATGCCCATGCGAAGCCGGGGCGGGTCGCTAGTTATACATATATATTAAAACTATTGTTCCATAAGTACAAAATAGAGTTTTGGCGCCAAGCTAAAGTTGCTCAGACATCGTCATTGTATTTATTTTCAAATATTTGTGTTTTTTCGAGTATTTGTGCATAATAAAGGTGGCTTTATTCGCTATTGTTATTCGCTAAGTGTTCGTGAACAAGCGTGAGTGTTGGGAAGTGGTACAATGTCGTATAAGTGACTTTCATTATTTTCAGACAGTCATTATTTTGGGTCAGCCTTGAATCAATGAACACTTTACTACACCTGTAGAATATGAAACTCTGTTTAACTGTTTATTTATTTATTTCATGAGGTCTACAGCGTAACAAATGGTCTTAAGAGTATTAAATTGACGATTTTTTTATACAAATGCGGTTGTTATCAAGCATACGGCCCGCGCAATATGAGCGCGCGGTTACGGTTTTTTGAGGGGGGGGGGGGGGAAATATACACAAGTACAGTTCTGCATATCTACACATAAAACTTATACTGTCAGCTGACTGTAATGGTGATACTAACACATTAATATATAAAACAAAACAGCAAATAATTTATATATAATACACTAATACACTGCATAATGCATATGCCGATTGTACTTGTACTTTGACAGAGGGGAGCAGCGTATGACTACTGCCTTACGGCACGGATGCTGTGATTTTTGTTTTGTTGAATTTATTCACAGTATGGCAAACAAACATATAGCTTATTTTTGCCAGTATCAAGTTTTATTTGAATTTCCTTCATTTAGTCAAGTCACTGAGTCAAATCAAGTCAGTAGTCATGAAAAGTCAAATCAAGTTAGTTAGAGGGCTAAGTAAAGCGGTGGAAAGAAGAATTTTGTGACAAAGATTCAAGTCACTTATACGGCATTGTACCACTACCCAACACACACGCTTGTTCACGAACACTTAGCGAGTAATAATACACCATTACTATGCACAAATACTCGAAAAAACATAAATTTTGGAAAAATAAATACAACACGGTAATATTGTCACTTTTACCTTCGCGCCAAAACTCTCGTATTGCTCGAAGCTGACAGTGATCGTTTTGTTTCCAGTCGCAGACAAAGGCATATGCCTACCGACGGTAGCGCTGTGTTTCCTAGTTGTTTACGTAGAGGGCGCTCTCCGCGGCGAGCGGAGCAGCAGTCTGGAGCTGTACCGGCCGCTGGCGGCGCACTGCGTGGGCTACCCCGCCGTGACGCTCGGCTACGGGGCGAAGGCCTACGTGGGCCAGCGGCTGCGGCTGCGGCGGCAGCGGCAGGTGCGGGCGCAGAACGAGTACTACTTTCAGTTGTTGAGGGACGCCATCCCCGAGAACGCGATAGAACAGGTGAGGGTTAATTCTGTTCAATAACTCTTTACTTTAAGATTCATTTTAAATGTCAAAGCAGGAACAGCATCAGAATATTTTCAATTTTTTAAGGGCCGCGATCCCTAAAAACGCGTAGGAACATGTGAACTTCAATTCTCTACCTTATCATCTTGCTTTAAGGTGCATATTAAATGTGAAAGTATTTTATTGCAATTTTGTAAATGTGAGAAGTGTTAGCAATCAAAAGCCAAGGCCAAGATTCCGAATAACTAACACCACAATGTGATGGATGGACCTTGTAACCCACACGGTGTGAAGATACAATACAATACAATACAATACAAATACTCTTTATTGCACCACAAAATAAAAAAATTACATAAAACAACTTAACTTAAAAGAATGAGGCGCAAAGGTGATGAAGATGTGTGCAATATTGTCAAGAATATTGTATTGTTTGCCAGAATCAGCCAGCCAAAGAGGCTGAGAGCAGTGAAACAGTCGCGCACGACTCGAGACATATGAACGGGCATGTGCGCAAGCGGTGTCGCGACCAGAATGGGGACGCGCTTCACAAGGTACAATTGATTTTTCATCTCTCTAGTTCAAAACGGTGATTTTTCTGCATAAAAACTCGTAGAAAACTCGTAGTTTTTATTTTTTATAAATATATATATATATATAGGGACAAATCACACAGATTGAGTTAACCCCAAAGTAAGTTCGAGACTTGTGTTATGGGATACTAACTCAACGATACTATATTATATAACAAATACATATATAGATAAACATCTAAGACCCAGTTCAATCGGAAAGTTATCATTTTTCATCTTGACCTGACCGGGGATCGAACCTGGTACCTCCTGAGTAGCGGTCAGGTCATGTTAACCATAACGCCACGGAGGTCGTCATTATTGCAAGCCTATTTCTTCCATAGCAGGGCTTGTTACCTAACAAATAACTGTTATAAGTCACTGTAAATAACGATAATTCTATTATGTTTATTATCGATCATGTGTGTATATTTAAAAATATTGTGGTAACGAAATTCTTTTTAAAGTTACTTTACTTTTGTTTGCATTTAACGTTATTTTTCATTCGTATTAACGTTAAGGTAATACCTCGGTGAACACTAGCGCCACCGACATTTTAAAATCATTACTCACTGAAAACACAAGTTATCAAAAATCCCTCTGCTGTAATTAAGGTTCTGAATCTGAAGTTAATTTTAAACATATTAAACTATTAAATTATAATTCCGTATAGTTACAAATTGCATTATTGCTTAAAACGGCCATTTTTAGCAGTTTTGCAATTTGTAACTATATGGAGCTATAATTTCATAATTGAATATGATTAAAATTAACTTCAGATCCAGAACCATAATTACAGCAGATGGATTTTTGATAACTTGTGTTTTCAGTGAGTAATGATATTTAATTGACGGTGGCGCTAGTGTTCACCGAGGTATCACCTTAACTGAGTAAACGATACATTGACTAGTTACGGTATGTCTGTTTGCTGAAGGTAAAATTACCAGGTGGCCTACTATCATCGATAAAAACCAAGCAAATTCTAGTGAGTAAGCGAGACAGCGCGATACAAGATGTAAGGCGACATCCCCCTTACTCACTGGAACTTGCATGGTTTTAGGAGGTGGTGGTAGGCCACCAGTTTTAACATAATTATCGTTACCATACAAGTTTTCGACGTTAAGGATATCTTGATGAGAAACGGTACCTCTTGGTAAAGGCAACATTAGATACGAGTTAATTCGAATGTTTATGTGGGAACCAGTTGCTAATCTTGTTATTCAATTCTAGACTACGTTTGTATGACAAACAACTATTACTATATAGCTTTTTGATTGTTTTTTTTTTTTTTTTATAAAATGTCATCATTACATACAGTTACTCTGCACATAACTCAACCAAGTATGAGCGAGATAAAACATAATTATGTAACAAAGAGTAACAGGTTGATCTCGCTCACACTGTGATCTACCACAGCTCAAATATGATGTGTGTCAATAAATTTATCTTATGATTGCAGTTAGAGAAACTAGACAAGCATTTAAATACAAATTCGAAGCCCGCCGCGCTCCCGCTCAGCAACGGCAGTGCGCACGCGCACGCGCACATAGACGACGCCAGAGGTCAGTTACACCTATTGATGCATAAAGCATTTTAAACGTTTAAAACCAATTGGTTTTAAACCTTTTTTTTTTTGTGTAAAATGAATTAACCCAATTTTTGAGGTTTAATATAGGTTTAAAATGATGCTAGTAATAGTAATGTGTGAGAAAAACTAACTAAAATAACGTTTTCAATTAATATCTTTTATTTTTATTTTTAATTTAAATTTCAATTTACTTTCAAAATAATAATTTGTTAACAAAGTAGTAATAACGTGGTTACGGTTTTAAACCGTTTTAAATGTATGTATAACTGGATTTTGGTTTAAAACGGTTTATTTGCAACGCTAGTTACACCACAGATTACAGGATACTATTCGAGTTCAGATGTCCAACCGCCATACGAAGAAACGCCCCGATTTTTAGTGACTAATAGGGTCTCCCCATACTGTGAGATATTAACGCCATCTATCGATCACTTGAGACATTGTGTTTCTAAATTTAGTAAATTATTAAATAAAGCACTAAATCAGTTTGTTGCAAGATGACGGTACTTAAAAAATCGTGATTTAATAATTCACGTTCTTTTTCGCTTAAAATAATTAGGGTCTTTTTTTTTAAATTCCTATTACGCCACCTACAGACAGAGGGAATCGCATTGTATAAACAATATATTTTTTTTAGGTGGTGCCAAAAATGGAAAGTGTGAAAAGAAGGAGGCTAGTACTTTAAGAGAAGAAAAGAAACGCAATAAAAACAAAGATAAGGATAAGGACAGCGATAGTCTTAAGAATACAGAACAGAGTGAGTGAATTTTTTTTTACATCTTAAATACATTGTATAAAATGTCGTTCTTTTTTTACTAGCTGTTCCCCGCGGTTTCACTCTTCAGCTTTATAATAATAGTATAGATTAGACAGATTAAAAAAAAAATCTGCATATGGTACCTAGTTTGTTTCTTGAGTCAATGTTATAAAAGCTACATGATATTGATTTCTTTATATTATTCTTGACATTTTTTTTTATATTTTCAGCAAAAGAACAAATAGTTAAGGAAGTAGAAAGTACAAAAGAAAGTGTAAAATGTAAGGAATGTAATGGATACAAGGAGGACAAGAAGGAGAAGGAGAAAGAGTCAAGGGAGAGGGAGAGAGAGCGGGAAAGAGAACAGGTAAGTAGTTATATTTAATGTTAATACTAGTTGACCCGGCAACTTCGTACCTTTTCTGAACTTCCACAAATATTTTAAGACCAAAATTTGCCAAATCGGTCCAGCCATTCTGGAGTTTTAGCCAGACTAACGAACAGCATTCTGTAATATTCGCAGCGGGAAATTCGCGAAGCGCGCGAGTGTTCTGAAGAATTAAAGCGCGTTAAAGCGGAACTAGCGTCTGCGCTGCGCAGCGAGGCGGAAGCGAAGCGAGCGCTTGCAGCCGCTGCAGCCGCTGAAAGGCAGCGGAAAGCGGAACACAATCTCTTGAAGCAGTCGTACGCCACGCTGCAACACAAGTGAGTATAGTTAGCGCTTTACAGCTGAAGAACACAAAGTTAAGTCAGCGCTGCAGCTGAGTATAGTTAGCGCTTTACAGCTGAGTATAGTTAGCGCTTTACAGCTAAAAAACACAAAGTTAAGTCAGCGCTGCAGCCGCTGAAAGGCACTGGAAAGCGGAACATAAATATTATGTGTGAAAACTATAGGCTTATTTTTCTGTTACTTTCTGCCTGTAGTTTGTTGACACTGTCGAAAGACTGATAGGGAAATAGTTAGTCATAAATTTGGGAGTCAGTTTGGAGAGTGTGACGGGAGCGATAGTGTTATGCTCTCGCGCCACAAAGGGAAGATCTTCCCGCCAGGCTAGGGTGTTATGCCTGGGGAACCGCGCGACAGACGATGTCTTGTCGGAGGTTGTATATACGGCTCCAATCCGTACAAACTCTGCAAGTGCGATTTAGACTCATAGTAATTTTACTGTTTTGTAGGCAAGCTCGATTTTCTAGCTTATAACGCCTTCTGTTGAGCTTCTTTGTAGTTAGTTGTTGTGGCGCTAGTGTCGCCAAAGTACCTACGCGATCTAGTAGGGACTGAAAAGAATGCGGACAAGAGTTCTGACGAATCCACCGCTCCTGTGCTAAACTTCAACAAGATATTATCAGCGATGTCGCGCCGCGTGCACTAAGGCACAAGATGCTTCTGTCTACAAAGCGAAGAGTATTCTATCGATAAATAGTCGGTTTTGAGACGGTAGGACAAGTGCTTTAAGAATCTCATTTGTATATTTTCTAACCGGTCTATATATATTCTATAACTATGATTTTACCACTCATATTGATGTCCCTTAAGTCAATAAATCGTGTCAAATCTATAGATTTCGGTCACAGCTCATTATACGCGAAATATCGTGAAAAAATGCAAGTCACCTGCAGTAGGTACATTAATTCACGTCTTCGAGCGTCCCATAGTTTGAAATTAAACATTCCTACACACTTCTCCCAGTGTTACGCCAGATCATTTGCAGTACTCGCTGCAACTTTATGGAACAAACTCCCATTGGAGGTCAAGACGTCGTCCTCACTACATTCCTTCAAATTTAGGGTTAGGGAATACTTCGAGCGTTCGGACTTGAGTTGATTTATAGTATAGGTTAAGTAACTTTTATGTTGTAATTAGTTTATAATTTCATATGTGTATCTTTGCGATGTACCCTCTTTAATGCCCGTGTACTCTTTTTCCTTTATTATACAGGTTGACTGGAAGAGATCCCTGTTAGGGATAAGTCCGCCTTTTGTTGTGTTCTATGTTGTATCATCAATGTTCTTTCTGTACAATAAAGTTTTTACATACATACATACATACATAATTCAGGTCCGTGGGCAGAAGATCGTTCATGGTCTCCACCGTTCAATGTGGTAAGCCTAATGGTGATTTTTTTTTTGGATATTCCCCAATGACGCTTGTAGCGTATCATTGTGTTTCTTTTACAATTTATTTTTTTACTTTTAACGTCGTCAGTAAACGAACAGTGAGTACCTACCTATTATCATACAATAAACTAAAGTTATGGATATAAAGAAGAAATCAATTTAAACGCAAACAACGCCAATAAAAATCATATTTTTATTTGATAAAACCTTATCAGTTTACATAGCAGTTGGGCCGCATTTTTTAATTTGCCCGGGGCGCTTGGTTGCCTAGTTACGCCACTGACCTATTTGTCCCTATATAAATACATTTTTCTCATGCATTTCCTTTCGTCATTCGCCGTGTGGCGACACTAGCGCCACAACAATATCTACAAAAAAAAAACGCACCACAGATGGCGTTAAAAGCAACAATCTCAGAATTGCATACAAGATGGCAAATTACTATGAAAGTCTAAATCGCGCTTGCAAAGTTTCTATGGATTGGAGCATAAATACAACCTCCGACAAGACATCGTCGGAGCCGCGGTTCCCCAGGCATAACACCCTAGCCTGGCGGGAAAATCTTCCCTTTGTGGCGGTCGAGCATAACACTATCGCTCCCGTCACATACTCCAAAGCCGCATCTTTAGTTTATGTTCTAAGTTCCTAGTAACCTTTTTTTTAACGTTAGTCAATACATGTGTGTTAAGGTGATACCTCGGTGAACACTAGCGCCACCGTCATTTAAAAATCATTACTCCCTGAAAACACCAGTTATCAAAAATTCCTCTGCTGTAATTATGGTTCTGGATCTGAAGTTAATTTTAATCATATTCAATTATGAAATTATAGTTCCATATAGTTACAAATTGCAAAACTACTAAAAGTGGCCGTTTTCAGCAATAATGCAATTTGTAACTCTAGGGAATTATAATTTAATAATTTAAATAAATTACTACTACTAAATTTACTATCATTAATTATGATCTTCATTTTAGCGTTAGGGTTTTCATGAATCATGATCATCAAACCAAGTTATATGAATCTTCGGATTGCAATCAGAAAAACGGTGAGATTCTGATTGTCAAAAAGATGTTTGATTTGAATGAAGTATAAGATAAATAATTTTATCTCTCGATATCATTTGGAAGACGGAAAAAAATTATAATTGTATACTTAGTAGTATACAATTATAATTTTTTTCCGTCTTTTTCGTACTTTTATAAAAACTCAGTTGAAAAATCTAAGCAATTTACTTTTCGTATTTATAACGCACGCGAGCCGCTAGTTGAAGATACAGCGTCCGTCGCCCGACCGAGCTCGAGTGTCTGTACTGTGGGTCTAAAAACGCCACTTTGAGCAATTCATATTACGAATTCCTTAGCAATCCTGTAGCAAGTCCTATTACATTCAATTTTTTTGAAGAGGAATTGCAAAGTTTAGTTGGCCATTTTACAAAAAAATAGAGGAATTGCTAAAGAATTGCTAAGGAATTCGTAATATGAATTCGATTGGATGAATTGCTCAAAGTGGCGTTTTTAGACCCCCTGTGAGATTGGTAGATTTCGGGTCTGCAGATTTCTTAGGTAAATATCTCACGTACCGCGTGGAGTGAGACAGGCATGGCAGTGACCAAAAGCTTTTCCAGGCTGTCGTCTGGATCGTCTGAAATAAAGATATTATCCCTTCGATCGATTTTAATGATATTGTATTTACTGCGTATAGGGTTTGTGTATGATATGATACCCACGATGTACGAAAATAGTGTTCATTAGCTTAGTACATGTGCATACATATAATACTTATGGCATACATTCGCGTACAAATCGTATTTCATACGGTAACCTATTTAGGATCCTATGTAGGACGCGGAGCAACGCAACCCTAATATCCTCCTAGCTAGCTCAGCATCGACCAAGTTAAGCACTGAGCTATGAGCAGACTACGGGAGCAACCGTACTCGGAGCTGTCTAGCAAACGACTGACTGCTTGCTTGATTTTTTTTTGTTAGGACCTACAATATTAGCTACTAAGAGCTTTAATATTTACAGCGGACTTTTTAGGCGAGGGCTTGACGCCACTCAGCCTTTTCGGCAAAAGCGCAAGGCGCTCCCATTTGGGACGAACCTCGGCCGTGGGCTTTGCCTTTGAGCAATGGCGAGCAATGCAAACTCGCGAGCGATGCAACGCTCTTTTGCCAGAAGGGCCGACACTAGGGTGCCTTAAGGGCCTACAAGGAACCTACTGGTGGTGAGAAGTGCCCTGGTACATTCCGGTACCTGGTAAACGAGCTACTGTTCCTACTTCGACGCACTCGCCGGTGAGTGCGGTGTGTCGGTGTGCCTATGGAAAATCTCCGTCTCCTGTGATACTGGAGATTTTCGTATGGCCGATTAGCTACCGTGATGGGGTCGTTGGGATCAAAGAGAACGTTCACGGGCGTAGGTGCCGCAAAAGGACATCCTTAGTCGGGCTGTAGTTAGCAGCTTGTTCCACTTCGGATGGGATAAGAGTGAAGTTCGGATAGGAAGAGCTGCTTGCTTGAATAGCGGCGCGCTTTTTATATACGCGCGCAGTGTGACGCGGGGCTGGTGGGAGGCCGCCGGTTACGTATTCATAATGAACTCGAATTCATAGTAAAAGTCGTGTCACATGTGTATTTTAAAACAATAAAGATACATACAATGAGGGTTTCGTCTGTAGGATGTCGGTGTGGCGCGGCGGCGAGCGCGCGCTGGAGCGGCGGCTGGGCGAGGAGCGGAGAGCCAGGACCGCCGCCGAGCACCAGCTGCTGCAGCACGCCAGGACCAGCAGGTGACACTATACTGTAGACCGCCGCCGAGCACCAGCTGCTGCAGCACGCCAGGACCAGCAGGTGACACTATACTGTAGACCGCCGCCGAGCACCAGCTGCTGCAGCACGCCAGGACCAGCAGGTGACACTATACTGTAGACCGCCGCCGAGCACCAGCTGCTGCAGCACGCCAGGACCAGCAGGTGACACTATACTGTAGACCGCCGCCGAGCACCAGCTGCTGCAGCACGCCAGGACCAGCAGGTGACACTATACTGTAGACCGCCGCCGAGCACCAGCTGCTGCAGCACGCCAGGACCAGCAGGTGACACTATACTGTAGACCGCCGCCGAGCACCAGCTGCTGCAGCACGCCAGGACCAGCAGGTGACACTATACTGTAGACCGCCGCCGAGCACCAGCTGCTGCAGCACGCCAGGACCAGCAGGTGACACTATACTGTAGACCGCCGCCGAGCACCAGCTGCTGCAGCACGCCAGGACCAGCAGGTGACACTATACTGTAGACCGCCGCCGAGCACCAGCTGCTGCAGCACGCCAGGACCAGCAGGTGACACTATACTGTAGACCGCCGCCGAGCACCAGCTGCTGCAGCACGCCAGGACCAGCAGGTGACACTATACTGTAGACCGCCGCCGAGCACCAGCTGCTGCAGCACGCCAGGACCAGCAGGTGACACTATACTGTAGACCGCCGCCGAGCACCAGCTGCTGCAGCACGCCAGGACCAGCAGGTGACACTATACTGTAGACCGCCGCCGAGCACCAGCTGCTGCAGCACGCCAGGACCAGCAGGTGACACTATACTGTAGACCGCCGCCGAGCACCAGCTGCTGCAGCACGCCAGGACCAGCAGGTGACACTATACTGTAGACCGCCGCCGAGCACCAGCTGCTGCAGCACGCCAGGACCAGCAGGTGACACTATACTGTAGACCGCCGCCGAGCACCAGCTGCTGCAGCACGCCAGGACCAGCAGGTGACACTATACTGTAGACCGCCGCCGAGCACCAGCTGCTGCAGCACGCCAGGACCAGCAGGTGACACTATACTGTAGACCGCCGCCGAGCACCAGCTGCTGCAGCACGCCAGGACCAGCAGGTGACACTATACTGTAGACCGCCGCCGAGCACCAGCTGCTGCAGCACGCCAGGACCAGCAGGTGACACTATACTGTAGACCGCCGCCGAGCACCAGCTGCTGCAGCACGCCAGGACCAGCAGGTGACACTATACTGTAGACCGCCGCCGAGCACCAGCTGCTGCAGCACGCCAGGACCAGCAGGTGACACTATACTGTGGGATGGCAGTGTGGCGCGGCAGCTGGGCTAATAAATCATATATAGCGAAAATAAAGCTGATAAACAAGAAGTAAAGTCAACTTTCGCAAAATGATTGTAGATAAATACATATTTTTATTATACAAGAATTAATGGTTAGTACCGACCTAACAAAAGTGTCCAGCAATATCCATTAACCACAGCTAAAATAGTTTTTTTTTGTTGCTGGCCAGCCAGAGTGAAACTATAAAATCTAATGTATGAAAACTTGGATTAAAAAACCTCCATTTGCCGGCCGGCAATAATTTTTTTTTTAATTAAATTGTTGTCTTAGGCCAGCAATGAGTATATTGTCGATTTTTTTTATATGATGAAGCTTTTTCCGAGCAAGAATAAGAAAATGACATTTGATGAACAATACCTTTAATTCTGAAGTTTTTGGAGGGAAAGTAAACTGTCGCTATGTCTGCGAAGTATTTAATTTCCAAAACTTAGGTGTTATCGAGTATTTGTGCTTAATATTGGTGGATTATTATTCGCAGTGTTCGTGAACAAGCGTCAGTGTTGGGAAGTGGTACAGTGTCGATTACGTGACTTTTATCTTTGTCACCAAAATCTCCAAGTTATAGCTAAGTGAAATTTTTCCACCGCTTCACTTAGCCATCTGACTGACACACTTGACTAGACTAGATTACTGGCTTGACTTTTTGACTTGACTTGACTAAAGTAGAACTGAAGAAGATTAATAAATTGAAGAAAGGCCTTAAAGGACTAGTTGCCATGGCCGTAAAAAGTATTTAAAAAAAACACCTTTAATTCTAATAGCATTTTAACGTAAGTATAACAATTACAGCGGTGAATGTGAGAACGAGTGGTGTCGCAGCAGACGCGCCGCGCTGGAGACCGAGGCGTCCGCTCTGAGGAGAGAGCTGACTCGCGCGCGGGACTCCAACACGCACATGCAGCGGGAACTGGAGCAGGCCACTGACCAGGTACACATTTTACTTATTGATGACTAGCTGTTCCCCGCGGCTTCGCCCCGCGTGGGACTCTGTTATATCGCGCCCAAAAGTAGCCTATGTTTGACCTCAGGTCGTTAACTACATCCCTACCAAATTTCATCACAATTGGTCCAGCAGTTTAGCCGTGAAGAGGTGACAGACAGACAGACAGACAGACAGACAGACTTTCGCATTTATAATATTAGTATGGATACTAGCTTTCGCCCGCGTGAATTTCCCACGGGAACAGTGCTTTTTCCCGGGATGAAAGGTATCCTATATCCTTGTCAATACTTCTATCTATATGTATGCGAAATTTCAGAAAGATTTCAAGCGTAACAAACATACTCACTTGCGCTTTCAAACAAAGTCGCTTTCTCTGTCCCTATATCCCTAATGTATGCTTTAATCTTTAAAACTACGCAACGGATTTTGATGCGGTTTTTTTTAATAGATAGAGTGATTCAAGAGGAAGGTTTTTATGCCCATGCGAAGCCGCTAGTTTATAATATTAGTTAGGATACTTTTTTTGGCACGATTGGGAAAAATTATGACTGATTTTTTACAATGCGCGCGCACACTGACAGAAAAAAGCAATAGTATAAAGCTAGTTATAATAGCTAGCTATAATAGTTGCAAAATATTTTAGCAACTTCATTTAGTAAAAAATTTTTTTTTTTTAAGAAGTATAACTTCTTACGCGTGTACATATACGACCGTTAATTTACTAGCAATAATATTGGTCACAAGAAGTTAGTTCAAGAAAAGTCTATAAAGCATACCCATTAGTAAAAGTGGGGACTAGTCTTTAATTGTCAGTCGAGGCGATATCATAATTCTTAGAATCAGAATCTTTATTTGCATAAAATACGGTACAATAGGTAAAATTAAGGTATTTGTGCAAGTAATGTAAGTAATTGTGATAGTCAATTATTGTTGAGCTGGCGTAGTAATAAAATGGGCATGTAGGTTTAGTAAGCACGGTGGGCATCTCTAAAGCTTGGCGGAGATGACAGATGTGCGGAGGTATGGAGCGCTATCCTAGCCGTGATATAAAGAATGCCTAGACCTAGTCATTTGGTAATGCATTCGCTTTTTTTTTTAATTTTTGCCTCGTTATATTATTTATGGAAAACTTACAGCTAATTTTACATACATAATAATACTAGGTATTGCCTACGGCGTCACTTTTGTGAATTTCCCTCGCGAACAGTAACCACTGTTCCCTGGATGAAAGGTGCCCTATGTCCTCAAAACTTGTAAAATGAGTGTGTGAAATTTCAGAAAGGTTTGTAGATAACGTAACAAACAAACACAAATTATTTTCGCATTTATAATGTTATTGGAATGTATGATATTTCAGTGGTGAATGGAGCATTGAGGATCAGCGAATTGAATTCTTAAATAGTTGATTTTGTAAAAAGTAGATATTCAGAATATTAATCCCAAAAGGGAATGACTACTAGAAGGAAAGCGAGGCCTAGGCTTTAGGGAGAAAGCTAGAGCAGGCCACAGACCATGTTTAAATAGATAAATCATTCATTCATTCATTTATTTCGTGTAGGTGTCATAGTCAATCGACCATGCACACCCTGGTGTCAGAGTTCTTCGGAACCGCCTCTCGGCCTCTGACGTGGTTCCTTTAACGACTACGATAGGATAGATCAATATAAGGCTTGAAAAAGGCCAGTTTCGAAGTCATGGGCCTAAAAAAGCCAATGTTTTTTTTTATTACATTGTTGTCCTAAGCCAGCGAGTGTATTGACGCATTGTAACCACACTAACCACGTGCAAGAGAAGGCACAGTAAAGTAGAGAGGAAGATAAAATATCCAAATATTATATACTAGCTTTTGCTAACGGCTTCGTCCGGGTGCACTTGCCTCAGAAACAGTGCTTTTTCCCGGGATGAAAGGAAACACCCTATGTCCTTCTCAATTAGGGTTACCATATCTCAGGATTTGTCCTGAGATTTCAGGATTTTTCGACTCTTCTCAGGATTCCGGCCGGATTTAGCAAATCTAGTGATAGCTCAGGATTTTCAATAAAACACAGGTTACATTTTAAAGATTTCTCTTATTAAACTACTAAAAATAATTTTCTTTGGTAACGATTGAACAGTTCAAATCAATACTTATTTATCAAAGTAAAACAAACTAAAAAAAATAGAGTGCGATGTTTTTGAGAAAAAAATCTCAAGCTGTAGAAAATCTCAGGACTTTTCTATGGAAATCAGGCCTTTTCTCCGGACTTTTGATTTTTTTCATCTGGTAACCCTATTCTCAATACTTTTATGTGTATGCGAAATTACATGAAGATTTGTTCAGAAGTAGACAGGGCGTGAAAGCGTAACAAACAAGCAAACTTATCTTCGAATTTATCCCCACATTCACACTCAGCCCCTGCCACTGCTCCTGTCGTTGCCGGAAATATTTCCCTAAATACTTCTGCGGCAATAACGACGCGAGTGGCCTCTATCATCTCTAAAAACATGCAAGTTCCAGTGAGTAAGCGAGACAGCGCAATACATGATGTAAGGCGACATCTCCCTTACTGGATCTTGCATGGTTTTAAGCTGAATGTGAACACTCACTCGCGCTCGCGCTGCCCGTCCTCCGACAATCGCGGGCTCGCCGGCCGCGGGCGGCGACAACGCGAGGAACCTATTTACATTCGCGCGCTGCACACTTCCCTGCCCTACAAGGCTGAGTGTAAATGTGGCATAAAATATTAGTTGGTATTTCATCGGGTAACTCGGGTTATACGCGTTTCAGGTGCGCACGCTCGAAGCGCGGGCGGAGGAGTCGAGCTCGAGCGGCCTCCCCCCCTCCCCCTCCCCCGTCCCCTCCCCTCATGTATGGGCCGCGCTGCGAGAGCGGGCCGCGCACCTGCAGCGCTCGCTGTCGGCCGAGACCCGCGTCAAGCTGGACCTGCTGTCCGCGCTCGGGGACGCCAAGCGGCAGCTGGACATACAGGAAGGTAGGACACCTGCAGCGCTCGCTGTCGGCCGAGACCCGCGTCAAGCTGGACCTGCTGTCCGCGCTCGGGGACGCCAAGCGGCAGCTGGACATACAGGAAGGTAGGACACCTGCAGCGCTCGCTGTCGGCCGAGACCCGCGTCAAGCTGGACCTGCTGTCCGCGCTCGGGGACGCCAAGCGGCAGCTGGACATACAGGAAGGTAGGACACCTGCAGCGCTCGCTGTCGGCCGAGACCCGCGTCAAGCTGGACCTGCTGTCCGCGCTCGGGGACGCCAAGCGGCAGCTGGACATACAGGAAGGTAGGACACTTGCAGGACATACGGTATAGGACACCAGCTAAACGTACAGAAAAGAGGGTCAAGCCGAAACAGGTAGCAGCGAGCTGTCATTTCAAGTAGACACGCAAGTAATGAAGGAGAAAAAAACAGACATTTAGGCTTCAAAACTATATCACCAAACGCGCCAGTGCATTGTGGACAATTTTCAAAATGAATATTGTGCCCTAACGGTAACACACATTAATAATATTAGACGCACTAAGTAAATAGGGAAGGAGTAAAATTTTTTAAAACGCTTGAATTTTTTTCTGTCGGTAGGAATAAGGTTCCTTAATACCAGAAATAAATATCAGACTTTTAGAATCAACCAATTATTTTAAATAAAATATTATATATTAATGGCGACGCTACAGCTTTTGCGGTCTATTCCTTTGCTTAGTTCGATAAAAAAAAAACAAATGTCATTAATGTCGGTTTTGGTTGTCGTGAATTTTCACTCCTTCCCTATTACACGTAGGTCCCGACTCGGCAGATAAATCTGACTCCTCAACCACTATTCTGAGCGGTAGGGGTTATTTTTTCTGACTGTACAAAATGTATACTTTTTTATGCAGCCCGCTGTTCCCTTAAAATGATCCATCTAACCACAAACATCACTTGGCAGGTGTAATACTAAACAAAGAAAAGGAGATAGCGGAACTAAAGGCGCAAATGCTAGCAGTGATGCCGGCGGAGCTCGTGTCGTCCCTGGGCTGCGTGTCCCCGCGCCCGTCCCCGCCGTCCCCGCTGGCCGCGCTGTCCCCACTGTCCCCGCTGGACCCCAACGCCACGGTGTACACGCCCAAGCAACTCTGCTCCGACGCCTGAACCAATGTCGGGAACTACTGGCGATGTCGTGCGTAAGAATGTCTTTTTCTAAATTTGAATTTATTCTTTATTCAAATTAGTTTTTAACTTGTGTGAAACTAGGATTTCGTGTTAGAATTCTTGCGTTTCTAAATTCAAATTTGTTTAATTTTTATGTATTCTAAATTCGATTTTGTTTTTAAACTAATCGATGTTCATAATTATCATCTATTGACATCATTTTTTTTTAAATAATGTTTCTGTTACAACCAGCTTCTGTTACAGGTTTTATTTACATTTATAGAAATGTTGAAATTTTCTTTTAAATTATGGCTTCCACCGATATCTTAGTGATTCTGCCAATGTCATGGTTTAAAAAGATTACAAGCCTATTAACGATTGACACAAAAATATCCAAGTCAAAAGTCATTATACTATGATATCTGTCATTTATCAATCTGTACTTTTATACCATGTAATAGACCATAATACACCGTGACAGCTGTAATAAACCCTATTAAGTACACTGTTTTCTATATAAACTTAAAGAAAAACATTCTTACGGACGGCAAAGTTAGATTTCCCACCGCCTACTGGTCTTTGTATGGGCGTTGTTTGATTGTTGATCTCATTCGTTTGTTTTATACCCATCGGTACGGTTTTGTTCTTAATTTATTTGTTATTATGTTAAATTTAGAGTTGCTGACGAGTGTCGCACGGGATCCTAACATTTTCTATTGATTGATGAATATATGTCATAAAAAAATATATAGGCGCGGCAAGTTTTCGCAAAAAGATTTTTTTTTATGACGCAAAAGTCATAAGTGATATCTGGTGTCTCGTTTTCACAAAATTGTGACCACACGAGTCATTCTGGGTTCCGTTTTGTCATTTTATTATACGGAACCCTAAAAAAGGAATATTTTATTTACAATATTAGGTATAATCAGAATGTTATGACAGAAAAGCAATATTTAAAAAAAAAACTACTGACCGCTATAAAACATATTCAATGTGATATAATTCAATCAAAAGAAAAACGTTTGCGATCCGTACGCGTTTTTTTTCGCGAGTGTTTTATCACCTCGCCGTTTTTTCGACCCGATGTGTACCTAATGTCCATACAAACATCGGTAGAACCACGACCGACGATGGAAATGTGTTAATTTTACAAACCGACTACGTACACGACGACGGAGCGTTTATTTTGTTCATAAATAAAATATTTGTATCAAATTACTGTACCTGTCTTAAGGAAACTGTAATTTCTCTCATAAATACCTACAATATGCAGATGAAACGCTCCTGTTAACAGTTAAACAGATTGTGTGCTCATATTTTTGTATAACCGATACGCGGACAGATATTTTTTCACTTATAAATGGGGTGGTTTAGCCGCACAATGACATAAGAAATATTGTCACAAAAATGTCATCTATAGTTTTATTTAATTACATTGCAAAACGGCAAATTAGAGAAATGATATTTTTACGTAAAATTTAAAATGTAATTTTCGTTTCTTATAATGTAATTTTCGCATTATGCCACATGCGCAAAACGACATCCGCGTCGCTTTTAAAGCGGTGTGATTATTTTTTGGTTAGCTTTTTGCTATTTGAAAATGTGGCGATCTGCGAACGTGGCTTTATTTCGATTATGACGTTTTGCGTCATATTGTCATTTTGAGAATGTGTCATTGTGCGCTTAAACCAACGGGGCAGGCTTATTGATTGATCTCTAACGCATAATGTACGGGAGCGAGTGGTATAGTTGCTAAAGTCCTGTGTTCTTTTGAATTTATGTGATAAATTGTACAAAATATAAGATCTGATTCGAGTCTTCTTCTTTATATTGTAGTTTATTGACGTTTTTAGTCAAATTTTGTGAGTGATTCTAATGTGGCGTCATGTTACTGTTGTACTATCAATTAAATGACTGAAATAGGGCGTTGCGCTAACGTATCACGTACGTAAAGGAAAATTAGCTTTTTTTAAGTTACGATAACAAGAGGCTACTTATATCAATACTCAATCTATCAATCAAATAATTTATTTGTAATACATCTAATGTACTCTTTTTAAGGACATCAAACGGCAATATTTTTTAGTCCTATAAGATTATTATTCAATATATCGGATAATAATGTGCTTCTTTGGTCATCTCTTTGTGTTAGTGTATTAGCATTTATTTTTTTATCAAAATGGCCACTAACGGCATAAGCGCAGCGTCTGACTTTCTTATTTTCCATAAGCGTGAAGTAATTTTATGGATGCGTAACGTTTCCATCCTAGACGACCCTCCTTAGTTCATATCCTAGCAAATGTCAGACAAAGTAGTCAATAAAATACTCTTTATTGCATAACAAAACAATAAAATCACATAAAACAGCTTTACTTAAAACAATGAGGCACAAAGGCGGACTTATCGCTAAAGCAATCTCTTCCAGTCAACCTTAGGGTGAATGGAAAATTATCAGTAAGAGGCGTTGGCGAGGTATTAATAAATAAATATACTTATCATAAATATAAGAAAACATACATACATATACAAACAAGTATTCTTATAAGACAGTCAACTCAGTTAAAAATATATACTTAAAACTTTAAGCTCATGCTCATCTTCTTGTCTTCCTTCTGGATGCATAGAATCGGAGTACCAAATCAAGTGTTATCGTCGTAAAATAAAGCAATAATACTCTTTTCAATAATAAATTGAAGAATTTGTGTGTTTGTTGGCTACGTCGTTAGTTGCTATGTAAAAAAGGAATTACACTTTAAAAGCCATCCATAAAATTACTAACGTTTATTCTTTTTCGTGGAATAGACGTCCGTCTTATGATATTCAGTGAGATTCTAAAAAAATGTCGCATCAGCGCGCCTGAAAAAGTTTTCACTTCAAGAACTGTTACTAAATGAGTTTGGGTATTTCCGCCACCAGATCGCGTTAGTGAATTCAAAACGTTTTTTTCGCAAAAGTAGGACTGAAGAAGATTGATAATAAATTCAAGAAAGGTGTTAAAGGACTGGTTTCCATGGCCGTATAGTAGTCAAAAAAAAATTACTTTCGCAAAATGTCACCGCACAAAATGTTATATGACCGGACACTATTCTCTTTATAAAATCGTAAATACTATAATATTATAAACGCGAAAGTCTGTCTGTCTGTCTGTCACCTCTTCACGGCTAAACTGCTGGACCGATTGTGATGAAATTTGGTAGGGATGTCGTTAACGAGCTGAGGTCAAACATAGGCTACTTTTGGGCGCGATATAACCGAGTTCCACGCGGGGCGAAGGCGCGGGGAACAGCTAGTATTGTATAATTTCTTAAATATACTATTTTGAACCTTACTTCCATGTTTCAGGACTGGTATTTTTTTGCATTTACATAGTACAATGTGGATTTGAATTCTCAAACACTAAAATCATAGTGTGGCGTGTTAGTTACGTAGGTTTACGTGCAGGGGGGGTTACTATCAACTCTTAAAACCATCCAAAAACGATTAAGGGAGATGTCGCCCTACGTCATATATTGCGCCATCTAGCTTACTCACTCGTTTTTCGATCGTTTGTAGAGGTCATAGTGACCCCTTAAATATGACGTGGGTCGATACCACAGACAAGCATATATCTAGAATAGCATCGAGGTTTCCGTAACAGAGGTTTCAATACAGAAAAAATATAACTGTATAACGTCATGCTTTGGTAACAGAATTATTATATCACATTTATTTAAAAGTATATATAATTTATTAAAATCAACACTAGCTGACTGTTATTAATATTTATGACATAATTCATATTTACCCTATATCAATATCTAGGTATATGTTCGTCTGTGGCCGAGAGCGTAGAATTAATGGCTCTAACTTGATACGTATTTTAATTCTTGAAAAATGTTTGTGACAAGCTCGATTGTTAGTGTTGCCATGACTAAAAACCTGATGTGTACTTATAAATGTTCGATAACTTTAAATGTATTTGAAGTTTTGGTAAGGCGTCTACTTGAAATTGATGCTTCATTACATTATGCCACAGCAGGTATCTTCAATGGTCGATATTGTAATTTTTAAGCGCTTAAGATCCATTGACCGACTTACGTTTGCTACTTCTAAATGGTATTAAAAGAAATTAGTAGAATTACTTACCAAATTACTTTGCGTGCTTCCGCCACCAGTAACTTCATGAAAACTACTGCCGGCCGGCGCCTGCCAACTATTGTTTGTCCCAGAATGCGCGCCACCATTAATTTGCACACACATCCCTTACTAAACTGTCGCTAGATTTTATTTGTTTTATTGTTTGCGCATGTTACCTATCATGTATGGGGTTCAATTTCTGCTGTGGCATAATGTAAAGTAGCGTATAAAAAGTACAGAAAAAAGGTTTATGAAGAATAGAAATGACGCACATGAAACCGGATGTGATGTTAATCTGTATTACTTTGAGATTGTGACAATTGTCATCCGCTCTAGTCTTCACCGGGTCGATTTGCAGCCGGCGAGTCATTTAAACGATTTGTTACTTATTATTGTTCGATTTATTTAGTTTTTGGCTGTTTTCATTTAGTTGGCTAGGATTAATTGGACGGAATACTAAGCGCCGGTTGGCAAGCCAATAAAAGGCATTGACCCCATCTGTCATTTGCGATTTTTATCAATAAACAGATTTTGGTTCATAAATACTTTGCGGCAGAAGCTTTATGAAAATCAGCTAAAGTTAACTATGGCGAAATTCTACAGCATTTTCTAAGACCGAAATATTAACTTCAGACAGTGCAAAATTAAATAAAGATCTAAACGTGACGCGTGATGGCGTTTGTACATGTGCTTAATTTTGCATTGTATGCCCATATTCATAAAGTTAATATTTCAGTGTTTACAAAAAAGTGTTTTCATTAATTTCGCTGAGAAGCGATTTAACTTTGGCCAAGCCTTCAGAGTTTAAATGTGGACTATTAAATTCACGAAGAATTTGAAATAAAAAACTGTTTATTTTTGTCAAAGGGGCATTGAAAGAATTAAAAAAATATTAGTGGCAACAGTGGCGACACCTAGTGGTATTTGCAAAATATTTCCTTGGTACAAATAAGCGTTGTCTTTAAGTGGCTTGCCAATCGAAGCTTTGTGAAGAACTGCAATGCAAGGTTCTCAACAAGAGTGAGATAAAACGTGGCAACGCAAATCGACCTTGTTATTTATAAAATATGTTGTAAGAGGTTTAGTTTTTATACACCCGACTGCGCACTGCCCTCGAAGTCATACTTCCGTTATTTTGTATCTGAAATTGTGAACTAAGTACTTAATTTAGCTTTATGGACGGCAATATTTTTTTTTTATTCGTCGGCAGCACAGATGTATATTTTTTCACGAGAGTTTCCATAACAGAACGTAGGAACTGTTGGTACAAGCCGAGCTCTGAATTTTCATTAGTGAAATGTAAGCGGTAATGTTTGTTTGTATCATAAACAGATGCTGTAACAGCAATAAAAAATCAGACTTGTGCGTGATTTATTTCATTTATTAATTATAATTATAATATACCCTTTGAATCGTGATAGCAATATATTCACCGTGTTACAGTAAAAATAATTTTCGATCCAGATGGAAAACTAAATCTTTTTCTTAGACAATGGGATACCTATGGTTGTAAGAAATAAACTACTTTCAACGAGAAACATTTCAGTTTAAATCAGATTGTTTTTTTTTTCTGTTGTGAGAAGAATAGTTAGGGTGCACCTCAAAATGGTTGCACTTTAAGGAACACCTCATTTTTCTGGGTATTTCACAATTTTATATAGGTACATAGATTAGATAACATGGTATTTATATTGTGAATATAAGTAAAAGGATACCAAATTAAGTAGGCAATCAAGTACAATGCCTGCTTAGAATTTAGACCATAGACAAGTTGACAATGTCAATTTTGTGCGCTGTCAACTTGTAGTCTAGTCACATTGTAAAAGTATTTTGTAGTTATGGAACAAAGTTTTAATAAATAAATAAATACATACATATAATCACGTCTTTATCCCATACGGGGTAGACAGAGCCTAGGGTCATAAGACCTAGCACCCTGCTAGTTAATTTTACTGCCTCCCATCCAAACCAGAAACGGCGGCGGCAGAAATAGGTGAGATCGGATAACTGCAGACTCGTGTAAGTCTGCTGTTGAAACAAAAATTGATACTATTTCACTATATTCACAAAGAATATATAAATCGCCCGAATATTCATCAGTCGCCTGATTTGTTTGGTATACTCTTCACCCGAGAACTTAACAAATTCTGGATTTCCAATTGTATTTGCAAAGCTTTATCCAAATCCATATTTCTCAATACAGACGCGACATATTTCCCGTAATGTTCAAACTCGTCTGGCGCACAATCCGAATTTATATCTACAAATCTTGGGCTAATGATTGTGTCAGAAATGTCTATAATTTCTGTTTTCATTCGTTTCGTCTTCATTTCGCATTCTGATTCGGAGTCCTGAGTGTGTGAATCTTCAAACTCATACTTTGGTTCTTCTTCGAAAGTCGACGTTGACCATTCTTCAATTGGTTCGTTGTTCTAAAAATAAAAATTGATTATGAAATCAGATTCGTTTCGATTAACCAACCAGTTCGACTAGTAGTTTGCTGGTAAAATTGTTTGGTTTTTGGGGTTCTATTCTATGAAAAAACGGAACCCTTATGGGATCGATCACTCGTGCATGTCTGTCCTTCTGTCACAACAATTTACTCCACATCTACAGGACAAACACAGATGTGCATTTTCTTTTCATGACATTTTAATGGGACAAATCAGAAAAATAAAAAACGTTACTGTGTCCAATATTACATGAAAGGGCTCTTTATGAAGATTACACAAATAATTTTGTTATTATTGTAAAATAAATAATTTTGATTTTATAAGACAAATTGACCATTGCAGCAGATTTTACAAACAACAGCAGTATACCCAAACAATGGGTCATACAAATAACCTCACTCTCAGGGGATCGTGGGCCTTCAAGCCTGGTTGCTAGGCTGGAAAATTGCTCAAAAGAGTTAAAGGGATTCCCCACACTTAACGCGGGAAAGGCTTCATTCAGTCAAAAAAAACCTTTATGTCAACGTAAAAAGGCATTAGAGGCACGCTAATGCCAGTCTGCTTGGCTCGGCTCAGACGGCGCGACACCAAAACGGCCACCGGAAAAACAGTCCACCACACCACGTGTGGGGAGTGGGGACTAAGAAAGCTTATACTAACATCATCTTCAGCTTGTCCAGCATTACGTTGTTGCACAGCTTGTTTGTATTTATGCCAGTACTGAAACCATTTTATCGTCGGAGAATATGGATAATCTGTCCCGGACCTTTTCTTAATTTTTGATAACTCTTGTACATATGTTGAACCTAAAATCTTAATTTTAGTTTTCAATTCGTCTTCATTAAGCTTGATCCCAGTAGCGGCTTCAAACTCGGTGCTGATGCTGGAGTAAGCTTCTTGTCGCAATTTCTTTTGTCTATAGTATTTATGTTTTGGATTATAAAGAAACTCATACTGCAAATAAATCTTCACAAATTTCAACGTATCCATTTCGCCCCATCTTGTTTTAATGCGAGTTTCTTCACCTTTAATGTCATAAATCATTTTCATTTCATCATCATCATCATCATCATCATCTAAGTCTAACCATACATTTTGATTGTCCAATTCCGAGAGGTCTATCTCTTGCTGAAAATGGGAGAAACCCTTTAATTTTATAGTTAAAAAACACTGAACTAGTACAGTACTACCATTTTTATAAGTAACGCCGATGTAACTGCGCAGAAAATCAATTATTTGCGTGGCGCGAAAATAATCATCCGCCATTGGCTAATGCGTACGCGCCATGTCTGGAGTTCGCAGCACCGTCGCGCCGTCGCGTCGTATCGGTAGTCGGATGAGCGAGATAACACGACTCCTTTTGCTGTTCGATAAAATCTTATGTAGGTAGTAGTAGTAGCAATAAGTTTGTTATTTCACAGATGTTTTCACTCGACCAGAGTCGGCGGTCGGTTGATCTATTCGGCGCCAGCGAACAATGCCAATGTAACTTATAAACATGGTATTACTGTACCTACTTTACCTCTATTTTTCTTTTTTAAATATGTGGACATTGAAGTTTAAGGAAGGATCTCGAAAAACATGCAAAAAGAAATTTCAACAGTAAAAGTGTAAGTACTTACCTCATCACTTGAGTCAGTTTGATTATGACATCTATGCCAGACAGCAAACCATCTCAACCTTGACACAAATGTATGGTTGGAGCTAGATTTTCTTTTTATTTTTGCTTTTTCCTGAGCATAAGTTGATTTGAGACTCCTTATCTTGAGTATAGTTTCTCTGACTGTCAAGGTGATACCAGTTGAATCTTTAAACTCTGAACTGATATTTTTGAAAGACTTTGTACGTAATTTGTTTTTTGAATAGTACTTGTGATTTCGATTATACAAAATAGGATGCTTTGAATAAATTTTTACGAATTGTAATGTGTCTTCTTCACTCCAACGTCTGTGATTCATCTCATTTGTATGTGATTCATTTAAATCTGACTTTCGTTCACATTCACCATCGTCTTCGGAGTCACAATCCGCTTGACATTTTTGGCTATCTGATTTTGGAAACTGAAAAATAAAATACTGGTTTAGACAAGGTTTCATGTAGACATTAACATCATCGATGCCTGAAGAATTTGTTGCATACTGCTAATACTTACATCGTCACTAATAGGCTGATTGTCATGTTTGCAACTATACCAATATCGGAACCATTTCATAGCCGGTTTGTAGGGCTCGTCCGTTTCTGATGCTTTCTTAATTTTCGCCATTTCCTGAGTGTATGTCGACCCTAGACTTCTAAGCTTTAACATTACTTCTCTTTCCATCAGTTTGATGCCCGTGGCGCTCTCAAATTGTGAGCTGATGTTGTTATATGCTTTCTTACGCAAGTATTTTTGTCCGTAGTGCTCATGTTTCGTGTTCCACAAGTACTCATGCTTCAAGTAGATTTTCACAAATATCAGCGTTTGATCTTCACTCCACCTCATTTTGTGCCATAAAAGTTGTTTTGATATTATTTAAGAATAACAAATATTGTCTGACAGTAGTTAGAAGCTAGAATATAAATAAAGCGTTCAAGTTTCCAGACTTGAAGGTTAATAAATAAATGTCAATGCCATTGAGTTGTCAACGTTACTTTGACAAGAACAAGACCACAGAGTCCAGAAAACTCCTATTCCACATAATAGAAACATAGATTAAAAAAAAATTGCGGAGACCGCGCGCGGATTCGAACTTCTTTGCATAGCAAGCAAAAAAATTGTAACATAGTGACCATATTATTGTAAAAAAATCTAAGTACCTACACCAACGATGAAAAATTGGTTTGTCTGTTTCAAAACCTTTAACTCTGGACCTGGTAGGTAGGATTTATTTAAGAATATAATATACTTACCAGTACCACCATGGACCACAGCAAGTAAATAAATAATAGCGCCGCATCTGCGGGACTTCTTTCAATCCATTATGAGATGACTTCTTTTAGTTGATTTAGAAGAAATAAGTATACAGATTTCTGTGTTAATGCTAAACTTTTATTAGGCAACAAATAATAGAAATATTTTTTGCTACTACAGCTAATATTAATCCTACAATAAATAAGTTAATACAAAATTGCACATAACTTTAGTGTCCATTTAAACAAGATATCCGAGCTTCACTTACAATACTTTGTATTTCCAATTGCACTTTTATAGCTTTCTTTAAATCCATGTTTCGCAACTGAGAAGCTATGTACTTCCCGTAAATATCAAATTCATCCTCCTTTAATTGTGAATCAGATTCTACACTGTCTCTATGAGATACATCTGAAAAATCTGTACTTAAATGTTTGCGTTTAATTTTCTTTTTAGGTTTAGAAGAGTCTGGTGAATGTAGGCGAGACTCCTGAGGTTCAGACTTGAATATATGTTCATAAACTTCATTTGTATGTGATACAAATGGGTCTGCCTCTTCTGTGTTCTCATTTTCATTGGCGGTTTGTTCTGATAACCACATTTCTGAAGGATCTTCCGTTTCTTGCATCTGAAAAAGATAATTAATGTTAGCCTGCTTTGCTTAGGTTGACTTTGTGGTGCAAATACATCTTGCAGTAGGCTTTACTAACAATTACCTACAGATTTTATTTACAGTTAAGCCACTGCATAAGCCCTATTACTAAGACAAATGTTTAAAATGTGATGAAATCATATAGCCAAAATATTCATAGAAAATATCTTTATCGGTCAGAAAGCTACATACATAGTCTTTTTCGGATAACGTCCGTTTTTTTATACTATTAAAACATTTATGCCACTCAGCAAACCATTTAATCGTTGGTTTATAAGCCGACCCCGAGTTAGATCTGTCTCGAATTTTGGCTAACTCTAGAGCATACGTAGATCGAAGGTTCTTTATTTTTACTTTAACTTCTGCCTCATCTAGGTCGATTCCTGTGGAGGTCTTTAGCTCAGCTTTAATTTCGGAGTAGGCTTTCTGGCGTTTATACCGCAGTTTGTAATCCACATCCTCGGGGTTCCACAAATATTCGTAACGAAGGTAAATCCTTACAAATTCTAATGTTTCTTTCTCACTCCATCTCATGTTGATAAAAACACTTTATTTAATTCATATAAATCAAGTCTATTGTTTTTATCCGACGGCATACAAACAAAACAAACAAAAATCGCATAAATTAAAATCGCCCACAATCACAAATTCACAATAGGTACTCTCTTGCTTGATTGATAATTGACAATGACACTAACAACCGCGCCGTCATGACATTTATATATTTTTTTCAAACTGAGCATGCCACTACGATATTGGGACTTAGGACTACTTTGTGGCTTACTTACCACCATTTCTTAAATAAAACCATGCAAGAACGATTGAGAAAGGGAGATGCGCCTTACATGATGTTTTGCGCTGTCTCGCTTACTCACTGGATCTTGCATGGTTTTTAGAGATGATAGTATGCCACCTTTCAGTTAGAAAATGAAAAAAAAAAACATTACAGGGACACAGGGAACCATGCAAAAACGATAGTTCGATTGATAGACAAGTTCCAGTAAGTAAGTGAGACAGCGGAATACATGATGTAAGGCGACATCTCCCTTACTCACTGGATCTTGCATGGTTTTAAGAGATGGCAGTAACCCCCCATCTCGCTTAGTCACTCGTTTCGGGTCTGTTAAATAAGTTAATGGTAACTCCCCTAGAATACTACCATCTCTTAAAACTATGCAAGATCCAGTGAGTAAGCTGACAGCGCAATACATGATGTAAGACGACATCTCCCTTACTCACTGGATCTTGCATGGTTTTAAAAGATGGTGGTAGTGGTAGCCCACCTATGGTGTCGAAGCAGTATCACTTCTTATTAGCCCCCGTGGTGTTTGCCTGAAAAATCGGAGGTTATGGGTTCGATTCTTAAAGGGAGCATACATTCTTCATTTGTTTCCAGTTTGGTTAGGTCATTGCAGGCTTGATTGTCTAAAAGTAAAGGTTATTCCGCGATTTAGGAAGCACGTTAAGCCATTGCGCTGAATCTATATATATAAAAGCGAAAAACACTCACTCACTCATCACGAAATCTCCAAAACTGCTGAGCCGATGAAGATGAAATTTGGCAGGAAGGTAGATTGTGAGTAAGAGACGTCCGCTAAGAAAGGACTTTTGGGAATTTTATCCCTAAAGGGGTGAAAAAGGGGTTGCCAGTTTGTATGAAACTTCGTCATTTTTGAAGTGAGATACATGAAATTATTAATTTACATTTGAAGTTAGTAAAAAATAATAATGCACCAATCAGATTTTGAAAATTACATCCCTAAAGGGGTGAAATAGGGGTTGCCATTTTGTATGAAACTTTGTCATTATTGAAGTGAGACACATGAAATTTTTAATTTGAATTTGTAATTGGTAAAAAATAATAATGAATCAATCTGATTTTAAAAATAACATCCCTATAGGGGTGAAATAGGGGTTGCCAGTTTGTATGAAACTGTCATTTTTGAAGTGAGATACATGGAATTAAAATTGAAAATGCCTTTTGGTATAATATTTTGTGTTGTATTGTATTGAATTGTATTGTATGTACACAACATATTGTAATAGGATACAATACATAATAGAAGATAGAGTGCAAAGGTTTTATTTATTTGTTAAAATTATGATTTCAGTAATGTGTCAATAGATGGCGCCACCAAATCAATATTGGTTCTCAATACAATTAAATATACCGATTTAATCTAAACTTTCGATTATATCAGAGAGTTTGTTTAGATAGTATTGACATGTGATAGCAGAGTCTGATGATGGAGCCAGAAGTTGTCCAAAGGAACTCCTAAACTAAACAAGATAAGTCTATAGTGTTTGGGCTTATTTGATTTGTCTTGGAGAAATCTTACGTGAGAAATGACTTTAAGGGTCTGATGATGGATCCGGAGGCTGCCCAAAGGATTCCTAAACTAAACAAGATAAGTCTATCGTGTTTGGGCTTATTTCATTTGTCTTGGCAAGATCTTACGTGGGAAATGACTTTCAGGGTCTGATGATGGAGCTGCAAGGTGTCCACAGGAACTTCTAAACTAAACAAGACAAGTCCATCGTGTATGGGCTTACTGGTTTGTTATGGAGGGATCTTACGTGGGAAATGACTTTAAGGGTCTGATGATGGATCCGGTAGCTGCCCAAAGGGACTCCTAAACTAAACAAGATAAGTCCATCGTGGTTAAGCTTATTTGATTTGTCTTGGCAAGATCTTACGTGGGAAATGACTTTCAGGGTCTGAAGATGGAGCTGGAAGCTGTCCAAAGGAATTCCTAAACTAAACAAGATAACTCCATCGTGTTTGGGCTTACTTGATTTGTCTTGGAGGGATCTTACGTGAGAAATGACTTTAAGGGTCTGATGATGGATCCGGAGGCTGCCCAAAGGATTCCTAAACTAAACAAAATAAGTTTATCGTGTTTGGGCATATTTGATTTGTATTGGCAAGATCTTACGTGGGATATGACTTTAAGGGTCCGATGATGGAACCGGAAGGTGTTCTGAGGAACTTCTAAACTAAACAAGATAAGTCCATCGTGTTCGGGCTTATTTGATTTTGGTTGGCAAGATCTTACGTGGGAAATTACTGTTAGGGTTTGATGAAGGAACCGGAAGGTGTTCAAAGGAACTCCTAAACTAAACAAGATCAGTCCACCGTGTTTGAGCTTATTTGATTAATCTTGGCAAGATCTTACGTGGGAAATGACATACAGGGTCTGATAATGGAGCCGGAAGGTGTCCGAAAGAACTCCTGAGCTAAACAACTCTGTTCTCTCTATCTTTCATCTTAGCGCTTTACCGATTGTTTCCTCGGCTGACTGCTTCGAAGCCCCTAAATGACTGTTTTCTCTAGCTCTCATCTTAGCGCTTTACCGGTTGCTTCCTCGGCTGACTGCTTCGGAGCCCCCTAATGACTGCTCTCTCTAACTCTCATCTTAGCGCTTTCTCGGCTTTTCCGGCTGCCATCTGGTAGTCGTTAAAGGAACCACGTCAGGGGCCAAGAGGCAGTTCCGAAGAACTCTGACACCAGGGTGTGCATGGTCGATTGACAATGACGCCTACTCGAAATGATGTTGATGATGAGCACTTTTTCGGTTGCTTCCTCGGCTGTCTGCTTCGGAGCCACCTAATGACTGCACTCTACCTCTCATCTTGGCACTTCCTCGGCTGACAGGTTCGGAGCCCACTCATGATGCTGTAATAGTTTATATGGTGTCAGTTTTCCTTGGGTTTAATTCATATCGTGTGGGTTCCACCCTCAATTAATTTGTTCGGTATAGGATAGATTCTGGGATTGGACAGATTCGTGATGACCTTGCAGACTGGTGGCAGAGGGTTAACTCGCCCCTGTTAAATGATCGTTGGACTACATGGTTAATCGTCCCCTTAGGCTTGCTAGCGTCGGCTGCGTTTGAAATATCTAATGATTGGATTAGAATTTGAAAGAAAATTGTTATTTTTTAATTCACTTTATTACAAGCATTTAGGTAAAAATCTAAAATAATTAAAATTCGAATGCTACGCGGACGAAGTCGCGGGCACAGCTAGTATAATATAATAGGGGCCATTGGTTCTGGCTGCCATCTGGTGTATGTTAAAGGAATCACGTCAGAGGCCGAGACGGGGTTTCGAAGATCTCAGACACCAGGGTGTTCATGGTCAGGTGACCTTATAACCTACACACGATATGATAGGGTAGATGATTCAAGCCTGCAATATCATAAAACCAGAAAATAATAGGGTTGCACTTGCACTGCACAACATATTTTTATTTTTGAGTGATGTTATTTTTACTATTAATCCATACTTAATATTATAAATGCGAAAGTCTGTCTGTCACCTCTTCACGGCTAAACTGCTGGACCGATTGTGATGAAATTTGGTATGGATATAGTTATGCACTAGGAGTCAAACATAGCCTACTTTCGGGCGCGATATAACCGAGTCGCACGCGGGCGGAGCTGCGGGCAACAGCTAGTATTATATATACTACAATAGGTAAGGTAATATTTACTGAACAACCCAACAAAAATACCCTTATCTATTTAAAATGCCATTAAAAATGGCAGCACTGTTTTTGTGTGATTGCCAATTTTATTGAACTAGCGACATGTCCTGGCTTCGCATGATTAAATAAAAACTGTCCACTGGCTGGAATCATTCCATCTATTAAAAAAAAGCATAAAAATCTGTTGCAGTGTCACAGATCTAAGCATGTATGTATAGGAACAGACAATGGAAAGCGACTTTGTTTTATACTATAGATAGATAGATGTACTCTTTATTGTACCATTATCATACAAATTATACATGTTGATGCAAATACAAGCAATGTGTACAAAGGCGGACTTATCGCTAATGCAATTTCTTCCAGCCAACCTTAGGGTGGATAGGAACAATGTGGAAAAAAATGGGATATAATGATTTCAAAGGCTTATTTGCTTATATGAGTGTTCCTTTGAGACACATAGGCCTCCTCCAGATTGTTCCATGTTCACCTATCTCTAGCCAGTCTTGCCCACAAACTAAAGGTCCTGCAGCATGTCTCGGGTCGGACCATCTCTTCCTTTCTTGACGTCTTTTTCTTTTATTCAGTTTCTTATACAATACAAATTTAACCTAGGAAATATTAGCCCACACCACACCACTGTACTTGGGGTATGATCAAATTAAAGTGGCCTACTGTGGACTAATATTGACATGGGCGAAGTTGCATTAGCAAGGCCGCTTCAAATATGTGGCCTTGAGCATGGCCCAATTTGCCTACGACTAGTTATCTCACTGTATATATTTAACATGAGATCATATCATAAGTACATTCTTAAACCTACATAAACATTACATAGCCAGGTACATTCTAGGGTGGTGCTATTAATTAGTACATTAGTTGGTTTGTAACAACTTTCTTTGGGGTTAGCTCAATCTGAGTGATTTTCTGTAACAGTTTTTCGTATTTTCTAGTCATTACAAATTTCAGATAAACGAGCTTCACTCACAAGGTTTTGAATCTCAAGCTGAACCCTCAAAGCCCTCTGTATACTCATTTGACGCAACTGTGTTGCTATATACTTGCCATAAACATCAAATTCATCTTCTTGTACACACTGTTTTAAATTTGAATCACTGTAAGAGTCTTCAGAATTTCTATGCCTAATTTTTTTCTTTTTATTTTTTTTCGATTTAGATTGAGATTTATTTCTTGACATTTTTGTTTCCTCTAGTTTGGAAGAGTCATATTCATCTTCTGTTTGTGATGCAATTAGATCAATGCTAGCATCTTCTAAACTACCATTTTGTAAATCATGATTCATCCATATCTGCTGTAGGTTAACTTCTGACATTTCCTAAAAATAAAAAATACATATTTTATTAAACAAACTAATTCTGCAGCTACCAGAGGGAAAAATAGAACCCATAATAACAATATGCAGCCACCAGTGATGACCGCTAGGTACTCTGCTAAGCTAGGGCATAAAGGTAAATATTTGTGAAGAACAATTTGTTATATTATTACACTTTCTGTTAAAAACAACAACCATTTTTCAAATAAGTTTAAGCATGCAAGGTTCTCAAAACTTGATGTTTGGTTGAAGTGTTGAAGCTAAAAGGGAGTATGAATATAAAAACAAATTACTAACGTTACTATGTGACTGCCTAGTCAATGGCGAGATGTGTTTCAAGCATTGATCCATTTCATTGAACCAAACCAACGTCGGTTCGTAAATGGAATCTGGGCCTGATTTCTGCAAAATTTTTTGGACTTGCTGCGCGTATGTAGTTCTCAGAGCTTTGATCTTCAGTTTGACTTCCATAACAGATAATGTTTTGTTAGTGGAGATCTTAAAATCTGAAATAATATCTCCGTAGGCCTTGTTTCGAGCATATTTTAGTTTGTAGTCCGAATGTACGGGGTTCCACAGACATTCGTGTTTCAAGTATAATTTCACAAATTCTAGCGTTACTGATTCACTCCACCGCATTTTCTATTTTATTGTTTCCTTAGACACAAATAATTTTGAATAAATTCATAATTTGACATAATATCATATCAATAAATCACTATCGCCACTTAATGACATAAACTTGACATTGATGTAACATTATAGTGTTGCCATTATTGATGGATTTTACCATGTTGGCTTATCAATCTTATATTTATCTTTTCCATGAGATTTACTAAAGCAGGGGCTACGAAGCTCTTGGTAGGTAGCACATAGGTGCTCGTGTACATTTACGTGGTGCTCATATTTAAATAAGTTGAGGATACGTTTATAATTTTGAATAATAAATAAAAAACAGGGTAATAATACAATATTAATCTTTACTCGGACAAGCAAAACTTAAAAACAATCGTGCAGAAACTTCCTTATAAAATCTCTTTTTTAGAAAATAAAAACAAAACTAGTAGTTAGATAACACATAAACTTCTTATAAAATTAATTTTTACATGTACTTAATATTTCATAATCACTAAAAAAGAAAGTCTAAGCAACTCATAATCATACTTTAAAAAGATCAAAATCACAAGTTCATGATTAAAACAATTACATTTCTGATCTTAATGCCAAAGAAAAAAGTAAACAAATTGATACATAATTCTACGGTTCTTAAGATGTTGGATAAATAATCAAAATGAAAAATAAAATATTACCAAAAATACAATCATAAACATTATGTACCAAAAGTTTACCATATAAAAATACCTAACACAAATACATGAATTTAAAACATTACATCAGAGCATTCAATATAATTAGCATGTTAATATGGTTAAAATCAAAAATGCACATGAAGTAAAACTTAAATTCATAATCATAAAAACAATGATTGGTGATAAATATAAAATGTTAACTGATTAAAATTTGCAGCTGTGTATCAAAATCCGCGGCGATCGGCGGGTTCGCTGACTATCGTAAATAATTCGTCGTCTTTCAAATCAAGTCAAATTATTTCTGTGCTGTCCAAACTTGCGCAAATACTTTGATGTTATGATTTAATGGGAAATTAGTCAATCGCCAACACTGATTCTTCCTTTATTATCATATTCTTGAAATATGCTATCAAAAGGAATGTATCTATTGGCCGATACAGCGTAAAAATGTAATGTACCAGACATTATTCAATCGATAAATCAAATAGTAAAACGGTGAGCCAAATAAATGATAATCAAAATAGTCGGTCGGTGTTGATTCGTTTAAAATGTATCAAAAATCAAAAAATAAAACATGCTCTTCTTAAAACTAAATTAATTCCATAGTGAAATGCTTTAATTACTTAGATGAAACGGCGCTTCGCGCGTTTACTTCAACAATTGTCTGTAAGAGATCAAATCGTCGCTTCGCTTTCAGCTATAATAAAAATTTATAAAACAAAATAACTTACAAACTAGTTTTCATAAAAATCTTATAAAATCAACGAATCACTAGCGTGATCAAGCTCATATATTATTATAGCCATGATTTTCAATCAGAGTTCTTTAGTAGTTTCAAGAAGCTAACTGGATTTCAGCGAAAATGATACGCGATAATGCGTCGTGCTTTATTTTTTAAACAAATATCTTCTATCGGAAAGATCTGTGACCGAAAACATGGCAATTAATTATTACTAACAATATTATTGACCCGTAGGTAGGTATGTAATAAAATAATTTTAAGTCTTTTCTCTCATCTCAGTCAGTTTTGAGCTTGATAAATCAGCCTGATTAGGTCGACTGTTTGCATTGTATACTTGATAACGCGTATACGACTATCTAAGTCACTAATAGTCATATTGATTTGTTATTAATTCCATCTTTTAATAATCAAGTACGCTTGAGTAATGTTGTTCATTGCAACTGATTTCACTGGTAGAAAGTTTCTCAAAACTTTAATAAGCGTCGTTTTGAACGAGTTCAACTGGAGAGTGTCACAATGAAATGAGGTCAATCTAGCTAGATGTATCTATATCCTATCAATAGACAGTAAACTTTATTATCCAAAACCAACTCATAATAGTTTCAAAAATTCAAAGATTTTTAATTTACTATGAAAGTTACAATATTCTAGATGCTTATATCATTTGAAAATCTAGATTTGTTGCTAAAAATAAAATATATTTTCTTCCATTTAATCTTAGCATAATAAACTTCATATTGATGACTAATCACATATTTCTTGTAGATTGATCTCTTGTCATCGTGCCACAACTTCATTTAGCATAATTCATTGATAACTATATTAATTAATCTTGATCACTGCAAAGGAACAACAGTACTAAGTATCAAGTCACGTTACCACTTGTCCTGCGTGAGGGAAGTAGTGTTGTATGGCGGGGAGTTGATTAGTTTCCGTTCAGCTCCCGGCGTAGACTTGTAGGCGCTCGACTGTTTTTGCAGCTCTGTTGATTTTAGAGAAGTGTGAGTGAAGAATTAACCCAAAAGTTGTCCTGCTGGGTTACTACCATCTCTTAAAACCATGCAAGGTCTAGTGAGTAAGGGAGATGTCGCCTTACATCATGTATTGCGCTGTCCCGCTTACTCACTGGAACTTGCATGGTTTTTTGAGATGATAGTAGGCCACCTGGTTCGGTTAACCCGACAAAGAACCAAACTATTGCTAAAATATAAAAAAAAACTAGCTGTTCCCCGCGGCTTCGCCCCGCGTGGGACTCGATTATATCGCGCCCAAAAGTAGCCTATGTTTGACCTCAGGTCGTTAACTACATCCCTACCAAATACCTTGAACTGCAAAGTCACGAAATGAACTTCCAGCCATGGGTTTTTTAGTAACCATAGATAAGGTTCTTTGAAACGAATATTTAATATTCTTCAGGATTGGTCGTATGTGTTCGCCCAAAATAGATTGTGGTGACCATTTTGCATCAGTAGAACCATCAATATTTAAAAAAAATTAAAGACAAACTTAGGATGAAGAAATTGAGGATGAAGTGGCATTAGGAAAGATAGCCTTAAATATTGACTGCCTGGGTCCCAAGGGTTCCAGCTGAAGGTTATAAAAGTATTATAAAAAAAGATGGTTTAATGATTTATGCTACCACCACACTTGGCTATTTGTATACGAATATTTGTCTATTTGACCATGTGTGGACGGTATATTTGCCAAAACTTTTGCGTTATTTCCCTACTTTGCGCATTCGTCAAATATTTTGGCAAATCAGAATATGGATGCATGAAAACAAAGAGGGGAAGCTTTTACCCAGCAGTGGAACACATATATAATTATTTAAATAAAGTTGCCTTACCAGCGATTACAAGCAGCATCTTGCGTCGAGCGCCGAACGCTGTGACGCCAATCTCAGTGAGATCCGCCTCGTTGAGGGATGCGAAAGTTGACATGTCTAACTCGTGTTGACGGAATAGGTCTGGACAGACATGCTTATTCAGTTATATGTTTCTCCAATACTATGAAACATTTTATGTGGAATACAATAATAAAATATATAAAAAACTTGATGGTGGCTTCCTACCATCTCTTAAAACCATGCAAGAACGAGTGAGTAAGCGAGACAGCGCAATACATGATGTAAGACGACATCTCCCTTACTCAATCATTCTTGCATGGTTTTTAGAGATGGTATTAAACCAATAGGCGAGGAACTCACCGATATACTTGTGGAGGCCGACGTCCCTAAGAAGGTCGTAAAGCTGCTGGTATCGGCATTGTTTGGTTTGCGGCGGGGACGGGCATGTCTCGACGATGTTCGGCCGAACCAACTCCGAGCGGTTCCAGCCCTTCTCCGGCTGAAATAAAACATTTTATTTGTTTCCTCGATTTTTTGGGTAAAAATTATATGGCAGCACTGGTCCTCTGAAAAAATTTGACAGGGTTTTGGCGCCAATGCGGGATCGTCAAGATCGAAGTTGTAGTTTTATTCTAAAGTTTGTTTTCTTGGAAATTTAATACACATCTTATAATTAAATTATTTGCCTAGCAATGAGTTTATTTATGTATTGTATTTTTTTTATAACTTATTAATGAAGTTACACCTAGCGGAATCGGCGGTGACGACTAAGGGATGTCCGCAGGGGGGAGTACTATCTCCGACCCTGTGGAGCCTGGTTGTGAATTCTCTGATAGCTATTCTAAATAAAGGACCAGTAGTAGCGGTTGGTTATGCAGATGACATTGCCATCCTTATTAATGGTAAAGTTCCTAATACGGTAAAGGATATCTATCTATATATATAAAAGCGAAAAACACTCACTCACTCATCACGAAATCTCCAAAACTGCTGAGCCGATGAAGATAAAATTTGGCAGGAAGGTAGATTGTGACTAAGAGACGTCCGCTAAGAAAGGACTTTTAGGAATTTTATCCCTAAAGGGGTAAAAAAGGGGTTGCCAGTTTGTATGAAACTTCGTCATTTTTGAAGTGAGATACATGAAATCATTAATTTTCATTTGAAGTTGGTAAAAAATAATAATGCACCAATCAGATTTTGAAAATTACATCCCTAAGGGGAGAAATAGGGGTTGCCATTTTGTATGAAACTTTGCCATTATTGAAGTGAGACACATGAAATTTTTAATTTGAATTTGTAATTGGTAAAAAATAATAATGCATCAATCTGATTTTAAAAAATAACATGCCTATAGGGGTGAAATAGGGGTTGCCAGTTTGTATGAAACTTTGTCATTTTTGAAGTGAGATACATGGAATCAAAATTGAAAATATCTTTTGGTATAATATTTTGTATTGTATTGTATTGTATTGAATTGTATTGTATGTACACAACATATTGTAATAGGATACAATACATAATAGAAGATAGAGTGCAAAGGTTTTATTTATTCGTTAATATTATGAGTTCAGTAATGTGTCAATAGATGGCGCCACCATACATTTTAAAAGTCGATATGGTTTGTCGTTCGCATTTAATCATCATGTAAAGTAATTGAGATTTCAAAATAAATAAAATAATTTTTTTTTTTGCTTTTCCAAACGATTTGATTGTGTGTTTAGACGATTTAGTACCTGCTTAATATAAAATAATAAAATTAAATTGGAATTGATTGGAGTATGCACTCCATACTGTGCATTATATTGTATGTATAGTTTAATGTCTGCGTTATGGGCTACTCATTGATTCGTTTAATTTAAGTTTGAAAAGTATTTTTCCGGATTCCGGATTTCGAATAGTAGTTTGAAAATAGGTACTTAAATCTTTGTGTTATTTTCCATAAGTTAGTTGCATATCTTAAATATATTGTAAGGTTTCTCAAATAAATTGTAGGCCTTTAAGTATATTTGTATTCATTTCTAATTAGTTAGTAGATTAATATAATTTCTATATATATAAAAGAACAAGGGCAATTGATAAATCAACGCCCAGCCCAAACCATAATAGCTATAAACTTGAAATTTGGACCGAAGTTTCATGTTAATACGTAGTGCTCAGATAAGAAAGGATTTTTCAAAATTAGACCCCTAAAATGGTTAAAATTTGAGGGAAAAGTTTGTATGAAAAAAATTAAAATCTTCACTGATGTACTTGAAACATGGCAAGAATGCTTCTCAACAAAAATAATTAATGGCGTGTTTCAGCGTTTTTTGAAATTCAACCTCTAAAGGGGTAAAAAGGGGAAGGTTAACTAATTTATCATCACAAAACCGAAACTATAAAAGCCATAAACGTGAAATTTGGTTAGTGTCTTCATTATACTATATACTGCCCACATAAGAAAGGGTTGTTCACAACTCCAACCCTTACATCCAAAAAAGGGGTGAATTTGCGTACCTATAGACAAATTCCATTTGAAATTTCGCCAACTACTAACAACGCATGTTGGCCTATCGGTAGTGGTCGCGGATTGCTTTTTTTGAGTAGAGGGTTCTAATCCTGCTAAACATGACTTTTTTTACTTACTTTTTTTCGTTTTGTATTAGTTTTTTAGAAATCTATATTTTTGCTTTTAATATTTTAGTAAAGAAATGTTTCGAGAAATAGCTGGAAGTAGCTGGATCGAATCCTGTCACAAACAATAATTTTCTGTTTTCGTTTTTTATTTGTTTTCTAGAATTATTTTCTTACTTTTATTTTAATTTTGAAAAGGAACGAATAAATTCATTTGCAAATTTATTTCCGGATAAACGATATCGCAACCCCAATCAAATCAAATCTAATAGTTTGTCATTGACGACATTAATCAAATGGTTGACTGGTAGAGAACGCTCTTAGCGTTAAGTCCGTTAATATATCAGTATTTTGTACTTATCTATCTATACAAATAATAGGACAGTAAAAATCGAGTGTCTATATATTAAATATTTTTCTAAAAAACTGATACGGAGCGATTAAAGAAGAGTAACAGAAACAAAAAAAAAAATTTTGGAATTTTTGTCTCTCTGGTACGTTATAACTTCAAAACTACTCAACAGATTTGAACGCGGTTTTCACAGGTGGATTACATATAATTAGGAGCGTGTCAAAACTTTGTTTCGTCAAAATCGGTTAAGGGAAAAAGTAGTTATGGTTGAATGCGGTTTACATAAACGTATTTAATTTAGATAAAGCTAGAATTTCTACTTCGTTTTATCGATATCAATAAAGAGAAAAACACACTGCAGTCTCTATTAAATTTTAATAAAATAACACATTGAATGTGTGAGGGCGTATAATTTAGGTACATAAATATCAATAGATGGCGCTGACTTTATTTTAATTATTTTTTCGCATATGGTATAGCAGATTGAAAATTTTCCTCACGGCAATTAATTTGAATTATTTAAAAAAAATTTTGGTTGTTGATGTAGTTCTATTGGTTGGTTTGTTTATCGGTCGTGTTGTATTGTAAGCTATTTGAATTGATTGGTTGGTTTGGTTTGGCTTTGGTTTAAAAAATAATCAAATCGGCAAGTCAGTTCAGTTATTGTTTGACGGAACATACGGTCATGTCGTAAGGTTTAATTTAACTAACTTATCACTTTTTATTAGGATTTTCTCCACTTTTCACGCCCACTATAACTTTAGGAGTGGCTTTTAGGTCCAAATGACCCTGTAATAAGCTGCGTCTACTCTTTTAGAGACAAAGATGTGATAGTATGAATGTTAATATTTTCAGTTTGATATCGTAGCAATGTAATGGCTTTATAAAATTGGCACGGGAATAGGATACTATAGATTTAACTATAGGTCTGGATAGTTGTAGTTTCCACGAAAAGCGACCTACACGCGGGCGGAGCCGCGGGCAACAGCTAGTAATGAATAAAGCTTTGGTGGATGTACAGAAATGGTGCTTAGAAAATCACCTGAGTATAAACCCGAGCAAAACAACAGTTATACCCTTTACAAGGCTCCGGAATCTGACGGGACTAAACAACCTCAGGATGAATGGTACGGAGATCACATTGACCAAGGAGGTTAAGTATCTAGGTGTAACACTGGACAAAGAACTGACTTGGAACACACATGTTAACAATATTATAACAAAGGCCACAAGAGTATTTGGCATGTGTAGAAGTACATATGGTAAAACATGGGGACTTAAACCGTATATTGTACGATGGCTGTACGATATGATGGTGAAGCCTATTCTGACCTACGGAGCACTAGTATGGTGGCCGAAGGTCCAACAGGTGACATGTATAAATGCCCTTAGAAAGCTACAGCGGATGGCCTGCTGTGCTATCTCTGGTGCGTTTACTACTACACCAACGGTATCCATGGAAATTATCCTAGGAATACCGCCACTACATCTATATATAGAAGGCGAAGCCTGTAAAGCACTCTACCGGCTGTCTACAGCTGGCGTGTGGAACAGGAACGCACCAAGGACAAGGCATTTGCAAATGGAGACCACACAAGAACTCGACAGGATGTTAAACATGGGAAGCGACAAGATACTACCCGTGTATAACTTCAAAAGAAACTACAAAACATATGTCCCATCAAGGGAAGAATGGAAGGCAGAATTTAAACCTTTAGAGAAAGACTGCCTTACTTGGTACACGGACGGGTCAAAAACCAACCATGGAACAGGAGCAGGCATCTTTTCCAAGGACAGGCAACTGTATCAGAGCATGGGACGGTTATCCACCGTTTTTCAATCAGAAACGTATGCGATTACTGTATGTGCGAAATTGAATCTAGAGAAAGGCCTAAAAAACCAGTCTATCTACATTCTTACCGATAGCCAGTCGGCTCTTGCTGCTCTCAGCTCAGACAGGATTGATTCTGGACTAGTCTTGGACTGTGTGAATTCCCTTAATAAATTGGGAAGACACAACAGGCTGAGACTGGTTTGGGTGCCCGGTCACGTTGGGGTTGAGGGGAACGAGAAAGCCGATAAACTGGCAAGGGAAGGATCCAGTAATCCTTTAATAGGACCTGAGCCCTTCGTAGGGCTGGCATATGGAACGGCAATTACAGCTGTCAAAGAAAATGTCGAGAGGAGACAAAAGGCCGAATGGAATACACTGAGTGGACTCGCACACTCGAAGGCGACGATTGGTGCCAATGGCACCTGGTGGCATAGGAAGGTCTGTAGGTATAACAGAACACAGACAAGAACAATAATAGGAGCTCTGACCGGACATTTTGAAAACCGCAGTCACCTCTTTAAACTGAAACTTGTCGAAAGCCCCGAATGTAGGGCATGTGCAAAAGCAGAGGAGTCCATGAGCCACATTTTGTGTTGCTGTGACTCACTGGCCAGCAAGCGAATGGACCTCTTTGGAGCAGCGTACCCTGACCTGGAGGACTATAGGCACTTCGCACCAGGTGATGTTCTGAAGCTCATGCAGTCCTTCTTCAGAAATCCCTGTGTGGGTGAGTAAGGGATGGGGTAAGTACAAAAGGACCCAAAGGTTCGACGTGCTTCCTTTAATTTAGGACCCATATTTAAGATAAGATAAGATACACCTAGCGGAAGACAAGAATCGGCTAAAGCACAGAAAAAAGATTCGTGACTTGTAAAAAATGTGTGATGTACTCACAGTGGTAGCGTCATCAGCAGCGGTCTCGTTGAGGTTGATGGGCGAAGGCGACGTGTGGCTGAAGTAGTACCCCGACCAACGCGTGGTCGGCACGCGGTAACCACTTCCACAGTCGCGCATGGCCTGCAATGGAAATCTACATGCAGTCTTGTAACTCAATGGTATTTTTTATAGTTTTAGCCTGTACTGGAGTTTTTGGAGTGAAAGTAAATTGTCGCTATGTCCGCGCTGTATCTAATTTCCAAAACTTAGGTTTTATCTAGTATTTGTTATTTATTGGTGGATTATTATTCGCAGTGTTTGTGAACAAGCGTGAGTGTTGGGAAGTGGTACAGTGTCGATTACGTGACTTTTATCTTTGTCACCAAAATCTCCAAGTTATAGCTAAGTGAAATTTTTCCACCGCTTCACTTAGCCATCTGACTTGACTCACTTGACTAGACTAGACTACTGACTTGACTTGACTAAAGTAGGACTGAAGAAGATTAATAAATTGAAGAAAAGCCTCAAAGGACTAGTTTCCATGGCCGTAAAAAGTATAAAGAGAGGGGTGTTATAAATTTAACGTCTCTTTGTATCTGGTGGCTCTATCATCTCTTAAAACCATGCAAGAACAATTGGATAAGGGAGATGTCGCCTTACATCATGTATGTACCTATTGCGCTGTCTCGCTTAATACTCACTCTTTCTTGCATGGTTTAAGAGATGGTAGTAAGCCACCTCTGTGGTATGTTTGGCGACCCTGCTCCAGTGCGGGTTGATGTATATTGGTCAGTACCTAGGTATACTAAGGGTCCAAAATAGTGGCTACCTAGATACCTATCTTGGTAGCCACCAGTCCACCTCAAACCATCAGCGACATCAATGAGAATTAATTACAATATGTGCCAACAAGGAAGCACCTGACGCCTGACAGACAGGCTTTTCCTTTCATTCAAGATCAGCAGTTTTGAATGCAAAAAATACTTGTTTACCGAAAATAAATTATGTGTAGGGCGTTTAAGGAAATCACCTTGTCCTTAAACCTTCTACTTGAATTTATAATGAGGACTCGAAGAAATTCACGAAAATGCTATCGCGGTCAAGGTCGAGAGCACCGAAAACATGGTGTGACCCAGTTGGCCTAGTGCCTAAGTTAGACACAGGGTCGAAAGGAAGATTTTAACGTGTTAAATGTCGAATCATTTTTTTAAGGCATGTGATTTGCTTTGGATCTAAAACAAATCGTCGCTAGGTGTTATAGTTTCTGAAATACAAAGTTGTCCACGCCAGAAAAAGGTGTTCTGGCGTGGGCACTAAAATTGTTAATACCTAACTTTTAATGTTTAGTTTGCCAGTTATAAGATTTCATGATTTCGATTTATTTTCGACGAAATCTTAGTGAAAACAGATCGATAGAGGTTGAAGTTTCGCATTAAGCGTAAGGAGGTAGGTACTAACCAAACACATAAGAAATATCGTGTTGTAGTGTTACACTTAGGTATACAAACTTTCGCATTTTTTAATATTCGTCAGGATGTTTATTCGATTCGGGGCCAGTAGTTGCACCAAAAAAGCATGTTCCCGCGGCGAGAAGCTAACGGTCGCCTGACGTATCCGTGTCAAGCGGTGACCGGTGTCAGTGAGCACTTGACGGCTCATTACAATTCGATATTAGACTAATTGGTTCGCGGCAGCGGAGTGGAACACAACACGACATGTACCTACATGAGTGTCATTCTGAATTTCGACAGTTAATTATTCCGACAGAGTCTCAATTTCGATACACAGTAGTTCGTTTACTCATTGCTTCGTCAGAACACATTGTGTCGGAATTAAAAAACCGCATCGAAATCCGTTGCGTAGTTTTAAAGATTTAAGCATCAAAGGCACATAGGGGCAGAGAAAGCGACTTTTCTTCTTTCTTCCCACAAACCAGTGATATCAGACATTATACCGCTAGTTCCATAGCTGTTGACGACTCTACCTTACCTTGCTAGCCTGAGCCCTCATCTTCCTGTAGTCTGACAGCGGTGACAGCTTGTTGAGCGTTTCCAGGGTTTTATTCCCACAAACCAGTGATATCAGACATTATACCGCTAGTTCCATAGCTGTTGACGACTCTACCTTACCTTGCTGGCCTGAGCCTTCATCTTCCTGTAGTCTGACAGCGGTGACAGCTTGTTGAGCGTTTCCAGGGTTTTCTTCTCACAACCCACGGCGCGTCGCTCCGATAGAGGCAGGTCTGAGATTATGTTGGCTAGTTCCGTGATTTCTGTAGAGATATCTTTTATTAGCTTATGTTTAAAATCTTAGTTGCATTCTATAATCTGTGGTTTAATATTTAAGTGAATTATTCATGTCTTTTTTTAAAATGAGCCTTAATAAGTTTATTGAAATTTTATGAGTTCATGTCAATATTGTTTGACACGTGATATATAAGGGCGGATCCATCTTCCTTTGTGAGCACTACGGGTATGCCCACCCTAAACCTTACAGACGTGTGACTGAGTTTCAAACAGGGATTTATTTGTTGACCATAGGAAGCGTCTAGGTATCTCTTTAGTTTCGGAGCACGAAATTATTTAAGTGATATTGACTTTTTCAAAACTGGAAGCATATTTATACATAACTTTCTCTCTCTCTCTCATCTAAGCGCTTTCCCGGTTGCTTCCTTAGGTTGGTTGGAAGAAATTGCATTAGCGATAAGTCCGCCTTTGTACACATTGTTTGTATTTGTATCAAGATGTATCCATACTAATATTATAAATGCGAAAGTCTTTCTGTCTGTCACCTCTTCACGGCTAAACTGCTGGACCGATTGTGATGAAATTTGGTAGGGATGTAGTTAGCGACCTGAGGTCAAACATAGGCTACTTTTGGGCGCGATATAACTGTGACCCACGCGGGGCGAAGCCGCGGGGAACAGCTAGTAATTTATATGTTAATGGTACAATAAAGAGTGTTTCTATCTATCTATCCTCAGCTGATGACTTGAGCCCTGGGTCCGCTTTACAGCCTTTTCTCTCCCACTTCGCCCTGTAACCTAACAAATATTATAAATCCGACAGTGAGTTTGTTTGTTACGCTTTCACGCTCAATCCACTGCACCAATCTTCCTGAAATTTCTCATACACATAGATGGAAATATTGAGAAATACACAGTATACCTTTCACCCCGGGGAAAAGCACAATTCCCGTGGGAAATTCACGCGTGCGAAGCCGCTAGCAAAAGCTAGTATTATGTACATCAACTATGATTTTGTATTCGAAGCCCCAGGCGTCAAGTTGTAGTCTGTGGTCAACTCACCGTGTTGGTCACGTTCCGTGTCAGCGGAAGGCGCCGGGGAGTGAGTCTTGCTGATCGGGGACACCGACGGCGTCACCACGCTGCCGTCGCCGCCTACACCAAATTCACATACATACATATAATCACGTCTTTATCCCATACGGGATAGACAGAGCCTAGGGCCATAAGACCCTAGGCCACGTTTAGCATGATGGTAGTTCAAATAGGAAATCAATAGTGATGGGTTGCTAGCCGCATCGCATATGTCATGATTCCCCCATTCGCCGATTCCCTCAGTCGACTTTTACGGCTTGCGCGGAAAGAGAAGCAGCTGGTACATTCTATGTTTTTCTTTTTCTCCCAGACCAGTATAGGAGAGTGCCGAAGGCACCTAAGCTCAATGACACGGAGCGAGTTTACAAACTACTCGCGAACTCACCGACTAGCAGCTTGTAAACTAGCCCAGTGTCATCGAGGCTTTCAGCTTGGGCTTCAGAGCTTAGTCATGGTCCTGATTTAGCGGTACTGGTTACAATGTAGCGACTGCCGTCTTTTTACAGGGAAACCAGACCCACAGGATCACGACGGAATAAAATCGGCCAAACGCGAATCGGATTCGTGCACTAGACGTACCTACGCCAAACAGAAAGTAAATTTTGTATGAAAGAACATGTAAAGTTTACGAGGATCTCGTAAACTTTAACTTTTTTATTTCTTCAAAAATTTGAAATGAAACTAAAGCTACAGGTTCACTGACAGATACTAGACTGGAGCAGATCGGAGAATTAATATATTAATCTATTCCATGTTAAAATTCCACGAGACTTGGCGCTAGGCGTCTCAGTTCAACGGAATTTTTCCATGCAAAATCTTGTAGTTCCATTATTTGCCGAGGCCGAGGGAGTTGTTATGCGACTAACGTAAAATCTAAATATTATAAATGCGAAAGTAAGTTCGTTTGTTACGCTTTCACGCTCTAACTACTGAACCAATCTTCCTGAAATTTGGCATACACATAGAAGTATTGAGAAGGACATATAGAATACCTTTCATCTCGGAAAAAGCACTGTTCCCGAGGGAAATTAACGCGGGAGAAGCCGCGCGCGTAAGTTAATACTCTACATGTATACAAGAATATGGTCTCGTTTTGTACATTTTATGTACGGAACCCTGAAGCAAGATTAGCAAATAGGTTTCAATTAAAATGGCAAGATCAAGGCTCCCGGCCTTCTCAGTATCAATAAATTAATGCTAAATGGACAGACAGGAACTGTCCACGACGATTAATTAGTATTGTAGATCTTGTTTGTATGTTTTAATTTATATCGCGGAAAATTTTCAGACCCGAAAGAATTGGTGGCCTACTATCATCTCTTAAAACCATTCAAGATCCAGTGAGTAAGCGAGACAGCGCAATACATGATGTAAGGCGACATCTCCTTTACTCTCTGGATCTTGCATGGTTTTAAGGGGGATATTATTAATTGCACATCAAATAAATAATCACCCATCAATTTCTGTATATCAAATAAATTATTTTACTTTAAATTAAATTAAAAACTTGGTGACAGAAGCAACTAACGGTCAAAAGACGACTTTGTGACAGAAGGTAGGTTAGGTTTTGGTTATACAGTGACCTTAATAGTGAGCGAGCGAGCGAAGCGAGCGAGTGTCAGACTTGGTGACAGAAGCAAAACAAATTTTGCTGTGCAATCAGTAATTTTGATATGTATTTAGGTTATTTTTGCATACAAAAATTGTTTTTATTGATTTGCGTTTAAATACTACCCGTTTTAAGGTAAATTCAAACACGGATTTTTGGTAACTTGTGTTTTCGGCTTTTCAGCGAATAATGATTTTTAAAGAGATATTATTAATTGCACATCAAATAAATAATCACACATCAATTTCTGTATATCAAATAAATTATTTTACTTTAAATTAAATTAAAAACTTGGTGACAGAAGCAACTAACGGTCAAAAGACGACTTTGTGACAGAAGGTAGGTTAGGTTATGGTTATACAGTGACCTTAACAGTGAGCGAGCGAGCGAAGCGAGCGAGTGTCAGACTTGGTGACAGAAGCAAAATACTCAACGTAAAATATTACTTAATGACCTTCGTTTTATATTCGTGGTGTACCGCTATTTAACTTTTAGTAAATATTTTATATTAATGCACTGCTAAAAATGACTAACGCTCATCATACCTAGTAAGTCGTTAAAAAAAAAATAAAGCTTCTATTTTTATATGCCGCACAACATTTTAACTAAGTGAAACAGCATTTTATTTGACAAGTCATCTTTTTATTCATTTAGTACAACATAATGAGATCAGCAATAAAATATAAAATCAGATACAAAATTAGTACTTTTTATTGCACTATTAAGGCAAGTCTTGCTTTCGTAGGGCGCCCACGCTTCCTTTTTTGCCCAATAGGCACATTTTTGGCCTCTGCAGGTGGTGTTGTATACTTGAGTCGGATCGCAAGCCCGATGACATGCTTGCACATATAGTTCATAAAAAAGTTGGGACAGGTGCATTTACCCTTTTCCTCTTGAATATTATACAAATTACTAGAAAGAGATACCTACAAACTTTAGGTTTTATTTCGGGAACGGCTTTTGTCCTCCGTAAGCATTCTAGTCCATATCCATATCCATAGGTACTAATATTATAAATGCGAAAGTCTGTCTGTCTGTCACCTCTTCACGGCTAAACTGCTGGACCGATTGTGATGAAATTTGGTAGGGATGTAGTAAACGATCTGAGGTCAAACATAGGCTACTTTTGCGCGCGATATAACCGAGTACCACGCGGGGCGTTCTTTGGTTACAACAACATCTACCGCTATCTCGGTCGGCCTAGCGCTATCTCACTTGCTCTGCTCGCTCCAATCTGCGACGCCGCGAAAAGCGCGCTAAATCAAATTTTCAGTTAATTTGTTCTGCCTTTGAATATAATGCTATGAAAAAAGATTTTTTTTGCTATAGTAACTATTAAATTTGCTGAACATGAATTCTTAAAAAATAATTCAAATATGATATGCAAGTTTTGAGGTTCATATTAGGATATATGCTGCTCGGATAGTTATTTTGCTATGAGAATTAGTATTATCAACGCACGCTTCGGTTGATTTGCTGTGCAGTTAGTATTTTTGATGAAATTGTTGTATTTTTGTACAATAAGTAATTTATTTGTTTCGCATTAGAGAAAAAAAGCGATGCCGTGCTGATGTATATTTTCGAATTATCTGCAATACTAGATTTGTTAAACATTTATTTAATTTGAAGTAAAATAATTTATTTGATGTACAAAGGTATATAAATGATATACAGAAATTGATGGGTGATTATTTATTTGATGTGCAATTAATAATATCCCTTTTTAAATAACGGTGGCGCTAGTGTTCTCCGAGGTATCACCATATGTACGAAGTTTTCTCAGTCTTTCTTTTACCTCAAGTTACCGTGACCTTATTGCTTAAGACATTTAAATCATTCTCAGACGTCCTTCACACCCACGGGGTAGACAGAATATTATATTTTTTTTACTAAATTTATACACAGGAAATTTTACACAGCTTTTCAACATTTCGCATTGAAATCCAGAAACACTTTACATAAGTACCTATCACATTACTACATTACTTTGAAATATTTAAACATTTATACACAAAGACAAACAGACTAACTCACCAGACATATTCTGAGCGTCTAAAGACACGGAGCTGCCTGTGAAGTTGCTTTGGTATCCACTGCTCGCCTGCGAGCTCGAGTTTAGCAGCTGGCTTAATGTCGTCTGCAAAATACAAACTTGTGAAAATTATTATCGTCCTAGGTAGTAACTTTTTTTATGAACCGATTTTCATGAAACAAACTCAAGATGTTCTTCCGAGTTAAAACAAACAGATGAAAGTTTTAAGCAAATCGGTTTAGTACTTTCGGAGATAAGCGTGATCATACATACACACAAACTGACAGACAAAATACTTAAAAAAAATTTTTCGCTTTCTATTTTTCATCTTAAATGTCTTTAGTTCTATCCATTTTAGTCAAAATTACTAAATGTACAGACAAAATATTTTTACTATTTTATTTATGTATAAATTTAACTTTATTACACAATCGTAAACGCGGACTTAAAGCCTGTTAACCGCTTATATTTACTACATTTGAAAAATTCCTTCTGCATATAAAAGCCTCACTCTTGGGAAAGTATATACTTAGACAGTACATACACAAATTGGGTGAGTGAAATCGCGGCAAGCAGCTAGTTGTTAAAATGCAGTGTATTTATTTTTCATTTTAAAATTGGTGTCAAATCATATTAAGTCTAAACAATTTAAAAAAAAATTGCCCGCTTATTTAATCTTATGCTGGCACTTACAGGTCTGTTTTCAGGCATTTGGTACTGATGCATCATGACTGGTTGCGGCATGACGCCCATCTCTGTTGGCGCCGACATTGCTATATGAAGCGATTAAAAAAATATAATTACTTTTTATTTTTTAGTTTTCTACAGCAAAGGATAGGTCAGAATATAGACTTAGAAAACTAGGAACAACGTTTGTCACTATAGCACAAAGTTATCAAAACTCCTCGATGGTTATAAGGTGAACACAAATCAACTGCAAATGTTTAAGGGGAGATTGAGATTGTTATTCTGAACAACTTTTCCAAATAAACATATATCGAAATAAGAAAAAAATAGACCTCAAATACAAATTGAGAATCAGATCTAGTTCAGTATGGAGAGTAAAAATAAAAATTTCGTATTTCGATACAAGTTTATTTGGAAAAGTGTTTCAGTATAGCGGTCTGAATCTTAAAATATTTTCAGTTCATTTGTGTCCATTGTCCACCTTATATAAAACTAATTTTACCAGTTATTGTTTTATCAAGAATTATATATTTATATATCTCCAGACCGATTTCGGCCACAGCGATTTGGCATCTGGCTACTGAGGGCAACGTTTATGAGCTCTCAGGTGACTGACATATCCAATTTTAGCGGAGAAAGTTCATTCATTCATTGCAAGTCAGCATCCCTCTGACATAATTAAATTGTATGTCCGCGTGTGGTCGGGCCTTAAGCTCGTCTCTTTTGGCATCGAGCTCTTTTCTACGACGTCTTTCAAACTCAAGCACCTCGGTGCTCACTGTACTGTCATCATTGTAATGGCTCCTGGTCACATCGCTTCATGTGACGTTTAAGCACATCTTTATACTGCAGAAGTTGTACCGCAATATGTTCAAGAACTGCATGATTTGATTCCGCCATCTCCGTTTCGTCACCGCACGACAAGACTCGGTGAAAGCATCCATCTATATGTTGTCGTAATTCCATCAGCTCGCACAAAACAGAGGAACTCCTTGCTAGCAGACGTATTCCCGGACCCATACAATTTGGGTCTTTTCAATGCTAGAGTGAATAGGCTATGAATATGCAAGCGAGCTTCATCTTAGAGTGCATCTGCATTTAACACTAGGTGGGTGGGATCGTGGCCAATCGCTGGACATTGAGAATTAAAAAAAGTTGGCCGTCTGCATCATGCAGTGTAACATAAGGGAGAGATTACTTTTCTATGGAACAAAAATACGCAGGCTGCATCCACTCATCATCATCATTATTTCAGCCGCATGTCTTCCACTGCCGGATGTAGGCCTCCCCCAAGGATTTCCGGAACGACCGGTCGGAAGCGGCCCGCATCCAGCGTCTGCCTGCGACCTTCTTTAGGTCATCTGACCATCTGGGTGTCGATTCTGCTAACGTTAAATTACAATCGTGTCAAAATAGTGTTTCAATGGTACCTAGTAATTTTTTACACACTAGTTACAAGAAATGTATATTTTTTTATATCACTTCTGATGATCACAAAACACACCAAATTCACATCACATCATACAGTCATAACTCTTGTAAATAGTGTGTAAAAAGCACTACTACTGAAACACTATTTTGATACGATTTTGTCTTAACGTCAGCAGAATTAACGCCCTGGTCGGTGGATGTCCGACGCTGCACCTACCGCTTCACTGAAAAGGTGATAAGAGATAAAACTCACGGTTCCAAGGCGCCTTGTAGAGTGTGCCGGCGTTGGAGGCCGGGCCGGGGTAGTGGAAGTGCTGGCGTCGGGGCTGCGGGGACGGCGCGCCCCACGCGGGCGGGGCGGCCGGGGACGGCGGGCTGGACAGCCCGTACGGCGGATGGCACACCATTAGCGAGTCCCCTATGAAAATGTTGGGTTTGAGACCTATACTGGTAGTGATTGAGGAGCTGGATAGCCTGGAAACTAGTGTTCTGGTAGTGAAAGTGTTGTGCCAGCGGCCTGGGACCGAACGACGGGCTGGACAGGCCGTACGGCGGATGGCACACCATTAGCGAGTCCCCTATCAACGTAATCAATGTGAACGTAAGCCCCCTAAAGATGAGGAGTTATTAAAATGCAATGATTGCATAGATAGACGACACTATAGAGAACTTGTAGGGAGATCGAGCAGGTGCGACTGGAAAGAGATGCGAAATGCAAGTACGGCGCACTCTCCCGAGATTCGGCTCGTATAACCGAGAGGTTGGTAGAGCCATGGGACGTGGAGGGAGATCGTTCCCTATGAAAAACGGCAAAATTTAAGACCTATATGATAGTGATTGAGGAGCTCGACAGCCCAGCGGGCTTTAAGCAGCAACCTGAAAAGTAGTGTTCTGGTACCAGCGAGCTGTGGCCGAACGAGAGACTACCCAGACCGTATGATGACGAGCAGCACATCATTAGTTCGTCCCTCAGATCACATCAAACAAGGGTTCTTCCCCTATGAAAAATGTTGGGTTTAAGACCTATACTTGTAGTGATTGAGGAGCTCGATAGCCCAGCGAACTATAGGCAATCTGAAAACTAGTGTTCTGGTACCAGCGAGCTGTGGCCGAAAGAGAGACTACCCAGACCGTATGATGACGAGCAGCACATCATTAGTTTGTCCCCTATGAAAAATGTTGGGTTTAAGACCTTATACTGGTAGTGATTGAGAAGCTCGATAGCCCAGCGGACTATAGGCAACCTGAAAACTAGTGTTCTGGTAGACGACACATCATTACATTATTAGTTTGTCTCCTATAAAAAATGACGAGTTTTAAACCTTATAGTCCGGTCAAATTAGACATTTGACCCACGACAAATTCAGGTGAAGCTGAAAATTCTTACAATTGTTTAAATCATAATTAGTCTGAGGTAATTTTGCGATAAAACTCGCCGTTTTCAAGAAAATCGCGAAAAACCCATTTTTTTGGACCTTTTTACCTTGCTAAAATTTTTTCCTTACATGGGATCGATTGGGACTTTTAAGAAAATGTTTATAATTATGATTTAAACAATTGTAAGAATTTTCAGCTTCCCCTGAATTTGTCGTGGGTTTACTAATTTTTTGGTCTAATTTGACCGGACTATTATATTGGTAGTATTTCTCTTCTACATCACAATCATCCCTTAGGAAGCCTGTTAGAGTAGGAAAGCAAGTGGCTTACCACCAGTGAGTAAGAGGGATGTCGCTTTACATGATGTATTGCGCTGTCTCGCTTACTCACTAGATCTTGCATGGTTTTAAGAGACGATAGTAACCCCCCCCCAGGAGATTTTTCACCAATAATTGCGAATTTAAAAATACTACCTGAATAACTATTTTCTTCAAAAAATTACTTCAAAGCAGTACAGGCTAAAACTATAAAAAATACTATTACAGGAATTTGCATCAGTAAATGTAAGAATAAGCGCAGTTTCCTTGCTCGTCATTTTCACTAATTGCCAGTTTACTCATTAGACAGTTTCTGAATTCACCAATTTCTTTATTTGCCAGTTTCACTAAGTTGTCAATTTACTTAGGTTGGTTTCCTGGTTCGCAAGTTTCCTGATTAGTCAGTTAGTTGATTGTCAGATTTGCTACTCCATCATGTTCCTAACCCTTTTACAATTTTTGTCTGTCTGTCTGTTTGTACCGGCTAATCACTGGAACGCCTTTACCGATTTTGATGGGAATCATACTGGCAGATAGCTGACGTAATAAGGAGTAACTTAGGCTACTTTTATTTTAGTTTTTTTTTTCGTAAACTGCAAAAAGTAACTTTTAAACAACTTGATACATACCCAGTTCAGATAGCTGCATGTTGTAGGGAGAGCAAGGTGAATTAGTTATGGTGTTCGCGTGTGTCGGGCTGAAAGGGTTGAAGAGGCCGAAATTCGGCATCGTGTTGGAAATGGAGGGGATGTTGTAGGACTCCGGGATTTCTGCTGTGACCGACGAGCCTTCGCCGCCCAGTAACTCTCGACGAGCTTCGTAGATATCGCCTGTTGTGATAATTAACATAATTTGATTGTAAGTAGCGCAAAAAAAAAACTTGTAATTGACAACAAAAAATGAGGAGCGAAAAAATCCACTTGTAAATGACGACAATAAAATAAGGTGACACAGTATTGATCATTATGACTTTTAAAGCTGTAATGATACGAAGCTACTTCTGCGCTCTGTATGTTTCTCCATAAATACTCACAAAAAAAAACTGAAAATTATGTTCGGATGAATACTTACTAAGGTCTTCGACCAGTGTGTGTAGGTACCACTACCAGTGATGACATATGGGTCCGAAACGTGGTCCCTTACTGTCAGAGATGTGAATTATTTGAAATACATATATTTCAAATGCAAATACAAAATGCAAAATACCCATTTTTATTTTATATTTGAAATACTTTTTGTCTAAATGTATTTTGTATTTTATTTTACTCTATATAAATATTTAGTATTTATAAAATACAAAATAGTTTCGTTGCATTTTTAATTCATTTTTACAATTTTTCATTCTTAAATCCATGATTTCCTTATTTATGAACGCACTGATGGTGCTTGATAAAATAAAGAAATTGACAGTATCTTATTATATGTTTGTTGAGGACTCTGATTCTTCAGCAGCCAGTGATAATGTTAATACAACTACAATAGATCTGGAAACACAACAATATTTAAAAGATGAAGACAATACCTTAGAATCCTTGAACAGGTATCCTACTGTAAAAAAAACTTTTCCTTAAATATAATACCTGCTTACCGAGTTCTGCCCCTGTAGAACGACTATTTTCATTTGGTGGAATGATTATGAGGCCCCTTAGGCGAAACATGAAAGATGAACTCTTTGAACAAATACTAGTTTTAAAATCAGTTCAACAAATAAAAGTGGTTATGCTTAACAATGTATTTTATTTTCAAAACCTATTTTAAAAATACGTATTTTGCATTTTGTATTTAAATACTTTTATTCAAAACTATTTTGTATTTCTATTTGAAATAGTGCTAGCAACTATGCATTTGCATTTTGTATTTAAATACTTTTATTCAAAACTATTTTGTATTTCTATTTGAAATAGTGCTAGCAACTATGCATTTGCATTTTGTATTTAAATACTTTTATTCAAAACTATTTTGAATTTCTATTTGAAATAGTGCTAGCAACTATGCATTTGCATTTTGTATTTAAATACTTTTACTAAACTATTTTTCACATCTCTGCTTACTGTAGGCCTCATAAGAAAGCTCAAGGTCGCCTAAAGAGCCATAGAGAGGGCTATGCTCGGTATTTCCCTACAAGACCGAATCAGAATCAAAAATGAGGAGATTCTTAGGAAAACACTGATGTCGGATGGGGCAGAAAGGTTCTCGAATAGCAACCACGCACCAAGCAAGCTCAACATCAGACATTCATAGACCAGGATGTTCGAACCTGAAGAAGGTCGCAGGCAGGCGCTGGATGCAGGCCGCGCACCAACCGGTCATTCTGTTAACTTTTGGGGAAGGTATATGTCCAGCAGTGGACAGACTTTGGCTGAAATAATGATGAATTATAACTTTATTGTACAAGTAAAACCTTAAAACTATATACTTAAAAATATTCCATACTTCCATATCCATACTTCCATACTAATATTATAAATGCGAAAGTCTGTCTGTCTGTTTGTCACCTCTTCACGGCTGAATTGCTGGACCGATTGTGATGAAATTTTGTAGGAATGTAATTAACGACCTGAGGTCAAACATAGGCTTTTTTTGGCGCGATATAACCGAGTCCCACGCGGGGCGAAGCCGCGGGGAACAGCTAGTAATAAATAAACAAGTAAATTATTAAAGAAAACATTGTAAATTTAGTTCGGATGAATACTAAGGTCTTCGACCAGTGTGTGTGTAGGTACCATCTAGCAGTGATGACAAATGATGAGTATAACCTGTTATAAATAAGAATTACCAGCGCATCTTTCAATTCCCTTGATGACAACCGAAGTGATCCCTTGCTTGGGTTTACGACGAATGTTAATGTACACGTTGTGTTTGTGCATCAGCTTAGTGGCTGTGTCGTTTTCGATGCGGTACGTGTCTTCGGGCGTTTCCGGCACGTCGAAGATTACTACCAGGGGGAGGCTACCCTGTGGATAGGAAAAAGATTTAGTGAGGTTCACAGTTGACTAAAATATTTTAATACTGTTAAAACCACAGGGAACTTACAAGGTCATTTGAGCGTACTCTATTTTAGAGTAAAATAAATAAAAAAAATAAAATAAAAATTAATATACCAATTATATATTTTATTATTAATAATAATTTTGGCAACTCTAGTAACACTATTTGACGGATTAAAGTTTCAATAATATTTATTTGCTTCAACATTCAACTTTATCAGACTGCTACTTTACCTCCTGCTCTATTTTTTTTAAGGAATATTTCTTGCTTTTTCTTTAAAATTTATTTTTAAGTTCACAATGAAATTAGTCGTAAGTATTTTTCTAAAAAAAAATTGTTTCCTCGGAAAAGATCCAACTCAAAACTCATCAAGTGTTGAATTCTACTGTAACCTATCTATGTTTTGACTGTTTTCGACTGTATAATTGTAGTAACAAATAGTTTATCCATACTAATCCATACTAATATTATAAATGCGAAAGTCTGTCTGTCTGTCTGTCACCTCTTCACGGCTAAACTGCTGGACCGATTGTGATGAAATTTGGTAGGGATGTAGTTAACGACCTGAGGACAAACATAGGCTACTTTTGGGCGCGATATAACCGAATCCCACGCGGGCGGAGCCGCGGGGAACAGCTAGTCTATATATATATATATATATCAAAACAGTTATAAATAATCACCTTTATTTAGCACTTACCACCAACTGTTGCCTTGCCGTGTACACGTCCTTGATGTTGCCAGTGATTGTGACGCAGCTTTTTTTGATGGCGGGAATATTGGGATCGTCAGCGTCAGGGAACATGATCTAGGTAAAAAATAGGCAAAGGTATTTTTAATTTAGATTAGTTTTAGATTTCCATTTATTTTAAGTTCTTTTTAAGTATAGTTTTTAAGGTTTATTTAATAAGTTTGTTGTTTTTATTATTTTGTCAATTAATTGCAAATAAAGCTGAAATTTGGTATATTTATTTTATTTTTAAAAAAAATATATATAAATAAGTAAAGTATTCTATAATCCTTATTCACCTATACATTTCCGCTACTCACACTAGCATTTTATCCTTTCCTAAGTACTAATTTATATTAATTAAAATCGTATTTCGATATTATTTTATTTGGAAAAGTTGTTCAGTATATAATAGTGGTCTGAATCTGCCCTTGAAATATTTGCAGTTGATTTGTGTCTAACTTATATATTTCGATATGTTCATTTGGAAAAGTTGTTTAGTATAGTGGTCTAAATCTGCCCTTAAAATATTTGCAGTTGATTTGTGTCCAACTTATATATTTCGATATAAGTTTATTTGGAAAAGTTGTTTAGTATAGTGGTCTAAATCTGCCCTTAAAATATTTGCAGTTGATTTGTGTCCAACTTATATATTTCGATATAAGTTTATTTGGAAAAGTTGTTCAGTATAGTGGTCTGAATCTGCCCTTGAAATAATTGCAGTTCATTTGTGTCCATCTTATGTTACTTGAGTTACCTGAGTATTGGTTCCCTTCATGATGACCTTCAGTTGTTCAGCACCCCGGCCTACTACCACCGCGTGGTGCATCGGAGATATTTCCAAAGACATCTGCACTTTGGTTTGGCTCTGGAATAAACGGTTTTATTATCTTACAAGCTTTCGCTCGCGTGAATTTTCCTCGGGAACAGCTCTTATTCAAGGGATAAAAGGTACCCTATGTCCTTCTCAATAATTCTAGCTTTGTGTATGCGAAATTTCAGAAAGATTGGTTCAGTAGATAGTGCGTGAAAGAGAAACAAACAAACTCACTTTCGCATTTATTACATACTAGCTGACCCGACAGACTTCGTCCTGTCAAAAAGATTTGTAATGTGGCAGTTTTTGTGCCTACGTATTTTAAAAAATTCTCCTGAACAGAACCGTCACCCTGGTGATAGGGCGTTGTGAATAAAAAATAATTAAATAAAACATATATAAGGATTTAAAAGTAAGTAATCGCTTTATTGTTAATCATGTGAATCATAATTATTATTATTATCATTGTAGTGCTTTGTGGTATACGATGTTTTTTGTTTGATTACCTGGCGCATAGATAAACAAATCTGATGGTTTTCCAACACGGGAACAGGCAACATACAATTGACAATGTGAGAAACATGGGTTTTCTAGATTAATACCACAAACACTTAATGATTGCCCCTGGGACTTGTTTATAGTCATAGCAAAAGCAAGCCGCACTGGAAACTGTAGTCGTTTAAACTCAAATGGCACATCAGTCGGAATCATTGGGATGCGCGGTATGAGAACATCTTCTCCTTTATACTTTCCTTTGAGTATAGTTGCTTCTATCACATTGTTTAGTAATTTTTTTTATCGCTAACCGTGTACCGTTGCAAAGACGCGGTTGGTTGATATTTCGCAACATTATAACCACCGATCCAACCTTTAATTGAAGATTGTGAGGTGGCAATCCTGGCAAATCCAGCGAGTTTAAAAATTCCGGTGGATCGTTGACTACATCATCTTGATTAGTAGCCGAATCAACTGATTTATATATCCTCAATTCGCCTGTAATTTGTTCTTGAATTTTGAAATTTAATTCATTTACATCTATGTTTTTTGCAGCCAGTATAGCTCGTTCGCTCAACCAATCATGGTTTCTGTAATTTTGAGAAACATATGGAAACACCTTCTGAATAAGTTCATCTTTTGATCGAGTTAACTGACAAAAACTTTGAGGAAAGTTAATGCAGCCAGTCAACATGTCTATAGGAAATTTGCCATTACCAATGTCAATGAGTTGTTTAGAGAATATGTTTCCAGATTAGTCATTTTGCAACTCGACACGCATATTCTTGCTTAAATGAAGTACTTTGACATGTTTCCACAAATTGGAGGACTTTAGACATGCATTTAGTTCATCAGCTGGCGTTGATCGTGGAATCACTGGCAATGTTTGACGAAAATCTCCTGCTAATAAAATCATTGCACCACAAAATCGGTTATTATTGCTCCGTAGATCTTTTAGACTTTTTTTTTTTAAATTTGATATGACTTGAAGTCAAATCCTTTTAAGCCGTACGAATTGTTTTGGATATTAAAAATAATAAAACACTGTTGGTAACGCGATTTTTGTTTGACTGATGTTATGACGTGGAAACTGATGCATTTTATCTCGCGTGCCGAAACTAATACAAAAGAAACGCGAGTTTCGGAAAGCGACATTAAACTCCTCCAACTATGTATTCTGTGCTCCAACGCACACACGCACATTGTTTTGATTAACACCTACATTGCTTAGACAACAGTGAGTGCTTGTAATTTAATATGAACTTTATACCATAGCAATAAAGCTCAAATTGACTACGTTTTAGTTACAAATCATTTGTATAGGAAAAAGAAAAGGGCTATTTTTAGGGTTTTTCCAGCAATAATTCTAATTTTTCTCGCCGTAAAAACCATCCTTGAACTTCAACGAACATTTTTAAAAAAGATTTGGCCAAATTGATCCAGGCGTTGTTGAGTTATGCGCTTACCAACACATTTTGCGATTCATTTTTATATTATAGATTATATACAGTCTTAAAAAGCTCCTTGAACATTTAACTTTTTTATTTACTGAACAATAAAAAACTAAAAATAAATGGAGTTCTTTTTAAAATGCATGACATACGCAAAATATAATAATAATAAAGTCTTTATTTTCAGGTATAAACCCAAAAATATACTTACCTACATTTACAAATTCATGTTTAAAATTTTTTTTTTTTTATATATTATTACTAAGAAAGTATAGAAGTATGGACTCACCGCGAGCGGGCCACACATGTAGTTCATGAGCAAGCTGGTGGCTTCCATCGTGGCCTGCACCTCCCATTGGACGCCTTTAACTACCAGCAAATTGGCGTGAAGCTTGGGCCTATTGCGTAGCATCACCTGAGAATTATTTTCAGTAATTTGAACTACTACCTAGAAGCTAGATTTTTTTTATTTATTAGCGATCTTGCGAACTCTGTGCCCCTAGTATGAGTTTTTCTTAACGCAGACGCTAGCGACTGCGTAAGCGGTTTAGTATGGCAAACCTGTACAGCGCCTCTGGCGGATAGTAAGGCAACTAAGAAATTCCATACAAAATGCTAACGCAGTCGCTAGCGTCTGAGTTAAGAAAAACTCATACTAGGGGCACTGTACGCACTTTTCTTACCGTTTAAACCTTCCCTGAACTTCCACAAATATTTCAAGACCAAAATTAGCCAAACCGATCCATTATTGAGTTTTAGCCAGCTACATAACAAATTGCCACCAATGTTAATAATAATATTATATTACACAATTCCCGTACTGCACCCCCACACATCCATATTTACGTTCCCAACTGGTTTCTCGAGTCTGAGCTAGCTAGCTTCAGGGCGGAGTACTTGACGAGGACGAGCCAGTACCACCCTGTATACACTCGACTTGATCATGCGGGATACACGGATTCTGTGATCCCCTACTATGAGATTTAAGAAACGCAGACGATAGCGACTGCGTTAGCCATTTTGTATGACCTATACAGCGTCCCTGGCGGATAGTAAGGTAACTAATAAAAGTCTAGCGTCTGAGTTTCTGAATCTCGTGATAGATGCACAAAACTCGCGCTAGACCACTAACCTGCACATTGTACTGCTTCTGAACTTGCTGGACGTATGGCGAATTGATGTCGGGCAGCGGCTGGGATGGCGACACTATGGGCAGCTCGAAACAGAACACCAGCGGAGTTAGCGCCTAGGACAGATACAAAGTCATTTACCCTAATTAATAAAACGCTGTAGAAAGAGTCCATTAAGTTATTATATATTGATGAACTTTTCCGGTAAGCGTGAATCACCTGATTCATCGTCATTATTTCAGCCGCAGGCTGTCAACTGCTGGACATAGGCCTCCCCCAAGGATTTCCAGAACGACCGGTTGGAAGCGGCCTGCATCCAGTGTCTGCCTGCGACCTTCTTTAGGTCATCTGACCATCTGGTCGGTGGATGTCCGACGCTGCGCTTGCCGGTGCGTGGTCGCCATTCGAGAACCTTCCTGCCCCATCGGCCATCGGTTCGTCGCGCTATGTTCCCTGCCTGTCCACCTGTCTTTATCACCTGATTGTCTGATAACAAAGATGATTCCGGGCTTCGGAAGGCACGCTAAACCGTTGGTCCCGGCTGCCATCTGGTAGTCGTTAAAGGAACTACGTACTTCAGAGGCCGAGAGTTCCGAAGAACTCTGACACCAGTGCCCCTAGTATGAGTTTTTCTTAACGCAGACGCTAGCGACTGCGTTAGCGATTTAGCATGGCAAACTGTACAGCGCCTCTGGCGGATAGTAAGGCAACTAAGAAATTCCATACAAAATCCTAACGCAGTCGCTAGCGTCTGCGTTAAGAAAAACTTATACTAGGGGCACAGGGTGTGCATGTCAATTGACTGTCACCTACACGAAATGATGATGTTGATGACTTTCTTGGTTACTGGCCTGTGAACCTGTGAACTCACCCTGACGCGAGCCCTGGCCCTCTCCACGCGCTCCATGTCCCCAGCTATGGACACCTGGTTGCTCTTCTCAACGGTACTGGTGCGATTGGAGTCCGGGAAGTGGATGTGGCAGCCGGTCTCCTCCATCACGCGCTTGATCGTCAGACCACCCTGGGTGCAATAATTATGGCATTAAAAAATATTTCGAAATAAGTTTTAATCCATACTTATATTATAAACTAGCGACCCGCTCCGGCTTCGCATGGGCATAAAAACCTTCCTCTAAATCACTCTATCTATAAAAAAAAAGCATTAAAATCCGTTGCGTAGTTTTAAAGATTTAAGCATACATAGGGATATAGGGACAGAGAAAGCGACACAGAGCTTTCTTTTTAAATAGGATTCTTACATAAGGATAGAGACAAGAGCCTTACTTTTCCGATGATGTGAGAGTGGTCAGTGTAGCTGACGTCGATCTTCATGGTGACACGGTTACTCTGAAAATAAGAAAACTTTTATGGTTTCATCTCGCGATAATGGCGCGTAAACGAAAAAATTCGAACTATCATCATTAATTGTATTTGCAGATAAAATAAATAATCTTTTTTTCTTTCTTTTTACGCGTGTAAGTGGCCAGTACCTACTTACTTGACGGATTTTCAATCCAAACAACGTCTAAAAATACATTTAAAAAAATATTGTTTGTTTAATTAACCTAAATCAAAATGGGTACAGAGGCAGTTAGTACTATTATAATATTCTTTGATAGAGGTTAAGTTGTAAAGTTAAAATAACTGGAATTAGTAGTGTAATCCAGTGCTACTAAATGTTATGCATCCAATTCCAGATGATACTATATCTGACCTAATTTAATGACTGCCATCTAGTTATCAGTTAGGCACAAAAACAAATAATACTTACCTGTATTATTTGTTGCTTAACATGTAAGTATCTAGTTTAAAAGTCCTACTAACTATGTTTTCTTAAAGTATTAAACATTTTAATACATGAAATAGGTAGGTACCTACCACGGCACGTTACGTACAGACGTAGATTATTATTTACCCTAGTGTCCAGTAACTGCATAATCTTCTCTCGAGCCAGCTTAACATTATCGGGTAAACCAGCCACACGAACATGAGGATCTATTACAGCAATAAAAAATTATTCACCACAAAATTTAAAAAAAGCACTTTGTTTTTTTGAAAGTTAAAAATCTGTACCTGAGCAATCGGAAATATTCAAAAATTTATTAAATCTTAACTTTTTTATTACGTCGTACACTGATTCATCACATATATTTGTAAAAAACATTGTAATATCATTAAATTTTATTAAATATTTAGCAAAAAATAGTCAAAATGTAAATAACGGCAAGCGACGCTTTCGTGAAATTTTGAAAATGAGACAGACTGGCGCGCCAGTAGGCGCCGTTGAAACACCCGCCGGCGCCAACCCTTTTGCAGTCGCGTGCGCTCATTTTGAAAATCAAACGGATGCGTTCAGAATTCTTTAAAAAATTTAAGCAATACAAAATCCGTCTATTTTTTATTTTTATAAGATTTGCTTACCTTTTTTAGATCTAGCTCCGATTTTAAGGCGTGCAGGCCAATTCACAAGGGTATTTGTTTCCGTCATAACCTTGGTGATAAAAAAAGATTCATACATATTTTCTTCAAAACAATTATGTACCTAGGTAAGTATGCATTATAATATAGCAATAAGTTATTTTAAAAAAATGAACTAGAAACTCACCTGATGAAAGAAAGCATGAGCCTTTTGCGACTCATCCAAGTTGTCTGAAATTAAAAAAAAATGCTAAAGTTGACGTTTAAGTAGCTTCTTGGTTAATTCTATATAGTCGGCATGCAAGCGTAATATATATGGGCCTTCAAATGACCTTCTATATAGGACAGATCTCGAAAATCTAGCATATAAACTATTACATAACATAATATTTACCGAGCTAAAGTCTTCGCTCAAAGTAAATAAAAATGGGCATGCCATGTAAAGTATGTAGAAGAGAAGATAGGACATGGAGTCATAAGGTCGAATGGAGATCGAGACAAGCCCTCATGACGAAAGTTTTAGGCTGGGATGGATGAGAAAAGCTGAAGACTGCAGGGGATGGGGCATGCATAAGGAATTACACAATTCAGTGGTGGAGAATTGTTGAATAAACTTACTGAGTGTACCGTACGATAGATATATAAATTAAAAAAAAAATTACACATCTTAACCTACCTGCCAGCATCGCCTCCAATCGACGTCGATCAACACGAAATCTTTCCTGATATACATCTTCAGCACTGTTTAGTCCAAGTATGACCGCTAACTTTTGTAGATCCTCTGCTGACGTTACTGAATTACTAGTGCCAGTGCCGCTTTCGGAAGCCTTTTTCAATATAAAACAGTCAACATTTATTGCAAATACAAGCGTTTGCTACTTGAATGAGTAATTTTAACTTGCATGCACAAAATGGCGACTAGTATGAATTTTGAAAATCGTAAAATTATCTCTCCATCACACTACACTTGGCAACATAAATTTATCCTAAGACTTACCTCACTTAAAGTGTCTTTGTCCGAGTTAGTTTTAAATTCGGTTAAATTATTTTTAAAGTTTCTTGGAGCCATATTATCCGAACCACGAACAGGTTCGGTTAAATTAGTTTTATAATTCTTTGAAGCCATGTTGTCCGAGTTAGAATGTAATTCCGATAAATTAGCTTTACAATGCTTTGAAGCCATAATAAATGCAATAATAAACAATATTATAGTCAGTAAATACGATCAAAAATTAATAAATATATTTGTCCTATACATTACATTAAAAAACCAATAAAATAATATATTATGTGGCTATACCAGAACAACTTCACCTAGCCGAACCGAATCTGAATATAAGGTAGGTAAACCCGATGGGAAAACGGTCAATTCTAATAAATATTATGAGGGTAGATGCAGAAATTGTAATTCAACAAACCTTACGTAAACCTCTGTCATTCATCATAATAATCGCCATAAATTGACAATTTGGCATAGCTTTCAATCGGGTACATATTTATTATCTAAAATTAAATAAACAAATTGGGTAGCATTTTGTTTTGAACTGATTGAAATGGCATATTGTGATGTTAAAAATGTTTATTTTTAATTAAAATAAAAGTTTTTACAATAAGTTATAATAATACGGGCAACACTACTTTTAATCTTGTCATATTGAATAACCCACAGAAATATTAACATTTTTTTTTTTCAATTTAGTAGAAGAACCTCTTTAGCGGACCAATAAAGGATCCGACTCGGATCCGACCAAAGAAACTGCGTCCGTCCGACCAACCCACCATCCACCATCAAAAAAGGGAAAAGGAAATGACATAATTTAAAAAAAATATATAGTCAACCAACCAACCAAAACGACGAGACGGCCGGCGCGGCACCAATCACAAGTTCACAACCCAAACGTATTGACGATATTCAAATATTTAATGAAATGAACGATTCAAATTCGAATAATCATCGAAAAATTCATGTTTATTCAATGATATTTTTTTTCAATTCCAAATACCACGGTATTTACTCTCTTTCTTTCTTTGAGAAAAATAAGAATGGGTACATTAATTTTTAACAATACATAAAGGACATTAAAGTATGTTAATAATTATTTGATAATAATGTACTATTTTATAACATATAATATTTTTTAACAACGGAACGGAACTTGTGACGGACGACGTACGCGGGACGGAACGTTTCATTCATTCAAATTTATTTTCAGAATAAACGTGTGAGGTCGCTTTAGTCGGGTTTCTGCGCTTGCCGGTGTAGGGTGTGCGTCTTTCGACTCTAAAATTTTCGTATGACTAGTCTTAATAATATTATATTTTTCAATTAAAAGTATCGTTATTGTCGCATATACTTATTGGACGAGCAAGTGGTAGCTATAAAAAGTGTGTTATAGTTTTTGTTTGTGTGTTTTAACTTATAATATAGTGTAAAAAAATAAGGTGAGTAAACATTTAATATTTTATTAATGTAACTACCTACCTATCTATTTATCACGAATAAATATACCTATAATTAGAAAAATATAGCTATTTTAATCACAATTTAAATTAATAGTGGTACGTCTTTTTGACGAGAACAGCTGTTTGATAACCTACCCGTGTGCCTATAATACCTCTTTGCGAGTGAATATTTCTAACATTTTAATTTGTAATGTAATGATAGCAATAGACAAAGTGTTCTTCATAAATATTTGAAATAAAGACTCGTTTGACATTTTATATTAATTTATGCATAAAATATTCCCTCGCACGATTATTTCGATCGATTGTTACAACAACATAACCCTACTACCTACCTACTTACATACACCTTGTAGGTACCTCAGCTCAGCATAGAAAAGATTAATAGTGATTATAGTATACCTATTGTATTGTTTTGCTATGCATACAATATAATTATCTAGTTATGTCTGTCTGTATGAAATTGTCAACGAAGAGTAGCGGATTTGTGAAAAACCTACATTTAGTATAGGTAGGTAGGTACCTACCACAGATGGTGTATAACTAGGTAGGTACTAAAGTTTTCTATGTAGCCCACTGTACCTTCAAAAAGCATAGGCCCGTGTTCTCATCTCATGAAGAAACCTAGGTAGTAGGTAGGTACCTACTTAAATTTGGTCCTTGCCACTTACCAAAGTATTGGTCACTTCATCGTGAAATTAATATTGGGAGGAGGGAGTTCTTAGTAGGGACGTAGGTATTCTGTGATTGTTTTTATAACATCTTATGCTGCTACCTCAATTCGCGTATTTTCCAAAAATTTTTAGGAATACCTACCATAGATTAAAAAAAAATTCCCCGCGCGCGATTTCCAAATTCTATAAGGAATAGGTACCTACTACCTAGATAAAATGTTTCGGAGCTCAAGTCATCCTCACGTAGGTAGGTAGGTACCTACACACGATGCACATCTTTGGTGACCCACACGCATTAGACGTAGCGTGATGGGATTTAAGGTCCAAATCACCCTTCATGACATCCACGATAAAAAAAAATTGGGAGACAAGAGGGGAGAACCTTTGCCCACCAGTGGGACCTTAAGGCAATAAAAAAAATCAGATGAGCCCCAGCTAGTCTTGGAATACCACATACATATATACATACTAGCTGTTCCCCGCGGCTTCGCCCCGCGTGGGACTCGGTTGTATCGCGCCCAAAAGTAGCCTATGTTTGACCTCAGGTCGTTAACTACATCCTTACCAAATTTCATCACAATCGGTCCAGCAGTTTATCCGTGAAGAGGTGACAGACAGACAGACTTTCGCATTTATAATATTAGTATGGATATGGATATAATCACGTCTTTAGCCCATACGGGGTAGACGAGCCTAGGGCCATAAGACCTTAGACCACGTTTAGCATGAAGGTAGTTGAAACAGGAAATCAATAGTGATGGGTTGCTAGTCTCATCTCATCTTGGAATATTACTTATCAGTAAATAGTTATTACATTGTATATTGTACATGATTTGCATATCTTTAATCGTAGACATTGTTCTATACAGTTAAGTGGGCTACTCGTTGATTGTTACCACAAAATGAGAGGAGATAAAGTACAGAGAAAAAGCTTTATATTGAAACAATTCAAATTCATTTATTCCTTTACTAAAATATAAAATATGTCAACCAAGAATTTTACTAGATTCACATTAGAGTACATAACTATATACAGACCTACCCATAAATTGCAAATGCTATAGGAACATAATTTTGGGTAGAGCATTTCTTTCTTGGTAATGCTAGGTAGGTATCTATCCAACTATCATTCTAGAAGCCTTCAAGTCACTATCGTTGAATACACCGTGTCTAATTTCGATTAATAATTTTGACAGGACATAACTATGGATAAAACAGGGATAAAATTTAAGTGCGACAGAGACAAACAAGAAAATATATCGATGTAGACTGTTATATTATTTAAGCTAGATATATTTGGCGACATCCTATATTATAATAATAGTAATTTGCCACAGTGTACTTCCCCACGTTGGTTTAATACTCTAAGTTATCTACAAACGCACTGAATGTTGCCTTTATCGAGACTTAGTTAATACTAGCGACCCGCCCCGGCTTCGCATGGCCATATAAACCTTTCTCTTGAATCACTAGCTATAAAAAACCGCATCAAAATCTATTGCGTAGTTTTAAAGATTGCATAGGTACATAGGGCCATAGGGACAGAAAAAGCGACTTTGTTTTATACTATGTAGTGAGTATACAGAAACGTTTTCCAAAAAATATGACAAAGTAAAAAAAAATAAGTATCTCGAAATTAACATCTGCACTGCACTATGAAAACAAAGCGTGCGTGCCAAAGATTGTTTTCCCATATCGAGAATTTGGCGGGCAGTATGTTCAACAGTCTAACGGCATCTCGGGGATCTGGTAATACTACTCAAACCTTTGACGAAAGATTACAAATACATTACGGAAAGAGGGTAAGGAACTAAGGAAGTCCACTCAATAACATTCTATTCAATTTTTTACCTCGCTATTTGTATAATAGGTTTCAACGTTGACAAAAAAGTTGTTTTGAATGCATTAGGTATTGTTACGTCCGTTATCCGTATTGTTGCTATGTACCCCCAGGGAAGGTAAATTTGAAACATCTGGAGTTAAGAATGAGATCATATTTCCAAGTCCCTACAGCGCAATTAGTGCTAACCAAGCTCATTATCAAGAAACCTACCTACAATGCGGCCCTGACTTTTGGCAAACTACAGTCGCTAGCGTCTATAATTGGGATTTTGTATGGAAATCCCAATTGGCTACTAAAAATAATAACTTTACGAACTTTTATTATTTATTCTCAAATAATTAAAGTTTACGCATTTCCATAGAAATATACAAAAAAAATTACGTGTATTGTGTGTATACATACGTATATATATCACACTCAGTATCCTATGTCTGTAGGTCGCGATGAATTTGCGAAAACAGCTAGGTAGTTTATTTATATTCCGGCCGACTTTTAGTCGGTTGAAAATAAAATTATCATACTTAACACGAGTTATTACTTAATCTGCGATGTGAATAGCAAATTATTATCTGTTATTCGCTAACAAAACCTTACCCTTGACTGATCGATGAGCACACATGAATCGTGTCGTGACGTGGATAACGACCTTGGTGTCTGAAATAAATTCAGAGATACAGGCGCCGAGGGTGTGTCCAGATTTGGCAGTCTCGCGGCTTACAACGATGAGAGTACAGATGTAATGCCGTGGTTTACAAATTAAGAATAGACCACTCCATCTGTCCATTGATGTCGGAATATGAAATATTCTATCAACAACAGCGTTCTGATTGAGGAGTGTCATCAGGCAGGGGCCGCCGGCCATAAAACTAAAACTTATTTTATGTCTGAATTATGAAGAAAAAATGTTAGTTTCGCGTTTAATCGGACCCTAAGTAATTCATAGCCAAAGAACAGATAGGCTTAGAAAAAAGGGCTCGAAGCAATCCGGTTACCTTAATACCATTTTGTGCCAACGGCAAGTCGTAATCGAGTTTCATATAAAACATACTGTAGAGGCTTGTGTTTAAAATCAATCTGGATGTCACCAAAATATCGACTAATTAAAGAGCTAGTACTAGTGGCAGTTAATACCTTCCTAGTGTTTGATTTAACTTTTTCCCTGCCTTGACCATTTTATATCGGCCGGACGGACCACGTACCTACATCTTGCGCTAGCACAGTCTAAAAGTAAATTAATTAAATAAAGCATTTTTTAAATCCAAATATGTAATTATCGACGGCGCCGGCAGTTAACCGTCAATAACCAAAAAAAAAAAGATTCAAAATACGGCCCATCCATTATATTTAGATAATCTCCTTTATGCTTATACCACGTACAATAAAATCGTGCGTAAATGAGACCGTATTGCAAAGTCATTTATTTTTGAGCCACCAATCGAAGATTTTTTTCTCTTGAACCATAAAAGGTATGCCGTTACTGCTGGCGCCAATCGATTGACAGTTTTGGTTTTCAGATTGTGCGAGATGTAGTTATAGTCGAGTTGAGTTGAGTGCACTTCATTGACGTCATTGTAAAATTAATTAAAAGCAAGAAATAAGACAAATTGGTCACCACGGCTTACACTATATTGGAAGCCACATGTTCTGTATGAACGGAAGTAGCATCGACATCATCTTCTACGGACAGCAAAGTTATGGAAGAAATTGCTTTAGTTCACTGGTGGTTAAAATAAACATTCCATATCAATGTACCTAATTGTAAGAAAAAAGATAAATCTAAGATTTTGTTGACCCATAAATGAATGTACATTAGCATTTAGATACATGCGATTATACCAAAAAGTGGGTGATTTTAGCAAAAAGAAGGCGATTCCTCTACTTTAGGATATTTTTTAACGGACAATAGCTTACCAAAAATATAGTGCGTAGCTATAGTTATAAAGCGTTAATATTTTTGGATTTAGATATTTCAGAAATTTGTTTTCAGAAGGGCAACAGTTAATTACTTTTACAGAACATAAACCGTTAACTTTTGCATTTAAAAACTTAGATAGTTCAAACAAAGCCACCTCTTGCCGTACAAGACAGTTATTCATTAGTAAATTCACATCGGATATTCGTTTCCTAGAAGGTAAACAAAACATAGTTAGCTGATGCATGCGTCGACACAATTTCTTGTCCCACAGGATTTCACGGGAACACATACTAGATTTCAACGATTCAGTTGACGCGCAAGAACAATCCTGTTTTAGCTATAACAACGTAGCAAAAAAAAAATGAAATTACTATGGAAAATACCAGTTCTCATTTAAGTACTAGAATTTTTTTTGGAAAATTTCATTCTAGTCTATTCATGACCTTAGTCATCTGGTATTTATAAGGATCACACATTTTTTTTCTTAATATGGGATTATTTTATTATATATAAAAGGTATACCATATCACAAGTAATCATTTGTAAGTGCAGTACTCATTACTACATGCAAAGCACAACTCTCGAACAATCTGATCTTTAAACGGCGTATTTTATAATCTCGTCTAATTAATTTAACACGAATAAAATTTGCAAGTTTACGAGAGCGCCGTCCTGATAAATTTGTTAGTTTATTTATGTTAATCAACCTTAATTTATTTTGACACGTGTTTCATTTACCACGAGGCGTTCAAGCGAAACAACTTGATTTTTTTCAGATTTTTATAATTATTATAAATGCAAAAGGCAAAGTTATTTTATATGTTTGCATTTTCACGTCAAAATCTTTGTCAGAATACCTAATAGGACTAACTACTAGTATAGTACTCTGTGCTACTTCTTAGAAATTTATTGGAAATTAGCTGTTTTCCACGGTTTTACTCGCCCGTGGATATATAGATTTCATCGCAATACGATAGAACCATGGTTAAAAGAATTCCTGAGCTATCGTTGTATATTATATCGACCCATACATAGTAGTTTAGACGGCAAGTTATTAAATCAAAATGGAGATTAGATAAGGTATACAGTATGAAGATGATCCGGCGCGACGCGGCGCTGATTACAGATTCGCTGTGATAAGAAAGTTCCCGATGAATGGACCTGTTGATAAGGCTAACTATTTTTATATCACACAGATAAATGTGTCCTACCTATCCTACCTTTTCTAGATATGAGCTTCGGCTATGTTGTATCTTGTATATTTTTGTGTGTATATTTTCACATACATAAGCTAGCTATTCTATCTAGCCGACGCCACCGCCTGAATTATTAGGTAAATCCACTAATATTCTCTTTTATCTATGGGCAAACTAAAGTGCTTAGCGAATAGTACCTACTAGTATTTTTCTTTTTTTGCGTAACCATTTGGTGATATTTTGTGTTGCAGGCGAAAGTAGCTAAGTATCGTTCAACTTCATTAAAAACAAAAAAAATGAACTCGTTCAAAAAGCGATCAATATTTTCTAATTACAATGTGTCCTAATTGTTCAACTTTCATACACATGTCATTACGTTTCGATTGACGCGCAAAAAATGTATGCAAATTGCAAATAACATTTTTAAGCTTACAATACTTTCTCTCGCTGTTTGCGGTGTCCTATACAAATAGATGAACAGACAGGTGACAGAACGAGAAAAATGGCGAAACGAGTTGTCAATGTTAATATGTAATTTGGAGTTACCGTGATAATTTTACAGTAGGAGATTGCCTCGTTGATAGAATGTGTTTCAGTGGCAGGTAAATTAAAGTTAAAGCAATTTTTTTAGCAAAATATATATTAGTCTCAATTAATATCATATATTAACAAACAAAGTCAAAATCTAAAACCTTAAATATCCGTTCCAAAAGCGCTATTAAAACCTATCAAAAAACTTGTTTTGTACTTACATATTCCCATGTAACATCATAGTTTTATCGATAGGTCACAAATTTCGCGGTAATGTGCACATAGGGTGGCATCTTTTGAGCAGGAGTGGATCATTTGAGCATAATAACTACCAGCCATCCGGTCACGAGATGTGTGCTCACTGCTCACCCCTATCAACTTTTCCGACAAAAGCCGATGAATCGATGGACTCCACGGTTTTGTATTATCTATGCTGTGCTGTGCCCGTCAAGTTCTTCGTATATTAAAGTTGTGTGTTTTTTTCAGGTCCTCCAGACATTCCTAAAGAACAATGGCCAAAACAGAGAAATCATTTCCGAGGAAATTCCCAGGTGAGTGAGCGAGAATTTTAATTTAGCACGGTCAGATAATAACGTCACAGAAAAAAGCTTTATATGTGCTGAGATTAAGATCAAACAATTTTTGCGGCCGACACTCTAAACATTATCGTCTCATAAAGCTTTCTCTCCTTCCATTCCATTATCTATTCATGTGGAATGGTGACCAAATGGTGCTCTGTAGAAAATTGCTTGAAATAACGATGGTCTTTTAGATGCGAAGGAATATCCTTTAAATATTTTCACGTCTTTGTGCCTTACGGGCAGACGGAGCCTCAAAGGTTATGAAACCAAAAAGTCTCCTTTAGTAAACAAAAATTCTGAAATATTTATTAATAGTTTAATTTCTTATCCCCCCTATTAGTTAGCTTCTAAAATACAAGTATGTACATGAATTGTAGTGCAACGTACCGGTACCTATGGTAGATACCTATTACTACCACCCACATACTCTCTGGTCTTAGCGTTTTCCCGGTTACCGGTCTGCAGCCAAGCAGCAAGACTTGCATCGTTCCGGTTTGAATGGTGGGAGAAGCATTGAAATTAGGTAGGTAGTGTAGGTACCTACAGGCAGCGGCAGCGTGCTAGGCGCAAGTACGGCGGCGACCCGCGAACTGCGATTCGCCGGCCGTCTCTTCACTGACAAAAAATCTATAAAAAAAATAACTACAGTGTTGCCGTCTGTCTTGATCACTAATCACAATTAAGTCACCAATAGACATAGACGGCATTACGGCAGACGCGGTTCCCTCGGCCGATCGCAGACGCTGGTAGCTGATGTCATGAGCTGGTGTTGTTGGCATGCAGCCACTGTGAAAATAAATTTCGCTAACGATATTGTTTCTGTTATTCTTACATTCTTGCTAAAATTATTTAAGGCTCAGAAGTGCAACTCATCATCATTTCGTGTAGGTGTCATCGACAAGACCATGCTCACCCTGGTGTCAGAGTTCTTAGAAACTGTCTCTCGGCCTCTGAGTGGTTCCTTTAACGACTGCCAAATGGCAGCCGGGACCAACGGCTTCCAAAGCAAGGAATCATCTTTACTATTACAGTCAGGTAAATCAAGCCTGCAATGTCTTACCTTACCAAACAGGAAACAACTAAACAAAGTATGCTTCTCGTGGGAATCGAACCCACGACCCCCGGGTCTACAGGCAAATGCCTTAACCACTGGACTACGGAGGCAGAGTGAAGCGTAACTGCAGGGAAATAAACTCGTATAATAAAGATGACAATCCAATCACCATCTTCATTCCGTGTAGGTGTCACGGCCAATAATCCATGCACACCCTGGTTTCAGTTTTTTGGAACCAATCCAAAATAGCTCGCGTTCTGTTTATCTATTTTTAACCCCCGACGCAAAAAGAGAGTGTTATAAGTTTGAAGTGTCTGTCTGTAATTGTCATCATAGCTCCCGAACAGATGAAGCGATTTCAATTTAGTTTTTTTATTTTATTTAAGGTGACTTATGGGCGAGTGTTCTTAGACATGTTTGAAGAAAATCGGTTGAGACGTTTAGAAGTTGTGCTATGAAAAAGCTCTGGGGGTATAAGTAGATTAGAGTAGAGACTAGATAGAGTGATTCAAGAAGAAGGTTTTTATGACCATGCGAAGCCGGGGCGGGTCGCTAGTTCTAATATATCGTGTAACGTGTAGGTAGGTAATTATTGTTTTTCGTGTTCTCTATAATTTAAGTCTTGTTATGTTACAACTGTAGACAATCGAACTCATGTCAAAAACATCCTCCACGTGGAAATCTGTAAACAAAGGAGTAATCACTCAACAAGTTAGGTACGCCGCCTATTGTGCCACGGTTTCATAGTTTTAGAAATTTATTAGGTTGTCAATCTAAAGTGGACAAATAATACTCAAATATATTATGCTTGAACCGTAGATTTAGTAAATTAAATTCATATTTCTTTTTCTTTTCATTGTTGCTATGATTTTTTTGTCGAATACGAATAATAGTAGTCTTGAGTAGGGATGAAACGATACCATTGAGGTATCGATACCTTTACTGGATACTGTATCGGAGGTCAAGTATCGATACTTACTCGGTATTGATTGAAAAGTATCGATACTTACTCGTATCGAATAGTTTTTGGAAAATCTAAATTAAAACCAAAAGGAGTGCTAAATTTCTTTATTATTAATATAAAATTTCAATTTCAACAACAACAACACTACTCATAATCGTCAACAAACACAGGGGTGGCGCTGGTTGACTGTTTTTTTTTCGGGCATAGACAAATAAGCTTGCCAACTACATAAAACTAAGACAAAAAATAAGAAGCAAAAAAATGGATGCCTTCAAAAACTTTTATTTTTATTTTGTACTCAATGCTAAAATGAAATAGTGACTTTGGTTTGGCATATACTGATATGAGTACTTTTAACCGATACTTACTTGTTGAGCAGATGATACTGGTCAATAAGATTTATGGTTTGTTTTATAAATAATCTGTCACATGTATTCAAAAAGAAATATAACTCAAAGGTCATGTCTGAAGAACTAACGTGTTTTATTGTGATATAAATATTATTCAGGACTGCGCAAAGAGCGGAGGACTCGATTTTTCCTTCATTACTCGATACTTAATTTCTAAGTATCGAGTACTAAAAATACTTGGTATCGGTCGAAAGTATCGAGTATTTACTTGTATTTACTCGTACCGTTTCATCCCTAGTCTTGAGGACGGAAATGAAGCAATTTACGGAGGCCTTGCCAAGTGCTTTTTCAGGAGGAGGCGAAGCCTAGGCCTTTTAAAAATACGAGGACGTAAATTGCAATTTCGGCTGAGGCTTGTACTGTACAGTACTTTTCTTCCTCTGACTTCCTCTTGAAATGAAACAACATTGTGTCAAAATTTTACAATGGCATCAACTACAAGACATCCAAGCTTTGTTCTTTTTCCAAATTTTTGTAATGCGCATATATATTTTTTTATTATAGTTGGTACTAACACTACCAACCTTATAAATGTGTACATTAAAAAAAACCTCCATTAGCAGCTGTCAATGTATTTATTTTTAATTACAATGGTTAGCCTAGGCCAGCAATGAGTATTGACGCATTGTTGTTTTTTTTTTTTAATAAAAAGGCTGTTTCCGTGCTAGAAGAAGAAAATACTTTTTGTAAAATAGACCTATAGCCATAAGCACTAGGTGACTACGTCCCTATCTTTACTCTAAATAAAACTTAATTGTCTACATTACCAGTTTTCTATATAAGTAGTGCAATGTACCCAGGTAGTAAAAAAAGACCTCTCGTATACGTACCTATATATTTACTACTTCAATGGAACTATCAGTTTTCTGTTTTCATGAAATATACTTCCGTTGCTATTATAACCCACGCAATAGTCTAGACTTATGAATACGACAGGAGAAAGTTTCGAGCCCTTCCATTTCGTATTTCGTAATGGTTATTCTTCGTTTCATATTTATTAATACCTATACTAGCCTTTGATTATTAACCGAAGCCAAAGAATAGATATTAGTGCTAACGTGAGCAGAATAAACAAAAGTATTTAGTAAGTAAACGCCTCCGTGCCAGTTAACTGACGAACCCAACGGTTAGTCAAAGTCTACAAAGTGCATGTTGTTGACATTTGGTTAATTGCAGTGTGAAGCGCATAACGGTTTTCTGGAATAACTAAGCTCAATTTTAAAATTTATAGCATACTAGCTGTTCCCCGCGGCTTAGCCCCGCGTGGGACTCGGTTATATCGCGCCCAAAAGTAGCCTATGTTTGACCTCAGGTCGTTAACTACATCCCTACCAAATTTCATAACAATCGGTCCAGCAGTTTAGCCGTGAAGAGGTGACAGACAGACAGACAGACTTTCGCATTTATAATATTAGTATGGATTCTATGAAAAAAATAAAGTTAAATTTAGGATTTCATATTCCTAACCCAAAACAAATTAACAAACGATTGTTAAGCCCGTTTTAATGTTTTTTTGGCTCTTTCAGAGAAATATAGGTAGCATACACATATTCAAAACGGGCTCAACAATTTGTTTGTTAATTTTTATGAATAAAGAAAGGGGTATATTTAATATGTTTTCACCAATCAACACCATTTTTTTATACTAAAATTGTGTTGATAAATGAAAAATATATTAAAAGATGCGGCAAATTACCGCATTTCAATTTTTTTTACCATTTTAATATACTAAATAACGTTGATAACAAGTGACACGCGCGCAACAAAAATAAATAAATATAGACGAATTTACCGACAAAGGCAAATCTCCACGAGGCAAATTGTAAAATGTATATATCAATACATATAATAAGACACTAAAATTCGAGTGTCTGTACATTTAATATTTTTTTAAAAAACTGATAGAGTGCGATTAAAAAAGAGTAACAGCAACCAAAAAGACAGTTTTTGGATTTTTTGTCTGTCTGTATGTATGTATGTCTGTCTGGTACGTTATAACTTGGAAAATACTCAACGGATTTGAACGCGGTTTTCACAGTTGGATTACATATAATTAGGAGCGTTGTCAAAACTTTGTTTCGTCAAAATCGGTTAAGGGAAAAAGAAGATATGGTCGATTGAAAATTTACTTCAAACATTGCTTCAAAACTTTTAAACTTATTAATGAGTTTACTTACGTTGAATTTAGATAAGGCTAGAATTTCTACTTTATATTATCCATATCAATAAAGACAAAAACAAGCACTGCACCAATTAATTTTAATAAAATAACACATTGAATTTGATCGTAAATTTAGTAACATAAAATTTCAATAGATGGCGCTGACTTAGTTTACAACTCGCTACGGTTAATCCTTTCGGAAATACTTGGCAAAATTGTATTTTCTAAAGACGAAAGACGAATTTATAACTTCCGTATTCGGAGATCCCTCTGAAATTCCCAATAAAGAAAATTCATTAATGGTTATGTGAACGGGCTAATCGGGCTAGGCTATTCTTTGTCCTAGGAATGACCAAGCTGTAGCCATAAAGGTTTTGGCGGAAATAGTCGGGGATGAAGTGATTTACACGTCATAATAACAGTGTTGTGCCTCAGGATGATGCTACCACCTACCCTATCGAGTTTTTGAGTTCATTAGCTGCAAGCCTGCAAGTGGTCTTCCTGCTCATAAAATTACCCTTAAAGTCGGCGTTCCCATTATGCTCCTAAGAAATCTTTCTCCGCCTAAACTATGCAACGGGACCCGACTCAAAGTAACGGTTTTGCTGCGCAACTTAACAGGCCAAAAAGCGACCTACACGCGGGCGGAGCCGCGGGTAACAGCTAGTTATATATATTATAAATTTATAAACAAACTTACTTTACATACATACAGATCAAACACATAACCCTCCTTCGCTTCGCTGCAATCGGGTAAAAATCGAGCCAGAAAGAGGTGTGGTAATGTGGTATGCAATTATGTTATGTCCGTGGTAGCGTTGCCTTCTCAATGTCACCACAGATTCAGCAGCTGTGGCTGCGTCACATCTTCACGCGACGACACCCAGTTGGAAGCACGCCAAAAATGTGATCGGAAGATCACGTTTATCTTCATCGGTCCAGACTGGCGTTTAGCTTCTAACTATCTTTAATTCTTTATAATACTTCTCTCTGTCGTCTAGCGCCTTTCCTTTTGATCAAGTTGTATTTCTTCAAATACTAGGGACCGCCGATGTCAGTGTCTTATTTTTTTTTCTACCTACGACAGCGGTATTAGCATTCGATACGACAGCATACGTCTTCGTTTTCTTCTTAAAAATGCCGAATCTTACAAACTTTTTAGTATTTTATTTTATGCTCAATGATCATGGTAAGTAATTGAAAAAAAAAAATTTCTCTCTTCCATTTTTGTCTGGAAGAAAAAGAAAAACAAAGAAGGCTTATCTTGCCGCGTTGGTCGTAAAAGTCGACAGACGGACCCAGGGAATCATAATCTAAAAACTAAAGTACTATTTATTTATTCAGTCATAGCATAGGTTATACGAAGACTTACTTTGTTTGTATCAACATTGTATAATTTGTAAGTTAATAGTACATTAAAGAGTATATAATCTATCTACAGCTATTACACGAGAAAGAGCCAATGATAATTTATACTGTAATCTTTATTTTAATACGTAATCGACACGTCAATAGTTCGGCGGACAGGTGACGAATTAGATGTTATAACAATAGTGTTGTAATAAATCAATAAACGAACAATAATATTATTTCGATACTTTATGACACAACTTGTCACTTGGCTGCGAAAGTGATTGATTTACAAGTACTTGAAGTGCTTAGTAGAAATTAAAAGCAAGATGGATGACCTGCTCATGAGTCTCATGACTGAGCATATAATTTACTACTTTCGAAGCGACTGGTTACTTTTCATTACTATAGAATAGATAATAGTAGGTACCTACTAATGTATCTATAGTAAAATAACAATGTGTTTGATCTCGTTCTTTCACATCATTAATCGGTAAGAGAGAAACCTGTTTATCCCACCCGTAATGTGTATTAAAAACCAAAATATCTTCGATACTTAGGTACCTACTTATTTCGATATTTTGAAAAGTATCGCTTACTTCGCAATATTAGGTAGTCACTATCGATTTTACAATAGTAATATTGCGAAGCAATACTATCGATAACCTTTTTCGTTTAAAACTATCGATAGTCAAACTATAGATAGTTCGGCAACACTAACAGGCACTGACTTTTTCGGTTTTCCTGCCACGTTTGCCTGGAACAATTAATGTTGCAAAGAAATCGAGTCTTAATGAATACAATGAATTACGAGCCTATAATAGAATTAAAAGTGAATAAAGTTGTTTAAACAAAGACCGACGTCATTGCCATCTGCTGCGAGTAGGTACTGACTGAAAAAAAAATAGATTTTTCAAGTCGCTAGTAAAATGTGGTCTTTAAATAAAACATGCGCCGATTTCTGGCGATAAAGTTTTTTTTAGAAAACATGCGATACAACGACGAGACTAGTTGTTCTTGTGCGAATTAGTATTGTTGTGTGAGAATGTAACATAGAATTACGAAATCGCGGTCTTTACCATGCAATATTATTTTATATCTATGAATGTAATGATTAACGGCTAAATATTGAACTGACATCACCATTTGCATTTGATTCATATAGCATGGCTTAAAAGTTTACTGACTATGCGTACCCTGGTGTATATCTAATGTTTAAGAGCTGTGCTCTTGTCGGTGTAGCCTTCCAGGTTGGTCTATCCCCCGCCTTTTACTTACGACACGACTTCTATATTTCTTTTATTTGTTCTACGTACCCACGTAGGTAACTCTTTGGTCTATCTCTTCCCCTGCTGTCAGTAAATAATATCAGAGGGTTACTACCATGTCTTAAAACCATGCAAGATCCAGTGAGTAAGCGAGACAGCGCAATACATGGTGTAAGGCGACATCTCCCTTACTCAATCGTTCTTGCAAACTCGTGGTTTTATGAGATGGTGGTAACCCCCCTGTTGTGAATATGTCTGAGTTTCGTTGATTCAGACTCGTGGGATCCAAAAGATGCAATTTCAATCCAGTTAAAACCGGTTCGGCTTAAATTGTCATTATGCATATTATCCGGTCGTTATGCCACCAAACTGGTCTTAGCGAATTTTAATATCTGACACAAGGGCAGATTAACAATTAAACGAATGTAAATGTAACATTCATATGTATCTATCAACTGGCTTCCGCTCGCGGTTTTCTCGGGACTAAAATAATTAGGTCAAGACAGTCATGGCCAATGTCTATACAAGTTTCACTAGATTCAGAGCATCATACATATATTTTATGCTTTTGATAAATTAGGACTATGTTATTTACGAATCAGATTTATGTGAATGATTTTTTTGCAATGCGTCCAGTAGGTTATTAACATATGATAATGGTTATATAACTATTATACTTACCAACATATTGATTATAGTTATAGTAAACGTTTGGTTGCTCTCGTTTACCAAATTATGAAAAATGGTGGTTATGACGTCACATAAATTATTATGGGTGGAAAATGTGCAATCATGCTTTTTTCGCATGTCAAAGTAAAAATTCTATATATATTATAGTAAACCGTTAAACCCCCTCGATATTGAAAAACTTTTTTTTTTTTATAATACTTTTTACGGCCATGGAAACTAGTCCTTTAAGGCCTTTCTTCATTTTATTAATCTTCTTCAGTCCTACTTTAGTCAAGTCAAGTCAAAAAGTCAAGTCAGTAGTTTAGTCAAGTGAGTCAGTCAGATGGCTAAGTGAAGCGGTGGAAAATTTTCACTTAGCTATAACTTGGAGATTTTGGTGACAAAGATAAAAGTCGCGTAATCGACACTGTAACACTTCCCAACACTCCCGCTTGTTCACGAACACTTTACGAATAATAATCCACCAATATTAAGCACAAATACTCGATAAAACCTAAGTTTTGGAAATTAAATACAGCGCGGACACAGCGACAATTTACTTTCCCTCCAAAAAAAAACTTGTATCGCACATCTGTCGTTCTTAAATCAAACCTTTTCAAAAAAGGAATAACGAAATTAAGATGGTTGCGTCAATTATATCTTGTTATACATAGATTAAAAAGAAAAAATTGCGGTCGAATGACCGCGCGCGGTTTGAAATTCTTTGTTGTCATATCATTTTTAACGAGTATACATTTTCCCACAGCCGCCTAGCCGGTCATATTCGTAAACTTTCTGCACAAAGTTGATCGCAAAACATCGGTTAATTGAAACTGGTGATCACATTTATAAATACCTATGTTGCCAAAATAAAATGTCAATCATGCTCGCTCGTGGGAAAGCCCTGCCCACTGAAGGTTTTCTGCTATGACTATGATTCGTAAAAATGTAGGACTTGAAAAGGTGTACAAATAAAAGTTCAATAAATATTCGCATCGCATCTCTCTCTCATCGGTTTCCCATTTGCGTCCTCAGCTTGCTTCGGAGCTTAAGTTCCATTTTTCTCCTTTTTTACCTTCAATTTGCTTTGTTTTCGGCATCCTTGGTTGAGAGATCTTTCTGCGAATATCCTCCACTGCGACGTCGAGCCAGAAATTTTTGTAGTACTTTTAATTAATAGTCGCAATATGCCTAGACTATTAAGTCTCTTTTTTTAAAAAAATAACTGTAAGGCTTACTTTATCTTTCTTTACAACTACAAAATATCTAAAGAATAAGTACACATTTTAGTTATCATTGGCTGTACTCTCTTATTTGCATTCGGAGTTTGGCGTCCGCAACGAATTACTTTTATCTTGATGGTTTTTTTTCAAACAAAACTTTATTCCGCTCAAAATCTAAACTATTTTTGGCAAGAATAATTATACAAAGCGGGAAACAGCTCTTACTAAAAAAAATATACTAAAAATATTTGTCTTTTCGCAGGCTGCCTATCATGCGTGCAAGTGCTCAACATCATGGTGCTTCTGGGCTTCATGCTAAACTACGCACTCCGAGTGAACCTGACCATCGCCATAGTTGAGATGATATACGGGGACAAAGACAATCACACGGCCATCCTGAACAGCACTCACGACTCGCTCAACGTTACCCAGGTATTCTTTTTTTAATCGTAATTTAACGCGTCTAAGTGTTGAATGTTATGTTCATGCTAAGCCACGCGCTCCGAGTGAACCAGACCATCGCTATCGTGGTAATGATATACGGGCACAAAGACACGGCCATTCTGAACATCACTCGCGACTCGCTCAACGTTACACAGATATTTATAACTTTTATTTTCGAAGTAAGGCTTTTTATTCCACCATTAAGAGAGCAACAATGCCTACCTTCTACAGTCGGAAATGGAAAGCGGTTAACGCGGACTATGGACGCTCAGAGCACCCAGAGGGACATGAATTTCACTCGCTTTGCTCTAAAGAAGGAGAACAATGTTGTATGTAGTCATGGGAGATACATGACAGAAGGTAATTTTATGTGTGCGCGCACGCTGTAAAAAAATCACTTAAAGCGCACTGTAAACAACACTTAGTATGAATACTTATTTGGGCCTTAAGTCCAAAGTATTAAGATGAATTTTACTGTCGGTGTTAATCATTGCTAAGGTAAAATTAATGTAATAAGTACAATATGTTTATAGCATCCAGAGGTCATACAGCAAACCCGCTACAACTGGGACACGAAGCAGAAAAACCACCTTCTGGGCTCCTTCTTCTGGGGCTACGTACTCACAGAACTGCCGGGCGGTCGACTGGCGGAGATTATTGGTGCTAGGTGAGATTATTCTACACATATCCATACTAATATTATAAATGCGAAAGTCTGTCTGTCTGTCACCTCTTCACGGCTAAACTGCTGGACCGATTGTGATGAAATTTGGTAGGGATGTAGTTAAAGACCTGAGGTCAAACGTAGGTTACTTTTGGGCGCGATATAACCGAGTCTCACGCGGGGCGGAGCCGCGGGGAACAGCTTGTTTATACATAAGTCTACCTGTACGGGTAAAGTACGGTCTGATACCATTAATCTTGAGCGCTTGGCAAAAAAACGGGAATCACTTTGCGTATGGACTATTGTACTAAAGAGAATACTAACAATTGACTTCTGAATAGCCGAAGCAGGTTAAGGGCAGTGCTTTTAAGACAAAGAAGTTCGATTCGCGCGCGGTTTCAATTTTTTTTTAAACTAGTTTTTAAGACCTATGCCGATCGATATGGGGATGTGGTACAAAAGCGAAGGAAAATCTGTGTTCTGTGTGATTTGGTCCATAAAGATATATAGATTTACTACATATCTATAGATTTGTTTTTTAATCATTGTGTTTCTTACAGAGGATTAAGTTAGTAGGAGTTAATACAGACGACTTGTGAGGTACATCTTGACAAATAAAAAAAAAATAGCAGAAAATAATAAAAGACTATGAACTAAGCTACTCATTATTTGATGACTGGTTCAAATGAGGGCGATGAATGACTAATTATTCAGAAACCGCGCTATGTGGGCATCTCATAATATAACAATAGCAAAAACTGCCGAAGTAGGTTATCATTGTTACTATGCAGAGATCATAAATAACATGACAGGCTTATAATGACTTTTGTCATGGTTATTCACATAAAAACTTGCCTGTTCATCCGCTCGGAAATATTTCACGCATGGAAGTAATAAGTGCTTATGTTCATATATCAGTGAGCCAAAAAGATTAAAAAAAATCGTTTGTAAGCTGATGTTATATTATGGAATGTGAATTTAAATTATGTTTTGACCGATGGCGCTGTCGCTTCATTTAAAAACAACGCTGCATTTATTATTTACAAGCTGTTCCCCGCGGCTCCGCCCTGCGTGGGACTCGGTTATATTGCGCCCAAAAGTAGCCTATGTTTGACCTCAGGTCGGTAACTACATCCCTACCAAATTTCATCACAATCGGTCTAGAAGTTTAGCCGTGAAGAGCTGACAGGCAGACAGACAGATAGACAGACTTTCGCATTTAAAATATTAGTATGGATTTTTTTTTAATATAAATCTAATTTCGAATATTTTAATTCGATCGCTGGCATATGCCTACTAGCTATTATGATTTTGCGTCGAACTTTCTAGGAGCATCTAATAGAGGTCGAGAGGAGTCAACGAGACTCATTGCCTACTTTTGGTCCTTGATAGTTTGAACTACATTAATTACGCTAATGAAACGCGTCAAACTTGATTTAGGGCTATTGAAATTATTGTTCGTGATATCTCTACCGCTGATTTCGATTTCCTCTGTTGCCAGTTGAGATTAGGTTTTTATTTCACACTAAAATTTCGTCAGTGTAGTGAAGTAATTTGATTGAGTTGCGTGTGTTAATAATTTTATCAATTGCTGTGAAGCGTGGGATTTTAAAGCGAACTCAGAAATTATTCATTGATGACTAATGAATAGACACATGAGCTGACTTCGGTAAATGGTAAACCTTATCATAGTTTAAGTTTATGGGGGCGTTAAATATAATATTCATTATTATTCATGTTTCTTTGTCTTAGCATTTTTACAAGTGTATTGTAAAATTAACTATTCTGATACACATCAGTACTAGTCAGGTAATTCACCTTCATAAGAGAAGGTGAATTACCTGAAAGATTGCCCTCAAATAATTATCAAAATTTCGAGTTTGAAAAGACTCGATTCCAAGTATTCCAATTATCAGGTGTATGTATATAATAAATATATAACTTTCGATTACAATTTTAAATAATTTATTGCTGTAGACGACGGGATATCTTGAAATGATTCACGCGGAACGTTCTCGGAGCCCGCATGCAGCCGCACGCCTAAAATAATAAGACATTCAGAGATTCGCATGAGTTCGTTCTTGAAATGCATTTTTATTATACGATACGGGTGGTTAACGAAGCGAATGTTTGGCGTGCCACTGATAGCTGGTGTAATGCGTGTATAATTTGCGTGAAAATTATGTTCACAAGAGAGTATTCTCAACTCTTGTTGTAAGATTCTAATAACAAAAGAATATCTGGTAACCACTTCAGGCACTTTCACTTTGAAATCATAGCCGTTGGTATTGATAGTTTTGTTCGGGTCATTTTTGATTGTTCTGGAATATTCGAGGAATATCTTATGTGTTTCTAATGTTTCTTTTTTTGCCAGGCGAGTCTTCGGCTACAGCACGCTTCTTGCCAGCATCTTGACTCTGCTTACTCCTGCAGCTGCTTCCTTAGGATTTGGTTGGGCGGTGGCCTCGAGAGTCGTCTTGGGCTTTTTGCTCGGCGCGACGTGGCCCGCTATTCTGCCCATGGCATCGAAATGGATCCCACCGATGGATAGATCAAAATTCATGTCTAACATGATGGGTGAGTGGATATTCGAGAAGATTCTCCAACATCACACTAACATTCATAAGCCTAAGTTGATATAACATAGTTATTGTCTTACTAAGTATTGGATTTTCATGTATGTGATGTATCTACGTTTAAATGATGTTTCTAAAAACAATGAATACGTAACCCACATCGATATTGCCGTAAGATTCAAGGTGCTTTATTTGTTGAACATATTATAGTAACATATACAGAAGATATGGAAAAAAACATTCAAATTTTCATTTATTAAATTGGTAAATAGGTCAATCACGCGAATTTGAGTTTCATGACATCACCAACAAGGCTATTTACAATACTGGTCAACTGATGAATGAAGATGCTTATTAGCAAAAAGCAATCAAACTGTCAACCGGGGAGAAATAATTCTTATTTCAATTGACTAGATTGCAGATTCTAAATTGTCATTAGTAGCAATAATAGTGTCGTCAAAGTGGGCTCGTTCGTAAACATGATACAATTGTTATCGCAACGCAATACGTTACGTTGATTTCGCGATAGATGCACGAAAGTAGCAACATGGCTGCGGAGGCGCGCGCAGGCGTGGTCGCTGACGTCACACGAATGGCGCCCGCCGATTGGTTGATAAAGTTGACCGCGTGTTTTAACCTTGCGCAACGGTTGCTATGCACTGTGTGCGGTTTACCATCAACCAGTTCCGAGAAATGTAACGTTATTTTCGAATCAGAGTTATGGCCATGCGGTGACTGAGAAGTGGACAGAAGGGTATAATTACACAGGGTGTTATTATGTCTCGTCGTTTAAATATAGATTATAGCGCCGCATCAGTCTATAAATATATTGTCGATGACCTGACTGACCTATTTTTCATCTGTGTTGCAATTCAGTGTAATATTCACTTTATTGCACGCGAAATTGCTTAGAAAGTTTATTGCTGAATTGGGGGACACAAAAAATGTGTTTTGAACAAACAAAATGCAAATATTATTTCATATAATATTCCTATACTTATTTGATTTTTCATTTAAATTCCAGTTTAGTTTTAAATAGACGATGTATAAAATCTTTGTGAATTAAAAGGATTTTTTGTGTATCGGGTAAATTTCCAGAAAAGCGAAGGGAACACATAAAGCACTACGTTTGAAATCCAATAATCAATCAAATAAATTATTCATTGCATATCGTAATTTCATTGATGCGTAATTAATTGTACAACACTGCATTGTATTTGAATAAATATACAAAACGCACTCTAGAAATAATGCAGCGTTTGTGTGTGTCTGTGTAGTGTACTAACGAAACGCAAATCGCAACTGCGGAAAGGTACAAGTTAAAGGTTAGAAACGTTCTCTCTATAGGTATATTGTCGATTCGATATGATATGTAGTAATGTAATTTATGGCATCCCCGTATAATATTATTGAATCATTGATAACGACAATAATTTATTGCTGACAACCGTTGCATTAATAAAGGATATTAAGGACAGAAGGGGGAAAATGTGGGGACATTTAAAGATATTTAAAAAAACATTATGGAAAGCACAATAGAGGAAAGACGGGGAAGAGTAGAGTAGACCAAGAAGGAGTTTTTAGAACAAATGAAAGAAAAAGTAGGAGTTATGTCGTGAAAAGGCTAGCGGAAGATAGAAACATCTGGAAGATACTTCACCGACAAAAGCACAGCTCTTAAATTTTAGATAGATAGAACCGCTGCATGTAAATAAACAAGTGGAAAATAACGAACGCTCTATTTAGCCTTTCCTTGACATCTTGTAGTTGTCAATAAGTTAATTTATCTATAGAAATAGATTATTGAGCTTATTTCCTTTTCTTGTAAATAAAATTAAGTGCGTTATAGAATTATTTCCATCTTCCAAGATCTATAAAAAGCGAGAATTTACAAAAATTATTTCTGTAATTTTATATTTTCCTTCTCCAACTTTTTTCTATTTCATCCTGAATATGGATAGTATACGTATTATCACCCTACATTCTTGCAAGTACATTTTTACCAACGGATGAATGGATTTATTTGAAGTACATAAAAATGTAGTTTCAGATTTTCTGATAATGATTTTTATTATAATGTGTAGAGTTAGTTCCTTTTGTAAGTAACATCAAAGGACATAAATTATTTCCGTAATTTTATATTTTCCTACCAACCTCCGGCGCCATCTTTTTTTTTCTTCCTAAATATGGACTGTCGTGACTTGCATTGTCACCCTACATTCTTGCAAGCACATTGTTACCAACGGATTAATAATGAATGTAGTTGGACTACATAGAAATATAGTTTCAAATTCTCTTATAAGATTTTTATTACAATGTGTTAGAGTTCCTTTTGCGAGAAACAAAACAAGGGACAGTCTGTGACCAGTGACCACTTTCGCTTTTGTCCGTCATTGACTTGAGTTCCCTATTGTTATCAAAATCGGGTGTATTTTTTAATAGGTTAAAGCCCTGAATATATCTTTTCAATAGTCTTCCCTTTCTTTTTCGACATATCGTTAAAAAATACACACAACAAAGAATTTTTAAAACGTGTTTTAAGGCCCTGGATTCAAGTCCTTTAAGGTCGCAACTAGTGACTTTTCTATCTTGAGCTCTTCCGTGCACGTTAAGCGGTTTGTCAGGGCAGTTATCCCTAGATGGCAATCATTAGACTGTATCTGATGGTTTGGCAGAAAATTTGTCAGTGTTAGCCATTAAAACACTATGACGGAACCCTTTATACAAGGTTAAGAAAGTCCTTAAATTGTAATACTAGTGTCGTTAATCATAGGAACATGATTAAAAGCGTACCCTAGGCTCTGCAGCGTAACCTGAAGAATACTGAAGTTGCAGTTTATGGAGAAGATGATTGAAATCACTGGTGACCTCCGTGGCGCAATGGTTAACATGCCTGACCGCTACTCAGGAGGTCCCGGGTTCGATCCCCGGTCAGGTCAAGATGAAAAATGATCTTTTTCTGATTGACCTGGGTCTTGGATGTTTATCTATATATGTATTTGTATATCTATATATGTAAAATATAGTATCGTTGAGTTAGTATCCCATAACACAAGTCTCGAACTTACTTTGGGGCTAACTCAATCTGTGTGATTTGTCCCTATATATTTATTTATATTTATAATCACTATCATATTTCACTTCCATTTCTTCAAGGGTTACGAAACTAAAGGGTTTATAAACGCAAGTATTATAAAATTTTCCGGTAAATTGGTATCTCACAGTCCAATGAATCAGCTCGGGACGTCATCGCTTGACCTGAAAAGACCAGTAACTTTCCTATATCGGCCGGACGGCCATTATAATGTATCGCGATGCGCCTACTACTTGAATATTTTAGTAGCTACTTACTATATATTTTCAATTTTTCTAACAAAAAAAAATCAAGTTCTCTTATCTATCGTCCTAATTTACGTTTCGAAATCAATAACTAAAGAGGGTTACTGTGCGCGCCTTATTGGATACAGGAAGTCAATAATCATTTGCTACATAATCATTACAAGAAAATTTGAATCTCAATTCACATCCTGTTAATCGGTAGCATGTTACAATGCAGTCACTTAAAAGCAATTTAAATAGATGAAAGAAACCTGTGTGAGTTTAGTAATTATTAAAATCTGCGATATTTGCTATATAGATACCGCCGCGGGAAACAACTAGTATATATGTATATTTTTTTATTTTTATTTATTTTGCTATTTTGGAAGTAAAACATGTAACAGCACCTACTAATCTACTGTAACATCTTGTACTACCACGTTTTAAGGCAAAATAAATGAATTGAATTGAAAATGAATCTAGGCCATTGCCTTGATAAGTTTTTACGATTGAGGAAAATGAGGCGGGGACAAGATCAGTCTGACGTTGCATTTAAACGAAGCGGGGTTCCAAAGTAGTAACAGTACTTCTACCCCTAGTACCCCTACCCCTACCCCTACCCCTAGTACCTACATACCCCTAGTATGACATTTTATAAACGCAGACGTTAGCGACTGCGTTAGGATTTTGTATGGAATTTCTTAATTACCTATTACTTCTTCTTCTTAGTTACTCCACCAGGGGCGCTGTTCAAGTATGTCATAAAATCGCTAACGACTTCGTTAGCCTGTTTTAGAATTAGTAAAAGTTGCTAGGGGTACTGTGTAGTATGCAATTTAAATAGTTCTATGAAAAAAAGAAATTAAAGAAAGGAAAGGCCGAAAGATGTACTTTGTTTGCCTTTTGGAAAATTCTGTGTATAATCATTTATAGGATGTCAGAATGAATATGATTATATGTAAGTTTATTTAGTTAAAATGTTATTTTCTGATTACTGTGATTGTACCTTAATAAAATAAGAGGAAATCGGACATATAATAAAGTTGAAAAATGAGTTTTTTTTCTCTTCTATTCACCCTCTAATTTAGCTGCACCTACGCAAATAATAAATTATAGGAACATTATGTGTTTCTGACAGAAAAACATGGAAATATCTATAGCAAATTATTAATTGTCGTTCGTGACTTCCGTCGCAAGTACGTAGCACCTCGTGACCCTACTTTGTTGACGTCAAACAAGTGTTACAGAAGTAATTTATCTCACTTACTTGCAATTCCCTCTTCTAACGTTGGTGGTAAGGTTTTGAAATAGGGTTAAGTAATCATCATCATCATTTCGAGTAGGCGTCACGGTCAATCGGCCATGCACACCCTGTTGTCAGAATTCTTTGGAACCGCCTCTCGGCCTCTGACGTGGTTCCTTTAACGACTACCAGATGGCAGCCGGGACCAACCGCTTAACGTGCCTTCCGAAGCACGGAATCATCTTTATTATCAGACAATCAAGTGATTCAAGCCTGCAAGGTCCTAACCAAACTGGAAACAACTAAACAAAGTATGCTTTCCGTGGGATTCGAACCCACGACGCCCGGGTCTACAGGCAAACGCCTTAACCACTGGACCACGGAGGCAGTTTGGACCACGGAGGCAGTTAAGTAATTATCTAGACAGATATAGTGAGTCTGTCTATCCGCTACTCAGGAGGTCCCGGGTTCGACCCCCGGTCAGGACAAGATGGAAAATGATATTTTTCTGATTGGCGTGGGTCTTGGATGTTTATCTATTTTTGAGTTAGTATCCTATAACACAAGTCTCGAACTTACTTTCAGGCTAACTCAATGTGTGTGATTTGTCCCTATATATTTATTTATTTGCTTGACTGCCAATGTAATTTTATAAAAAAAACTAGCGACCCGTCCCAGCTTCGCATGGGTATAAAAACCTTTTTCTTGAATCACTATCTATTAAAAAAAACCGCATCAAAATCCGTTTAGCATACAAAGCAAAATTTAAACATACAAAGGGGCATATAGGGACAGAGAAAGCGACTTTGTTTTATACTATGTAGTGATAGTGATTATCTTAGCGTTATCCCCTGGTTTTGTTATTTCCGGTTGATCTGCGTCGAGTGCTAACCTTGTTGCTTTTGTATGGCTCACCTTACATTTTGAATGAATGAATGAATTGTGTTACAGCTTCCTCGTTGGGTGCTGCCATCACGATGCCCATCTGCGGTTTCCTCATCGCCCACTTTGGTTGGGAGTCCGCCTTCTATTTCACTGGTTAGTTTCACAAAATTAAATTAATTTTTACTGGTACTTTTGGTGGAATCAGAATCAGAATCTTTATTTGCATAAAATACGGTACAAAAGGTGTTATAAAAGTTTGTTACTAGCGCACATATTTTACCAACTTAGGCATGCAAATGTTACATAATAAAATTAATTACAAAATGTCATAAAATTTAAAATAACAAACACATTTTTTAATTTTTTTTTATAAAGGGGTTAGGGGCTAGGTCTTTTGTAATAGTGATGACTTGCATGGCGTTTGACTTCTTTATTCTTGTATCTCATACCAACGGTCATCAGTCTGCGCTCCGTGTATTTTGTTTTAATCAAGCGACATATTTTACATGTACGACCATCTGGTTAAATTGAAAATGTAAACAGTGCATCAGAAAAAGCAGGATAGCGGACCTTACGCTTTGCAGTGACAAGATGAGGATGCAATCTCTAAGATGAGATAGAAAAAGATAAATTATTGATATATTACTTACTAAACTAAAATATATAGTCCATCATTTACAAGCATCTTTGTTATATCCGGCTCGAAGGACCATATTTTAAAATAATTAAAATAACAATCTTTACCCAGGTATAATCGTGACGTAGTGACAAGCTGAGCATGCAATCTCTAAGATGAGAGAGAGAGAGAGAGAGCCATAAACGTATACAGTCCATCATCTGCAGGCACTTTCGTTACTATATATCCGGCTCGAAGGACCATATTTCAAAATAAGATCCTTTACCCAGGTATAATCGGCGTGATGTGGTCAGTGTCCTGGTTCGCCGTGGTGTACGACACCCCAGCACAGCACCCTCGCATCTCGGAGACTGAATTCCAGTACCTGAGCAAGGCACTCCCCCAGGAAGACTCCAGCAAAGGAGTGAGTATTGCCCCATTTAATTTACCCAGGTAGACTGATGTTTTATTTAGCCAGTGGCTTGGTTTTCCGTAGTAACGATATTTTTTAGACCATCCTTTTTCTTCATCATGGGGTGCCATCTTCGAATTGAAGTTTGGAGGTCAGCGAGAGTTTCCGTTTGCTGAACACACTTTTTACTTAACCTTTAATGACGAGTAGGACCCGACTAAGTTAAGGACAGGGGTCTATATTTCTTTATACCTCTTTCGACTGGTGTAATCCTAAAAATAGTTAACGTTAGGCATAAATTTGACAGAATCAAATGTCAACTTGCACAGTTTGGGATTAGGATACAACCGAAAAAACGACTGATAAATTCGTAATTTCCGAAATTTCTGCGAGAAGTGTAAGTTAATAGGTTTTTTACATGGTACTTAATAGTCTATATTTCCTCTATACAATCGAGATTATAGGAAGTAAATACTGTCACACCTATAGATTTCCTGGTTTCCTGTCACAAGTGATAATTAATAATTGTTAGAAAAATTATCATATCACGATTAGATTATTGCCGGTAATAATTTATAGAAATGCTTGCAGGTAATGTAATAAATAAAAAAATAAATCCATACTTCCATACTAATATTATAAATGCGAAAGTCTGTCTGTCTGTCTGTCTGTCTGTCACCTCTTCACGGCTAAACTGCTGGACCGATTGTGATGAAATTTGGTAGGGATGTAGTTAAAGACCTGAGGTCAAAAATAGGCTACTTTTGGGCGCGATATAACCGAGTCCCACGCGGGGCGAAGCCGCGGGGAACATCTAGTAATAAATATATAGAGAATCATCTTATTATCAGACAATCGGGTCAGAAATCCATTATAGATCACAATGTTGCAGTATACTCGTAAGTTGAGCCTTTTCATAGCTATTCTCGAAGATTCGAAGTCACTTACTTGATCATGATGTATATTGATTCTGGTCTAGACGTTTGCCAGACGATCCGGAAGTCGTGCGTTCTAATCCCGCGGGAGGCATACTTTTGCCTGCAATGTCCTAAAGACTGTAAACAATCCACAAGTTGTTTCCAGTCTTTGTTTTGTAGGACCATTGCAGGCTTGAATCACCTGATTGTCTCATAAGAATGATGATTTGGTCATTTGGAAGGCACGTTAAGCCGTTGATCCCGGCTGCAATATGATGTCGCTAATGACACTAAACCAGGGCGTGCATGTTTAAAGAAACCCACACAATTTTTAATTAACTTCTATATGAAATAGGAAATAATTTAAGTATATCTTCAGCACTTCACAAAATCGTGATAATCAGGTTCAAGTTATCTGAGTCAAAAGTTAAAAAGTATCAAGAATGTTATTTTTGCAAAAAATGATTGATCATAGGAATGCATGATTATAGGAATTTCTTACATGTAAATTACGTATTACTTATTAGTTTATTAGATAATCCTTCAAATATTATCAGCCATCGTCTATCCTTATATGTTACAAGTGAGTGATGTAAGGAATTACGTAAATTTACACTGCGCCCACGCAGCGGAGGATATGTAACGTTATTTACTTTGATTAGCGATAATTTTCCAGATTTGGTTGGAGTACATTGCTGTATAAAAAGCCAATATAAATTTGCTTTGGTAACAAAAATGTTTACACCGTACATTTTAAACCGTACGTATAAACATACAAAACGTTTATTTTGACACAAACATTGATTGTGTAAGTACCAATATTTGGCACAATATTTGACAGACCAAATGTGTACTACACACATTTGGTTTGTCAAATAAATCTTTGAATTCTTTAACATAATAACAAATATTGTGCCAATTTATTGTCCAAACTGACTGTGTATAGATTACCAAATATATTTTATTTACTTACCTATTTATACTACATAAAGAGACGGCGATATATCTAAACTATACAATGTAAATTTTATGTATGTAAAATGTATAGTTACATTTTTTAAACACATATGTACATTGACACTATTAAAATGATTTTAAAGATATTGGGTATATACCTAGATTCGCGTGCAAGCACAAAATACAGTGTCAACTTTTTCATGCTTTTTAGCGATTTTGTATGACAAACCTGTACAGATTAGCGGATATTAAGGCAACTTAGAAATTCCATACAAAATCCTAACGCAGTGGCTAGCGTCTGCGTTAGCGATTTTGTATGATAAACCTGTACAGAGCCTCTGGCGGATATTAAGGCAACTAAGAAATTCCATACAAAATCCTAACGCAGTCTGCAATTATAAAATCTCATACTTGTATCTTTCTAAGATGGTGCTATATATTTTTATGACTGAAAATATTACTCAACACCAAATACAGCAATCGTAATCCTTCCATACACTTCATAGAAGCATTAGTCATACATAATCGCATAAACCTTGAACAGGCTCCGCAAATTTGTATTCAAATGACTAGTTTCGCGCGGCGACCCGCCTCGCCTTGAAGACAAAATCACATTGAATTATAACGAAGGATATTGTTTAACGACCATTATAAGGATGTTACCTTGTTTTTGACACTGATACTTTTGCACTTACTGGGCTGTAGTAAAGTCATTCACACAGAACAGAGAAATTATCTGAAAATAAATGTTTTGACGCGGATTTAGTTCCAGGATCAGTGTGGCAGCGTATTCTCTCTTGTTATCTTCAATTAATACATGTAAACCGATGAAAACCACACCGCACTTTATTAGAAATGTATTACGTAGTTTACAACAAAGCCACCTAATATTATCGACCAATAAGTGGCAACAAATGACGCAATCAAATTCCCCGCCCATTTTTTCTGTGTGAAACGTTGGCTTGCAAGCCAAACAAGTGACACGTTTTTCGGGCGCTATGCCACTTCTTGTTAATATTTCAAAATTCTGTGGTCTTTCATTTTGAACTATCTATCTGTGTATGTGTCTGTGGTATCGTAGCTCCCTAACGGATGAACCGATTTTCGTTTAGTTTTTTTTTGTGTTATAAGTAAATAATTTTATCCTGAGTGTTCTTACCCATGTTTCATGAAAATCTGTTCAGCCGTTTGAAGATCATCAGCTCTTTAATAAAATATTGTTGCACTAGCTGATACTTGTGGTTTTACTCACCCTTGGCGTCTACGTTCTATAACCTTCCTCAAGAATCAGGCTATCATATGCAGAAAGATTTTTTTCAAATCCGATCAGTAGTTCTTAAGTTTAAGCGTTCATCCAAACTAACAAAGAAACTTCAGCTTTATTATATTAGTATAGAAGTATAGATATACATATAACACCAATTTTTGGAAAAGGCTTATAATAATACATACTAATAAAAGCCCGTCGTTCGCCCGTGGTGCATACATAGCCTATGCCACTCGGGGATAGTGTGGCTTTTCAGCATTGAAAGAATTTTTCAAATATATATTTAAAATATATTTTTCAAATATATCAAAACTTATTCGATACAAACAAACAATAAATTTTTGCTCTTTATAATATTAGTATAGACAACAGTTAGTAAATATTATTATTATTATTTTTTATAGCATAAAATTTAATTTAGGTTAATTTTTAATTATTATTTCTTATGTATATAACGAAGTAAGTAAATAAATATAATCGTTAGTGAAATTTATTTATTTATTTATTTATTTATTTCTCGCTTACATGTACATAATATGAAGAAGGTGGAATTACATAATTTGGTAAGAATGTACATAAACCCAGGCTGGGTGTTGCGAAGTCTTTGAATTTGTACCAAAATCTATACATTACAATTTAATTAATGTCGAGATAAAAATAAAAATAATGATAATAAAATAAGTAATTATGTGCTTGTCTCCAGCACATGCCAGTTCCATGGCGCAGTATCCTCACGTCTCCCCCGGTGTGGGCCATCATCATCACACACGGGGCTTCCGTCTTCGGGTACTTCACAGTTGTCAACCAGCTGCCCACTTACATCGAGAGCATCTTGCATTACAGCATCAAGCACGTGAGTACTGATGGTTTTCCTTTTCTAGGGCCCTGTAGATAAAGTGTGAAAGTGGGACCTTACTACCAAACTTCCATTGCTGGACGAGCAATCCGTCCGTCCTTTTCTGTCCGTCAGTAAAAGTTAAACTTGACATTTTCCATAGATTAAAAAAATGCCTGAATGCGATTTCCTATTTCTATTATATTTTCACAGGTTATGTACCTATTTCTGTAAGGTTAGGTTCTGTCGCGACAACAAAATATGAAAATTGAAGAGTTTTAAGTAAGCACATCTAAGTTGTTAATTGAAAAAAATATATCATGTACCTATTTGCCCATATATTTTTTGGCGCCCGCCAAACTTAGTTTGTACGGACGAAACGCGCAAATTGTTATTTTTTTGTTTTTCCGTTACACTGATAGTCAGCCAAAAAACCCGACCTATTAAGACAATTTAGGACAATGAGACTGGACAGTTTCCCTGTATTGCACACGGAAAGAAATTCTACAGAAAATTTAAATAACAATAGCAGAAAAAAAAATAACAATAAAATATATCACCGGAAATAAAAATGATAAGTACCATGTAAACCTTGTTACTGACACATTCGACTGGAATAACTTTCAATCGATTATGAATCATAAAACTGGTACGAGTAAGTCGCAAATTTAATTAATTCAAATATCTTTGTAACATTAGCACGATTGCTAGTTTGTAGGGTGACCAAGTCGGCGAGCAGTAGGTGGGACAGTGCGAACCTGTTTTGAAAATTATAGTCTCTTTTGCAATCCGCGCGGTCTGTGGTAAACAATTTATCGGCTGGACTTTATTGGCAGTTTGCGAAAGACTGTTGTCCTTTTTGAGCTGTTTAGTGAGACTATTGACATTTCAGTTTGTTTTTTTTGGGAATTTCATATTTATTATATGTAGCAAATCATTTTTTTGTTAATATAATTTTATTGTTCCATAAGTACAAAATACTTATAAAATTGGCGTACTTAATGCTAAAAATAGGAAAATAATAATTTCGTTTAAGAATATAAACTTTACTATATGAATTTTAAGAATTATTCATTTTTTGTGGCAGACAAAATTAGCACACCTTTAATATCTCTATATATGAAAATTAATTGCTGTTCGTTAGTTTGGCTAAAACTCGAGAATGGCTGGACCGATTTGGCTAATTTTGGTCATGAATATTTGTGAAAGTTCAGGGAAGGTTTAAACGGTGTGATAAATGCATTAAGGCGCTACGGAGTTCGCCGGGTCCTAGTATAATAATAATTAAATGGACTAAATTTCATACATACATATCATCACACCTGTCTCCCGTAGGGGTAGGGAGAGACTAAAGATTTCCATTGGCTATGATCCTTACATAATCATGATTAATGTATTTTTGATATATCATACGATAAACATCAGCTGATTACTGAGGTAAGGAGGAGCGGTGGCGGTGCGGACAGGGCGTGTTTCATTCAATAATATTCATCACCGGTATACAGAGATAGTTCGTTTGCATCTTTAAGTCAGTTCTCCTGCTACCATGCCTCAGGAATTATTTTAGTTAAGCGTTAAATGAATTAATTATTTGCATATCATTTAGTCACGAAGCTTGAACAATCTGAGAAAAGTATTCTTAATACTTTTATCTTACCACAACATTCTATTTCTATTTCTATGCTTTTGTATTTACTTTTGTTTAGTACTATAAAGTTATTACAAACAAACAACTGAAAAAAATAAAAAAATTTAGAGCTATCTTTAAGTGGAACCCAACTCACTAGATTAGTAATTCTTTATTTTTTTATTTTAAATTTTATTCCTAACAATAATTTGCATCGTTATTGTCTAAAATTAGGTTTGTTCGATGTTGTATTTTAAAGAAGCGGTTTTAGTTTATACTATGCCATTTGAGAAATTAAATATTAATCGATTAGACGATCTAGTTATATCCAGATATTATGGCCTTGTGTATGCAAATCAACTATATAATATGAATATTAGAGTGACCAAAAATTTAAGAATAAAATAAAAATTATTTAAATTAAATATTGTTTACTGTTGTTTGTAACATGAAGCTGAAAATTAAATTAACTCTATCAAATTTGTTGGTATTTCATAAAATATGCAATAAATTTAATAACGTTTCATTTAATGGATCTGATCAGCAGTTCATCTTTATTTATTAAATCTGATAAAGAATGAACACGTAGCACAAGTTTTCGCAAAACCATGACTGATTGTTGAACGTTACGACGTTTTCTATTATGGCGCCCTTTTTTAATAAGGATACGTGTATTTACTGCTTGCCTTACTATGAAAATTAATAATATTTAGAGTTGAGCAAACTTATGTAAAAATAACATAATTATATTAATTATTTTATACAACAATATTTTTTTTAACATCATCATCCTGATCACTTGTCATTGCCCCTATAATTTACCTTTTTATATTGTTGTAAACATAAAGCGCAGAGCAGGTAGGTTTATTTTTCTTTGCATTATTATTATGACGTACTTATAGTAGATTTCATCTGGTTTGGTCACTTATAAAGTCGCAAAGAATGAACCAGCATAACGCAAGACACTCACCCTATTGCATCAGCCGAGAAGTGGACAACCTCAAGTTTTATAGCAATGGAAATCGGTTGCCACACCTCTAGATCTCGCAAACATGATTATGCTGTTGCCAATAAATTATTGTAAAAAATATGAAAAATTACAAAGTTACTTTTCTGATTTTTAATGGTTCTACAAATTTTGATAGGTAACCAGAACTTGCAGAAATAACTTTCATAGAAAGATCTGCAAGTTCTAATTATCTATATCTTTTACATACCCGTTTGCTTTTACGACACGTGGTATTCGTGCTTTATAAATTGATAATTTCGTGTTTTCCCGTGGCTGTAGTGAAAATGACGACTAATCTATTTGCGACGACCAAAAAGGGGTTGAAATCGTCGGCTGATCATAAAAAAATACAAATTTTATAAGTAACTCATGGATGGGGAATGGATAGGATGGCCCATGGCTCGCTTAAACTTAATGTATGTTACATTAAGTTCTCCGAAGACATTTGGTGACAACTTAGGGATTCATTGAAACACTTCAATAGTTTGCATTGAACACAGCTGCATATTTTTAGTTAAACTTTATTTGCGTAAAATTTTGTTGAAACGAAAACTGCTGAGAAACCGGGTATTTGCCGGATCCATGTTGATTCCAGTTATGTTGTCGCTTACACTTCCCAAGGTATTTTTGAAAAGTTTTTTAACAGTATTTTAAAATACATGAATAAAAAAAAATGTTCAGAACATTACGACCGATTTCTTAATATTTTTATGGTATTCATAATGAATACTACTAATATTTGACATAGCTTTTCACAAAAAAATTTTTCTTTAAAATTCTGTGTAAAAGGGTTTGTTTCATTCTAAAAAGACGAACAGTATATGCATAAATTATATATAGCTGAAGTATTATCTTTTTTAGGTTTGGGATCGTTTGTAAAATAATAATTAACTCATTGAATGGTGTATGAAATAACATATCCATCCTCTCAAAGAGGGCCTTAAATTAAGCATTTTTATATCTCTTTTGAGGGATTTTAAGGTTTTCGCTTTTATTTTAATCAATCCTTAAATATTTCGAAACACCTCATTTACTTAAATTTAAGAGCAAATATGTTATCGTTGTAGTCCCTTCTATTCGTGCATGTCCATTGCGAGTTCCTTCATTTCATGATACGACACGATGTTTACCTATTTCCTTCTTTATTTCTTTTATGCTATGATTTTAGTTGACTTACTTTAAAAACAAAAAAAAAATTGAAACGTAATGAATTAGAAACCCATTAAAATAGGTTACTGGAATAGATTGCCCGAGGAAGTGATCTCGGCACCATCAGTGATCTTCTTTAAAAACCGACTAGACAAATGGATACAAGTAAACGAAGTGTCACTGGTTCAAAATTGAACAACCGACTGTTCAGTGATTGACTGTGAACACTGCTTGATATAGACGCATCAGCTGTGGCAACTGCCTGTCTATAAATAAATAAAATAACCAAGAAGCATGATTTGACATGACAACAAAATATATACATATGAATTTTTTTAATAACGTTTTAGAATTATTAGAAAAAATTAAACAGATTTGTTTTCTGCAATAATTAAAGAATTCGAGTCTAAATTTGCTTTCGAAAGCCACACATACAAAATTGTCGAATTATAAAATAGAAAGTCGCCGTAATTCTTGCAGTTAGATATTAAATTTAAAAAAAAAAATATTCAAACCAGTCTTTTCATAATAACAGTGAATACTCGTAACAGTTGCAATGGGTCGTTAACAGTTAACAAAAGAAAAAAAAATCGCCATCGTGTTTCATGAATAAATTATCCTAAGATGTCCGAACACGCTCTGCGCGCGTGGTCACTCTACGACATTCATAAAAAGTAGTCGAGAATTTAGCAACTGTCGACAAAAAAATTTATAATAATAATCCAATCCTATTATGAGATAGGTATTTAATAGGTTTAAAATTTTTATATTTTTTTAATATTTTATTATAACTTTAATTGTAATTTAATTTTCCAGAAAAGCGTATATTATGTTGCTTGAGTTAGAAAGAATAGTTTCGACCTAAAGTGACCGCTATAAACTCAGACTTATGGTGTCTAGACGCCTAGACTGTGAACTTAATAAAGTGCCGGCATGACGTCTTCATCGTGAACGATTGATGCACGGAATAAATATAAATAGTAGGTACCACAAAGAGAAACCATCCCCACGGACAATTTTTTTTTAGTTAAGCCATTAAAGCCGCTGCATACGTTGTGTGATAATATCTCGGACGGGACGTGAACGAGACGGGGACGCGACGTGACGTGATTACTCGTCCAAAAAGGGCACGTGGTGTTTATGTTAATTTAGCATACGCACCGTGGAAGTGACTCGGATCTAACATGCTAGATTCTAACGTTCAAGTGGCTTACTACCATCTCTAAAAACCGTGCAAGAATGAGTGAGTAAGCAAGACAGCGCAATACATGGTGTAAGGCGACATCTCATTTACTAAATCGTTCTTGCATGGTTTTAAGAGATGGTGATAAGCTGTCTGTGTTTCCGCTACGTATGCTATACGAGCAACACGCGGCGCTTCCGTATTGGAAGCGCCGTGTTGCTCACAGCGCGCAGCGTACGGACACGTCATCCCCGCCTCGTTCACGTCCCGTCTGAGATATTATCATGTTACGTATGCAGCTGGACTTAAAAAAAGTAAATTATATTTTTTAAGTTTCACCAATTTTTTTGACTTCAAATGTTATGTTACACCCTTCGATCATATTATTATGTTCTCGGCTTTGATTATTTATTCTCGTTCTCGGTACTATGTGAATACATTGCTTGTTGCACAGCACGGAACTATCGGTCTTGCCTGTCGATTCTAATTTCAAATAACAACTCGCTTCTGACGTCGCTATCACTCACACTTTGGTTCAAACTGATGCCACAAATAAATAGTAATTTATTACCTTACTGAATGCCACATCTACGTCATTTCATACAAAATCTCACGTCCAATCTTGTTCATCTTGCTGACATGCTCGCAAGGGTAGCTTAAGACAGATTCGCATTAACAGAGTTTTTAGAATGCCAATCAAGAAACTAACAGCGGATTCAGATTCGAAGTTTAAAATGAAATTCTACAGAATCACACGGAGCTGGTACTCGTGTATATCTGACGATAACCAGCTCGTGCCGGCCAGGATTGGCAGAGGAAGGGGCTTGTAGAGAATTTAGGACAGGATGAAATTACTTCTATACAATACACCTATTGATTCTAGTTAGTAGCTTGTATCAATTTATGTACTTATATCGCATCTATCCCTGAGCGGACTTCAAAGTCGTTTTTTTACACAATTTATTAGGCAAACAGGCAACGGCATACGGCCCACCTAATGATGTGCCGCTGGAAATTTACAGTTTAAGGTATTTTCCTTTGTTTTACCAAAATATTTCAAACTTTCGCAAAGTTTCCTGTCATTTGGAAGTTTTGGAAATATTTTCAGTAATATTTACGACATTATTCATAATGCTTTCCGGGAACAGCACATCACTGGGCCCACCTGATAAGCCACTGTAAATACAGATTGATTTTGTTATTTCAAAATTTATCATTTATATTGATACGGCCTACCTGATGGTCACTGTAGCCCATAGAATATGAAACCGTGCGCGGACGCCAGGCAATTTTATCTATTATATTTTGTAGAACATTCATTTTGTAGAATAAAAAAACACGCTTTTAAAATAAATTGAACTAAAAATTAAAAAATAACTCTGTAGTAATCAATTGAAAAATTCATATTATTGTACAAAAGCCGTGGGGTGCTTGTTATAATAATTACAGATACAATAAAACATTGATAAAATATTTCCAACAATCAAAATTAAGCCCCCCACGCTTTTGTACAATAATATGAATTTTTCAATTGATTACTACAGATATTACTACAGTGTTATTTTTTAATTTTTAGTTCAATTAGTTTTAAAAGCGTGTTTCTTTAGTTTTTAAACTATAATTTATTTTTACTTTTTTAGTTTGGTTTATTAGATTTGAATCCTTTTTTTATCGACTGTAAGTCCAAAGGAGTTTTTATATGGAGTAATATGTTGTGCTGAGTCGAGTGCCTCAAGCAGAGTCCGAAACTGTACGCATGCGCAGTTCACGCGTTCAAGTAATTTATTAATCCTGACGATCCAAATCAGGATAATGAAAATTTTTATCGAATTATTGCATTGTCATCGGTCCTTGAGACGTGTGTAAAGTTTCAAGTTGATCAGACTTTTAGAAACCGGTGAAAATTAAGCTCAAAGATTCCGTTACATACCTACATACAAACATACAACTAGGGACACGGTATCGAATAGAAAGTATCGATTCTGTACTCATAAGTAGTATCGAATGAAAAGTATCGTACTCATAAATGTATCGAAACAAAAGTATCGATACTTCAAAGTATCGAGTACTTTTCTTGGAGCCTACTCTTAGTAGGCGGCATTCTTCTAATGACTCAAATGTCGATACACAGCACAAATGATTAATAAGTTGTTTTATATTATACACCTTAAATGAAATAATAGTCAAGCACAATAATTATTGATGACAAGCATTAATGCAGCAGAAAAACCAATCGCGAAATGAGCTCGAAGAATTAAACAATATTATAATATTATAATAACGGTGAACGAGTGAGTGATTGATTAATGAAGTAAATGAACGAATGGTTAGGAACAGAACTATAAACGGAAGGAACGAACGAATGTAATGTTTTAGATTAGAAGGTTCAGAACGATTGGACTAGATGGCGTTGCCATAAATATGCATGGCCGTAACCGTAAGGTTTCGTGTCCCTACATACAACCCGAGCTAATAAAAGCGGGTTAAAAAAAAGGAAAAGTAAGAAAACGGTAATGAGATGGCCGGCCGGCATCCTCTACACTTTATAGCAATCTATTAGCATAACAGATTTTCGTTGCTATGAATGCTACGATTATGTTAATACGGTCTTTAACTATTTGCAAGTTTCCAAGGAATATACCTCGCTCGCTGTGTTTCATCCTTTATTTTTTTATATGGTGTATGTATTATAATGCTGTGTGCAACTCTTTATTGAAACGACTGAGTCGTTTCTTAATAGTGATCTATCGATTCGTATCTTTAGTACCGATTGATACTTTAGGTATCATTTAGATTTTCTGACTTTCGCTCATAATCAGTTCGGTACCTACACAGAATTAAGAAATATAACAAGTGCCATAGCGCGCGAACTTGTTTGGCTTGCAAGCCAACGTTTCACACAAAAAAATGGGCCGGGAATTTGATTGCGTCATTTATTGCCACTATTATTGGTCGATAATATTAGGTGGCTTTGTTGTAAACTATGTAATACATTTCTAATTAGGTGTGGTGTGTTTTACATGGGTTTACGTGTAATAATTGAAGATAAGAAGAGACAATACGCTGCCACACTGATCCTGGAAGTAAATCCGCGTACATTTCAATTCGGATAATTTCTCTGTTCTGTGGGTACCTATCTAAGTGCGAGCGACGACGCCACAAAATACCTCTTAAAATGTCGCTGGTTCAAATTACGATATGATAATGAATCAAAAGAGAGAGAGAAGAGCCGAACTGTGGGTGGTCGTTTGAATGCGTAGTCTTGCCATAAATTGAAATAATAGCATAATATTAGTTGTGCATTATTCTCAATAAACTAGCACGTAATAATTTTGCCATAAAACGTCAATTTTCCATCGTAAATAATATTACCTCTAGAATGTCATCATAGGGTGTTTCATGTTACTGTGTGGTCAGGCTTGGTTTATACTAGGCGAGTGGACTGAGCGACAGGTCGACCTACGAGTCGAGTAGCCAGTTATACGTGTAACACTTAGGGTTGCCAACTTTTATTAGAGTATATTTGTTCTCAAGGAAAGTAAGAAAAAGCACGGACAGGTAAAAATAATACTTTTTTATTTTATTTAATAATATTTTTTTTTTTACTTTATTGAGCACTAACATTTGTTTAAACAATCAATTGCAAAAAATCGCCTTAGAAATAATGGAGCAGACCATCGCGCTGAGTCTTATCTGGTGCAACGCATTTCCCTCGCAATACAGCGAGGGAACGCAGCTAGTGTGTAGGGCACACGAAGCAAATACAAAGAGGAGATGAATTAAGCGATCAGGTTGAGTATGTATCAAAGGGGCCTCTGACGTCACGTTAAAAGTTTCAGCTTCTCGCCACCAGTGTCGTCAAAATCAGTACAAAACTTTTCGACGTCGTTCTAACACGTGTTTTGCTCAACTATTTAATAAATCATAAATAATACATTGGTTGACAAAATGAAGTGTTGTGTTATCGGGTGTAAAAGCTATACATGTAAACCTAAACTGACTGAAGCTAAACGATTATTTTTTCATCTGTAAGTAATTAATAATTAACATTTTATAATTTTATGTAACTGTGGCATGGAGTGACTGCCAAAATTTCGTAATGCGCTATCTAGCGGCGAGTAGAAACACTTTTGACACTGTTTTATTGGCATTGATAAAAACCCTCTTTCTTAGAAGTTGGTTCGAAATTGAGTTATTTTTACAATATTGCACACGTACAGGTTCAACTGATAACCTTTTTTAGAAGTTTTAAATTCGTTTAATTATTTTTATAACATACTTAAATACGATCCTGGCCTTGACATCTAGTAACGAGAGGCAGAACTTTTATCGATAACGACCTTTATGATAGCAGCCTATGTTTATTTTAGTTCGTCTATTTACTAATAGATGGCTCTCCAAATGTTATTTGGGGATATTATGGCAGATTTCCGACCCCGACCCCCCGTAACTAGGAGACCCTGTGTTTCTAAGGGAAAGAGCAATAGGCCAGCTCCTCTTTGTATTTGCTTCGTGGTAGGGCACTTTCGTTCATGATACGTTGCGGCGTGATGGTCTGCCCGATTAGGTCATAGGTATTAGGAGGTTTTTTTTCTGAAACAAACAAAAACAGCATTGCATATGATCACTCGTTCAATGTGATATTGGTATATGAGGTAATGTAGGTACAGCATTCTGTAATCAGTGTGAGGATGATTCGAGGTTGTTCATTGATTGCTGCGAATTTCAGTAACCGTCATTGGAATTCTTGAGATATTCACCTATCTGGTGGCCTACTACCATCTCTTAAAACCATCTAAGATCCAGTGAGTAAGCGAGACAGCGCAATACATGATGTAAGGCGACATCTCCCTTACTCAATCGTTCATGCATGGTTTTAAGAGATGGTGGTAAGCCAACTAACCGTCTACATATAAGTAAATAATTAATGCCATGGTTAATTTTAGGGGTTCGTACACAAATGGGGTCCAATTTAAAAAGCTCGTATCAATAAATGACAATACAGGCCCTTCCTTACTTTTTGCAATCGTTTTTTCAAGTTATTAAGTAAAAATTAAATTCGGGAGGAATCTTGCATCCGCTTGTCCTATAGAGTTGAAATAAATACACATCGCTTTAGTTCTGATGACAATCCATATAAGTATATATAAAAGAAAGTCGTGTTAGTTACACAATTTATTACTCAAGAACGGGTGAAGATTTGTGGGGGGGTAGCTTAGAACCAGGAGAAGGACATAGGGTACCGTTCATCCGGGAAAAGCACTGTTCCCGAGGGAAGTTCACCGGGGCGAAGCCGCCGGCAAAAGCTAGTACTTCAACAAACGGTTAAAGACAAATGGCGCCGACATACATTACCTACATATATGTATAATGTTTCGTAACTTAACATACCAGAAGTTCCGTATTTGCGTCAACAAAGCAATGTATGTTACATTTATGCGAATATATTACATTTTTCTATCAGTCATATGACCGCACGAGGCCAGCCCTAGGTCCTAGCCCTCAGGGTCATTTTTTATTGTTGTAAACTGTCTTTATGACTTATTTTATTGCAATATAATTATGCTGTACAATAATAAGGGTTGTAATTGTACATAATACTTAGACGACCTCCGTGGCGTAATGGTTAACATGCCTGACCGCTACTCAGGAGGTCCCGGGTTCGATCCCCGGTCAGGTCAAGATGAAAAATGATCTTTTTCTGATTGACTTGGGTCTTGGATGTTTATCTATATATATGTATTTGTTATAAAATTATAAAATATAGTATCGTTGAGTTAGTATCCCATAACACAAGTCTCGAACTTACTTTGGGGCTAACTCAATCTGTGTGATTTGTCCCTACATATTTATTTGTTATTTATTTATTTATAATAAGAATAATTGGTGGCTACGCGGTGGTGCACAAACAAATAAACAAACAAACTAATATACAAACTCACTTTCGCATTTATAAGATTAGTTGGGATTTTACATGACATGTGATATTAAGGATAGTATATAAGTATTAGAACATACATGTTCGGTCTATTTAACAGTCGTATTTTGAAAGACGGGTGTCTAGCGGCTAGGGCCGTCGCGGAATGTGGGCGGGCCGGACTCAAAAATAAGTCTCCTACCATTTGTATCAGATAGCTTGATTGTATACCAGCTGTGGCAGCTGTATCAGAGTATAATAAAGCTAGTATTGCATATTGCACCTATGTTTATTGTGCGACCAAATGGCACCTTTTGACACCGACGTAAAGTTTTTAATTTTGCAAGATTGTGCGCTTGTCATTAGCATGTTTTTAAAATTTTAACGGAAGTTATGACCTATTACTAATTTTAACTTTACAACAAAATATTTATGGTTTTACTGGACGATGTGCCCTTCTTACATTTTTATATCTAACCTAATATAATAAATTCGAAGGCTTTGTTTGAATGTCTTTCTGGAGTTATTACATTAGCCTTCAGGTGGGCCGTGTGCCTGTTTGACTATTTAATGGAACAAAAAAAATCTTGTTTCATTTACTAAGTATACCTTCTCGGTAACTTTGGGTTTAACTGTTTTTAACACGCTTTTATCAGCTTCACCTGTATGTTTGCTTGCTTGTTTGTTTGTTTGTAACATACTTCTTTGAACTTAATTTTGACCCACTTTGAACGGTCAGATTTAATTCAAACTTTGTAAAATTATCAAGGACCGATGACAATACAATAATTCGATAAGATTATCTCTAAAAAGTGGAAAATAAATATAGTTAAAAAAAACTAAAATAAACACGCTTTAATGAGCAATCAAACTGAAAAACGAAAAATAAATAAAACAAAAAAGCTTGTGGGTTGTGCTCGATAAATTAAAAATATGGCACAAGCAATTTTTTAACTATAAGTATTTATTTTTTGACCCAATTTTAAAATCAAATTTAAATGCTACAGCCGCATTTAAATTTGATTGTTGTCACAACAATTTCTTCATCCGTGATCTAAAAACACTTCTAACATTTTCTCGTTAATCCGTCCATCCTGATTCCATGTCATTAAGCGGATGCTAGCCTGGCGCCAACGCCGTAACTAAAATATAATTAGTCAGGAGCCGCCATCGCAAATTACTGTGACTAGGTTTATCTCACACTTCACGACTTTTTAGCGAGTCGCCTCTGGCTAATTATATTTGTGAGGATCTAAACTCCGCCACTTAGTTTCAAAGCCTATTTAATGCAAACAAACAAAAAATGAACTTTTCCTCTTTTAAATATTATTAGTGTAGATTACCTATATCTTAATAGTAACACAAAATAAAAGCTAAAGCATTATCAACCATTGGGTATTTAGCTCAAACGTATTTATTCCTGACTGACGTTTGCGTTGAGCAGTATAAAAAAAAGTGATGATATCCAAAATGTTTGACTTTGACATAAGTAAATCGCATTTACGAGCACCTATACATATAGTCTGCTAAATTGTATATCCCAACTAAAATTATAAATGCGAAAGTGAGTTTGTATATTTGTTTGTTAACCTCTCATCCATCCCAACCATCTCACGCCCTATCTACTAAACCAATCTTCCTGAAATTTCGCATACACATAGCTAGGAGTATTGAGAAGGACATGGGTACTTTCATCCCGGGAAAAAGCACTGTTACCGAGGGAAATTCACGCACTCGAAGCTACGCGCGAAAGCTAGTAGTATATAATAGTTGTCATATATCAAACACAGATCCTAGCGATCAATCATGAAAAGCTACAAGAAAACGCTTTACAGATGGCCCAATTTTGGGCCCTTAAGAACATTACAATTGACCATCGATTCCTTAAGAAGAAGAAGCGATCGATTTATCGATGTTCTTGCCGTGAAGTGTAAGACGAACCTTAGTAATGAGGGTTTCTTTGCAGCCTTTTAATTAGCCGTGACAGTAAACGCGGAGATTCCTTGTGCGAAAGTGGTCGAGGTCGTTAGGACCATGGCGCCTGGCGGCTGCGCCGGCGCACCTGATTTTAATGCCTACCTTCTTGTCCGTGTAAATGATTACAAGCATCTACCAGTCATTTAGTATTTATTTACCTGTATGTTTACTTGTTTATTGCAGTCGCTTATCCATACTAATATTATAAATGTGAAAGTCTGTCTGCCTGTCTGTCACTCTTCACGGCTAAACTGCTGGACCGAATGTGATGAAATTTGGTAGGGATGTAGTTAACGACCTGAGGTCAAACATAGGCTACTTTTAGCGCGATATAACCGAGATCCACGCGGGGCGAAGCCGCGGGGAACAGCTAGTGACATATAAACAAAGAATGTTTATTTAATGTACCAGCGAGCTCCATCTTAGACCGCATCTGCATTTAACATCAGGTGGGATCGTGGTGATCTGATCTGAAAAAAATTTAGGACCAGTTCACAATTTTGACAAAAACGTAAAGCATCTTTATTTAGTTGTTTCCAGTTTGGTTAGGACATTGCAGGCGTGAATCACTCGATTGTCTGATAATAAAGATGATTCCGTGCTTCGGATGACATGATTGATCCATCTGTCTGGTATGTATCACTATCACTTCATAGTATAAAACAAAGTCGCTTTCTCTGTTCCTATGTCCCTTTGTATGCTTAAATCTTTAAGACCACGCAACGGATTTTGATGCGGTTTTTTTAATAGATAGAGTGATTCAAGAGGAAGGTTTGTATGCCCATTCTAAGCCAGGGCTGGTCGCTAGTATGTGTGTATAGCAGATTTGACTTAACACGTTGGTGGACGGTTTTGAAAACACAATAGAAGTTTAATTGTTTCAACGTCTATAGGCGTAGTGCGTCCACCAACGTGTTAAAATTAAAAAAAAGATCAAACCTATTTTATGAACGAGGACTTATAAAATGTCTACCTCTCCCTTCTTGGTATCGTGACTCACCACTCAGGCATAGTGTGCTGCAATTTAGCCGATGCGATGGCTGTCGTACTGCGTTCGTCTATTTTTAGCGGCATTGTCCTAATACCGTGAGACTATGCTGCTTCTAATTTAAATTTTTGCCATTTATTCATTTATTTATAACTAATCAGAAAAGAATTAATTAGTATCTTATCTATCTATATTAGTTATTGGAATTAGGTGTTTGTTTGTTTCTCTGTTCGGATTAGAAACAATATTTTTATATTGATAAACTTACCTATTAGGAACTATTAGTCGAATTAGAAGATTGCATTTCATAGCCCTATTCTTGATCCGTGGACCATAACTTGGTTAGAAATAAAAATATGCATTATCTATCCTAAGCATTACAAAAAGAGTAAATTATAATTAGTGATATACAGAAAAAATATATATATATTTTGCCATAAGTACCATAAAAGATTATAGAATTTTAGACCATACCACGATATGAAGTTATTAATCCCGATCACCCTTTACCTAAAAATGGCCCTAGAAATAACATAACAATGGATACCAAAACGATACTTAAGTTATGTAAAGAATTACCGCTCCGTAAAAAGTCAAGCACCGGCAAAATTAACATTGAATGGATTGGCGCATCTTGTCACCTACATTCCGCTATTGCCGCAGTAGCCTCGAATGCACAGTCATGCTATTAAACGAAATTTTATATCACTAGTACATGGTCATCATAGATAGGCGACACTATAGAGAACTTGTAGGGAGATCAAGCAGGTGCGAGTGCGACTGGAAAGAGATCCGAAATGCTAGTACAGCGCACTCTCACGAGATTCGGCTCGTATAACTAAGAGGTTGGTAGAGCCATGGGAGGTGGAGGGAGTACATGGTCATCGTCTAGTGTTTTTCCGGTTGCGAGCCCAGGGTACGCTAAAACAGGATGTCTTATTGTTTATTCTCTATGTGGTATAGTCCGCCGACCTCCTACCGAATTACCATAGAGACCGACGGAAGGGGGGGTTCCGTCGGTTACAGCTTTATCTGCCTCCGATTTCTTCTCTTCGAGTCGAAATGGCTTTGCTGTTTATATTTTCTTAAATATGTTTTGATCACGGCCACGTCCCCCGACTGTACATAAGACATGAAAATCAATTTTGGCATTTTTTTATGACCGGCTGCTTGCCTGGCAACATCCTTCCTTAGGAATGTTGTTTGTGGAATCAACTACTAGTCGGACAGAGGTACAAGTAAACTGAGACGTCTGTTTATCCTTGGTCGCCTTTTACGACAATCACGAGAGCAGAAGGAATGGAAGAGACATTTCGGCTGACTAGTCTCACTAGTATAAACTCGTATTATTCTCCAGTTTCTTACGAGATAAATGGACCTTAACTCTCTTCTAGATGTTTTCACGAAGAGGTTTGTACTTTGTACCCTAGCAGACGCAGGGGCCTCCCTTCGGGTTTATTCCGCTTTATAAATTTAAACTAATGTATTTTTCAAAAAGTGATAATATCAGTTTAAATAAATAAATATGCTCACAAGAGCTCTTTTAGTTGATTTCGAATTTTCAAATTCCAATTTATATAATTTATACCTAAACCTCAGTTTTGATTGATACCCACCTAATTTAATTTAGATGTTATTCAAAATCGCTAAATCTCATTCTCATGAAGATTGTTGAAATAGTCTGAAGTTTGCTCGAACGAATTCTCAGTTAAATTAGAAGCATGGCCCTAATAAGTATAATGAGGAGGTCAATGTCTTACTTGAACCCGTCGCTAAACTGTCAATACGGTAAACTCTATGTACCTACCGACAGACTATAAGAATCAGATTTAAAAAAAAAAAATTTGCTTCGCACCGCGCGCGATTCGAAATTCTATGATTGGAATAGATTGCTGATGGAAAAACTCGATCAGAAACAATTTTTTTTCAACAACATGCTACCCGTAGAATTTTTATACTGAAATAATAAAGATGATACCTAATTTATATGGCTAAGTATTTATGCCTGCTCCACATACTGTTTCAGATAGTTGCGATTTCTTTGTCACTAGTCAGTTGTAGGTTATTAGAAGTAAGCACATTTTTGATTAAAATTTCTATCTCTTCTATTCGTAAGCAAAATATTTCTTCGACCTTTGAAACAGGTGCAGAATCTGATTTCAATTTCACAGCATTTTTAGTTTATTTCTTGAGCAAACAAACTAATAACTCACATAGGATTAATAACTCACGTAGGATTTAACTTTTGGATGCTACTGGCGCGTTGCAAACTAGGCCTAAAATACTTTTCGCAGTGATATTGCCTTATTCTTTATCACCTTTCAAACAGGACTACATTATATATTTTTGTATTTGTAGTGTGAAGAAGTTTATTCTATTCTTGACATTTATTTTAAAAAAAAAATTGGCTCGCGTCATACCACGCGCGATTTGAAATTCTTATATTTTTGACGTCAAATATTGACCTCCCTACACACTCTAGTAAGATTATCATATTTGTAATAACTTTATTGTATCAAAATAAAAGTAAATACAAAATTATATCTGCCTAATGCTGGTCTTTTTTATTATGCTCTATATTTCTCCACAGAACGGCCTGCTATCGTCACTACCGTACCTGGGCAAATACTTGTGCGCACTGGCATCGTCAGTCCTGGCTGATAGTCTTAGAAGGAGCGGCAAATTATCCACTACCCACGCCAGGAAACTGTTCACAGGCTTTGCTGTTGGTTTACCAGGTAAGATTATATGAAGAGATGGTAACGCTACCATTTAAAGCAAAAATGCTCTGACATAAAAATAAAGAATAAACTAAGGCGTTTGAGTGTGTTCAGCATTGTGAAATTCTATAGAAAAATTGAAAAAAATGTAAAATTTAGGAACTGCCTAAAAGGTACGTAGATATTGGTTTGTAATGTGGTACGTAGAAGTCTTATTAAAGCTATATATATGATAACTAGCTGTTGCCCGCGGCTCCGCCCGCGTGTAGGTCGCTTTTCGCGTAACTTGTGGAAACTACAACTATCCAGACCTATAGTTAAATCTATAGTATCCTATTCCCGTGCCAATTTTATAAAGCCATTACATTGCTACGATATCAAACTGAAAATATTAACTTTCATACTATCACATCTTTGTCTCTAAAAGAGTAGACGCAGCCTATTACAGGGTCATTTGGACCTAAAAGCCACTCCTAAAGTTATAGTGGGCGTGAAAAGTGGAGAAAATCTCAATAAAAAGTGATAAGTTAGTTAAATTAAACCTTACGACACGACCGTATGCTCCGTCAAACAACAACTGAACTGACTTGCCGATTTGATTATTTTTTAAACCAAAGCCAAACCAAACCAACCAATCAATTCAAATAGCTTACAATACAACAAAATAAACAAACCAACCAATAGAACTAAATCAACAACTAAATTTTTTTTTAAATAATTCAAATTTATTGCCGTAAGGAAAATTTTCAATCTGCTATACCATATGCGAAAAAATAATTAAAATAAAGTCAGCGCCATCTATTGATATTTTATGTTACTAAATTATTCGCCCACAAACATTCAATGTGTTATTTTATTAAAATTTAATAGAGACTGCAGTGTGTTTTTCTCTTTATTGATATCGATAAAACAAAGTAGAAATTCTAGCTTTATCTAAATTAAATACGTTTATGTAAACCGCATTCAACTCTGTTTAAAAGTTTTGAAGCAGTGCTAGAAGTAAACTTCAACTGACCATAACTTCTTTTTTCCTTAACCGATTTTGACGATCGATATGTAATCCACCTGTGAAAACCGCGTTCAAATCTGTTGAGTAGTTTTGAAGTTATAACGTACCAGAGAGACAAAAATTCCAAAATTTTTTTTTTTTTGTTTCTGTTACTCTTCTTTAATCGCTCCGTATCAGTTTTTTAGAAAAATATTTAATGTATAGACACTTGATTTTTACTGTCCTATTATTTGTATAGATAGATAAGTACAAAATACTGATATATTAACGGACTTAACGCTAAGAGCGTTCTCTACCAGTCAACCATTTGATCAATCTTCTTCTTCAATGTCATCAATGACAAACTATTAGATTTGATTTGATTGGGGTTGCGATATCGTTTATCCGGAAATAAATTAGCAAATTAATTTATTCGTTCCTTTTCAAAATTAAAATAAAAGTAAGAAAAAACGAAAACAGAAAATTATTGTTTGTGGCAGGATTCGATCCAGCTACTTCCAGCTATTTCATGAAACATTTCTTTACTAAAATATTAAAAGCAAAAATATAGAATTCTAAAAAAACTAATACAAAACGAAAAAAAAGTAAGTAAAAAAAAGTCATGTTTAGCAGGATTAGAACCCTCTACTCAAAAAAATAATCTGCGACCTCTACCGATAGGCCAACATGCGTTTGTTAGTAATTGGCGAAATTTCAAATGGAATTATTTGTCTATAGGTACGCAAATTCACCCCTTTTTTGGATGTAAGGGTTGGAATCGTGAACAACCCTTTCTTATGTGGGCAGTATCCATACTAATATTATAAATGCGAAAGTCTGTCTGTCTGTCTGTCTGTCACCTCTTCACGGCTAAACTGCTGGACCGATTGTGATGAAATTTGGTAGGGATGTAGTTAACGACCCAAGGTCAAACATAGGCTACTTTTGGGCGCGAGATAACCGAGTCCCACGCGGGCGGAGCCGCGGGGAACAGCTAGTATAGTATAATGAAGACACTAACCAAAATTCACGTTTATGGCTTTTATAGTTTCGGTTTTTGTGATGATAAATTAGTTAACCTCCCTCTTTATACCATTCGTTACTCTCCATTAGTAATTTTTGTTGAGAAGCATTCTTGCCAAGTTTCAAGTACATCAGTGAAGATTTTAATTTTTATTCATACAAACTTTGCCCTCAATTTTAACCCTTTTAGGGGTCTAATTTTGAAAAATCCTTTCTTATCTGAGCACTACGTATTAGCATAAAACTTCAGTCCAAATTTCAAGTTTATAGCTTTTATGGTTTAGGCTGGGCGTTGATTTATCAATTGCCCTTGTTCTTTTATATATATAGAAATTATATTAATCTACTAACTAATTAGAAATGTATACAAATATACTTAAAGACCTACAATTTATTTGAGAAACCTTACAATATATTTAAGATATGCAACTAACTTATGGAAAATAACACAAAGATTTACCTATTTTCAAACTACTATTTGAAATCCGGAATCCGGAATCCGGAAAAATACTTTTCAAACTTAAATTAAACGAATCAATGAGTAGCCCAAAACGCAGACATTAAACTATACATACAATATAATGCCGCAATTACCACTCCATACTCCAATCAATTCCAATTTAATTTTATTATTTTATATTTAGCAGGTACCAAATCGTCTAAACACACAATCAAATCGTTAGAAAAGAAAAAAAAATTTTTTTTATTTATTTTGGAATCTCAATTACTACACATGATGATTAAATGCGAACGACAAACTTTTATCGACTTTTAAAATGTATGGTGGCGCCATCTATTGACACATTACTGAACTCATAATATTAACAAATAAATAAAACCTTTGCACTCTGTTTTCTATTATGTATTGTATCCTATTACATGTACATACAATACAATTCAATACAATACAATACAAAATATTATACCAAAAGATATTTTCAATTTTAATTTCATGTATCTCACTTCAAAAATGACACAGTTTCATACAAACTGGCAACCCCTATTTCACCCCTATAGGGATGTAATTTTCAAAATCAATTGATGCATTATTATTTTTTACCAATTACAAATTCAAATTAAAAATTTCATGTGTCTCACTTCAAAAATGACAAAGTTTCATACAAACTGGCAACCCCTATTTCACCCCTATAGGGATGTAATTTTCAAAATCAGATTGATGCATTATTATTTTTTACCAATTTCAAATTCAAATTAAAAATTTCATGTGTCTCACTTTAATAATGATAAAGTTTCATACAAAATGGCAACCCTTATTTCACCCCTTTAGGGATGTAATTTTCAAAATCTGTTTGGTGCATTATTATTTCTTACCAACTTCAAATGTTAATTAATAATTTCATGTATCTCACTTCAAAAATGACGAAGTTTCATACAAACTGGCAACCCCTTTTTCACCCCTTTAGGGATAAAATTCCCAAAAGTCCTTTCTTAGCGGACGTCTCTTAGTCACAATCTACCTTCCTGCCAAATTTCATCTTCATCGGCTCAGCAGTTTTGGAGATTTCGTGATGAGTGAGTGAGTGTTTTTCGCTTTTATATATATAGATAGCTAGCTTTTTCTGAATTTTAAAGACGGTGTTCCCCAAGGTTCAGTTTTAAGTCTTGTGCCTTTTCTACTATTAATTTTTGCTGATTAAAAATGTCAAACCATTCTGAGCAATGGTTCAGTATCTAGACACGCGGCAGCGTGTCAAGCCAAGTTCAAGCAAAGGAACTGGCTAGCCAGCGCCGAGTGTAATATTACACGAACCACTTGGTGCCACTTTTGACCCTTCTATAACTCGAAACCTCTTTAATGTAAACACATAAAACTACGTGTGTTTAATAAGATCCATCAGGACATGTAGAAGCCCAAATTTCATGAAGCTAGCTCAAACGGTTATAAAGATATGAAGGTCAAAAAGTTGTAAATTTTAGCACTGACTGACTGACTTATAGTACCTAAACCTAACCTACTTCCAGATGACCTAGAAGGATGAAATTTGGAATCCAGCTCGGAAATTGTGTGAAAGCGTAGGAAAAAATCAAAAAATAAAAAAAAGTAAAAAAATAAGTGGTGTCCCCATACAAAAAACTTGTAATACCTACGCGCTAAACAACCGGCCAACAACGGTGTGTCGTCAGCGGCGCGCGGCAGCACACCAGCCAATCAGCGTCACGCTCTGACTTATGGTACAAAATTATAAGCGGTAGCGATTTACTTAAAATTTAGGGGGTCGCTTGGTTTATACCTGCATAGTAGTTATCTTATAGTCCGCGGCTCACTAAATTAACAAAGATCAGTGCCCAAGGTTCGTTTCTCTGATTTCTTTTGAAAATAAGAAATAATATTTTAAGGTATAAATTTGTTAGTTCGAACTCTTTGTACCCTAAAAGAAACTCCAATGTGTATGTATACCAAGGTCAAGGCAATAGCGAAGTCATATTGGTACCGATATATGTATGTATTGACTAGTCTAAGAATGCTGCTTGAACTCGCTCGCGCCTTGCACTTGTGCGCGGCTCACAGCGCTATACGACTTAAAATGCGAACGAACCAAAGTATGCTCTTAGCGGCGCTCATTCGCGCCAGCGTCCTCGTTATGCCCGGTTGATTAGCGGAAACCCACCTATTAGATTGCGTTTAATGCTGCGTCGTTCGACTAAATTTATTTGAGTTATAGCTGGAATAGTCCAGATATAAATTATTCCTTTTTAGTATTGTACTTTAACGGCATTTGTGAGTTTTTTAATATTACGTAAATCGTTTCTTTCAAAACCTCATTTGTTTGTAGCTATTTTAGGTTAATTTGTCACGCAAAAAAAAACATTAAATAGGAATACTTGCCTAGTTTTCTTTACAAAAAGTAATGATATCCCACCAAAAACATAAATGTAAAAAACGAGAGCCAAGTTCAATACAAAAATTATGCTTGGCGGTGAGCTTCGCCGCAAAAAGAATGGCGATCTAAATGAGTGCCAAGTTCTATGCAAAATCGAAATATGTTTTTATAGGAACAAAATAACATTATGAACAAGTATTAAACTCTATTTCTTTGCTTTATTAGATACCTATAACAATTGCTGTTATTTAAAAATGTGAGATCTTGAAGTAGGTCAGATTTGACTTGGCCAGTTTTAAACACAATTAAAATGTTGAATAACTTTATAAAATGACTTATGTAATGAAAACTGGCCAAGTCAAATCTGACCTACTTCAAGATCTCACATTTTTAAATAACAGCAATTGTTATAGGTATCTAATAAAGCAAAGAAATAGAGTTTAATACTTGTTCATAATGTTATTTTGTTCCTATAAAAACATATTTCGATTTTGCATAGAACTTGGCACTCATTTAGATCGCCATTCTTTTTGCGGCGAAGCTCACCGCCAAGCATAATTTTTGTATTGAACTTGGCTCTCGTTTTTTACATTTATGTTTTTGGTGGGATAATTACTTACAAAATGTACTTCACACAAATAAATTATTTTCTTTCTTTCTATAAATGATTGTGAAAAATGTAAAATAATGATTTATATGATGTCGATTTATCCTTTTCTGTATAACTTAAGCAACCGCAATTAAAGTTATTTTCTATTCTATAGTAGTTGGAATAAGATCAGCTGTTCAGAATTAGAAGACTACTTAAGTTTGCTATTATATTTTCAGGTCTGCTGATGTTGGCGGAAGCATTCTTCGGCGAAGACCGCATTTGGTCCATCGCTATCTTCACGATGGCACTCACCATCAACGGCGCGGTCACCGCAGGGTACCTCGGCAACGGATTGGACATCGCTCCTAACTTCAGTGGTTAGCATTTCTAGATTCTTCGATGCAGATTGCACGACAATGGTGTCGATATCGTAAACTGTAAAATATTCATGATCTTATACCAACTGTACTCTGTGCCCCTAGTATGAGATTTTCTTAACGCAGACGCTAGCGACTGTGTTAGGATTTTGTATGGAATTTTTTAGTTGCCTTCCTATCTGCCAGAGGCGCTGTACAGGTTTGCCATACTAAATCGCTAACGCAGTCGCTAGCGTCTGCGTTTACAAAAACTCATACTAGGGGCACTGTATCAATGCATAGGTAGAAGTAATGTTCTTTCTGGTAATCAATTTCTTTTTGTAACCTATTGATTGGCACACACTTTCATAGATAATTTAAAACTATTATTTAAACTTTTCAGGTACAATCTTCGGCATGGCCAACACATTATCGTCTTTCGGCGGCTGGCTGTCCACCTTCATGGTTGGGGAACTTACCAAAGACAATGTAAGAGATCATAATTTCCTATTTTTAACCCACTTTGAAAAAAAGGTTTGTCAATTCAACCGGACTGTTTGTTTTATAGCTGTATTTATCTAAGCATATTTTTGGTCGCATCCCGACGCGTCCTCCAAAATGCTCATTTTTTTTCTTTTTTAATTCATTTTAATGATATTCAAAGCATATTACAAGATATTTACTAGATTCAGGTGTTACTTTGTAGAAGTCAAAGTTACAAGCACTTACCAAATTATTTTGCGTGATTACAAGATTACCAATCTATGTATCAAAAGTAGGATTTATCTTAGCGAATACTTGTTTTTCTTTCAGAACACGTCCTCCCAATGGCAGATAGTGTTCTTCATCTTAGCAGGCACGTATATCTGCGGCGCGTTGTGCTTCGTAATATTCGGATCTGGAGAACTCCAGCCGTGGAATGCGCGCGCGCAGCCTCGCGCGCCGCGACCTGAAGCGCAGCCGCTCAATGAAGAGAAGGCTTAAGTAGTAAGCAGTCGGATCACCAAGATCATATATTTTTTAATATTTTTATTCATTCATTCACTCAATGAATGAACGAATTCAAATTTAATTATTTCGTGAACATAGGTAGTACAAAACAAATGAATGAATATTCTACTGAGTAGGCAATTAGGCCTACGGCTTATTACCGCAGTCTATGGACACCGGCAACACCAGGAGTTGTCACGAGCACGTTGCCCATCTTTTCACTCTTTCTTGCAGTTTATCATGTTGTAGTCAGTTGGGAAAAACATTGCATCGCAGGTTCATTAGGAAATAGCAAATAAGTTCTGCATTTTCATTCGAGCGTATTTCCCTTATAACGGCAAATAAGTTACTTTTCCTTAAATAATTATGTCTGTCTCACTTTCTTCAAGTCATGTTCCTCATAGCTGAGGGGCGTGACCACTTTTATCCAAATTGACAACTAGTTTCCACTCAAATCTATTTTGGGCCCATCTCTTAGGTGCATTTCAAAGATGCAAGGAGAGGGTCACATGTAAAAGTGATGGATAAACGAATAATTATATTTAGCTTTTCTATAACTGAATAATTATATCGCATTGGTGTAAGTAAACCATAGAAAAAATTTGATTGTCTGTTTGTAATATTTAAAGAACCGCTTTTTACTAAATGCTTATGTATACACGATACATATATAAATATCATTTTTTACATTTTTTTTCTGTCTGTCCGTTTGTTCCGAGTAATCTCTGGAACGGCCGGACCGATTTTCACTGTCAGATGGCTGATGTAATAAGGAGTAACTTAGGCTACTTCAATTTTACTAATTTATTCGTTAACTGCGAAATGAACACTTTTTTAAAATTCCACGCGGACAAAGTCGCTGGCACAGCTAGTTTATTACTAAATAATCACAAAGTTGTAAAAAAAATCTCGTTCTTTGGTGGTCCGACACTCAAAACACAAATACTTACTTTTGTAGTATGTTATTAAGTTTTTTTAAGATTAGTTTTCTGAGAAGAATATTATTTCTTGTTTCGTTACTCGCAGAGATTTTGATTAGTGTTTTAATTAATTTTTAAATCTCTGAATCAAACTCTGCATCACATTTGACTTAACAAATATTTACAATAAATTGCTCAGTTATAATTAAAATACGAAATTTCATGAGTATGGACATAAAGAAGCTAGTGTGAAATATTTGTTAAATCATATTAAAGAGAATAAATAAATTAAAAAAAAAACAATAAAAGGCTGTTATCATAATGATTGTGATGTATTTATATAAAAATAATGCCGGCGCGCAACGGACTCACGATATGATTCGGTGGAAACCCGACTCGCTGTTATTAGGTTAGTTTTAAAAGGATCAAGATGTATAACCGAAGCTGGAAGACGCTCCGTCAAATTTCACTTTTATTTCCACTGTACATAAGGTTTCTTATTGGATCATGATCCTTGGTCCCTGTTAAAAGGGTTACGGAGGTCAGACGGCTGTCGCTCCATTGTAATAACCAGGTGGCTTACCACCATCTCTTCAACTTATGCAAGAACGATTGAGTAATAGAGATGTCGCCTTACATCATGTATTGCGCTGTCTCGCTTATTCACTGGATCTTGCATGGTTTTAAGAGATGGTAGTAAGGTGTCAGGTGGCAAAACCATCCAAAAACGAGTGAGTAAGCGGGACAGCGCAATACATGATGGAAGGCGTCGTTCTTGCGTGGTATTTAGAGATGATAGTAAGTGGTCAGTACCGCCAAATCTACAACCATGATTAAAGCGTTCCCTGGGTTCCGAAGCGTAAGGTTAGGAACAAGGAAAAACGCTCGATATATCTTTTGCATATTTCTTCTTAGTTATTATTATATTAAAATGTAAAAATTTACCTGATAGGTAAGTTAGTGATAGCGTCTTCCAGTTTTGGTGGTTAGTAGTTTTGTTGCCCTAGCTTTTGGTGTTGGCTATGCTTAGCATATGGGACATTTCGAGGTCCCTTACAGCGGAATACTCAAATGTGTTTTAAGTAATCACTTGCTTAAGTATCATGCTGTCCTTTTATAGTCGATATGTTAGAAAAGGACAGGGAGATTTGGATTTCATTATTTATGCGTTTGTTTGATTCGAGTTTTTAGTGGTAAGGTCTTCTGCTCAAAAAGCTTAAGATAGATATTTTTACAATTTTTAATAAGCATCACATTTTTACAATAAAAATATAAAAAAAAAAACATATTTTGTATATTTTTCAAAAGCAAAAGACCCGATCCAAGTCATGGCCACGTCCTGGATTGTTTAACGTGTGTTAACGCTACAAAACCAAGCATACTACTGGGATTTTGAGCTTCTTATTATTAGTATCATAGAGGTCAAAAAAGCTTGACAAGAATTAAAAAAAATATTTCGAAAATAATCTAATAAATTTTCTTAATTTAAATGTGTAAAAAAATAGTTAAATTTTTGTAATCTTGTACAATATGGCCCAATGAACTGCACAAATAAGTGTTCCTATATGCTTAGCAAATCGAACTGATAGTTAAGGTATAGTGTGATGTTGATTAGTTACTCCGGGACCAATATGTGGACAACAAACCATAGCTCGTATGTATAAGATAATATATCTTAATTATTTCGCCATTATTCCGGTACCTTCGACACAGCATTTGAATCTTTTACACAGACATACTCGTATTACACATAAACATATATATTTGTTACTTCTATATTGTAAATATATATTTCTTTTTTTCAGATTTTTCACTTTTTTTTTTTTTTTTTTTTTTTTTCGTTCAGAAGGTGAGACCTACAGAAATTTTAATTTCTGTAAATTAAAATTTCTATAGGTCTCACCTTCTGAACAACGGAATTAGGCAAGGTTAAAAAAAACCCTTTAGGCCGCCATGGCAACTGAGTTTCACAACCAGTTGTAAAAAAGGAATTTATATTATCTCTTGGCAACTTGTTGCTTTTCATTAATATAGGAAACATGCATAAAACATATATTTTCTTATACATACGAATTTTAACTATACTATCTTGATAAAAAATAAGTATTTTATTAATTAACAATTACAATTTATTTATTATTCTACATTGTTAAAAAGTTTAGGAAAATTCAGAGCCTTTCTTGACCAGTAGCCCTAGTATGAAATTTTATAAACGCAGACTAGCCACTGCGGTTGCGATTTTGTATGACGAACCTGTACAGCGCCTCTGGCGGATAGTAAGGCAACTAAGAACTTCCATACAAAATCCTAACGCAGTCGCTAGCGTCTGCGTTTATAAAATCTCATACTAGGGGTACTGTACTGCCATAGACAAGACTCTGTACTTTACCGTAAGAAATAGATTTTAAGATAGCCATGTTTGCACCTAGCTTTATAACAATGCATCGCGTTTTGTGCATTTCGACAGCTGTGATAAAGAGGCTTGTCTATGGACATTTGTTTATGGCATTCTATAGGACACTGTGGAACGATCGTTTTAGACCAACTAGTATTTTCAACCGATTGGTAAACAAAACATGATCTGGGGTTCTATTTTTGATATCTATGACAATCAATAAACGCCAAGTCCAATGATTATCATTAGTTTTCGAATGATTTTCATAAGACAAAAACGGTGAGCCATAGATTCAAAAAATGTTATCTGTTCAAATTTTGAAAATTTATAATCATGTTAATAATTGTTTTGAAGTCAAAAGTTGTATTTGGTCATTGCCACTATTTGTCACATGTAGGCTAGTATTTTATTCTCATACTATCAGGCTGAGACTTACTCGTGCACTAGACTATGTTTTAGGTCATTCGGAATAAAAAAAAATCTGTCTGTCTGTCCGATCGTCTGTAGTCCTTGATGCTCTCGAATTTGTAAAACGAATCTGAAATGGCTATTAGTAGTTCCTAAATTACAATCAGTATTTAGTAACGTTTCTTTTCTCGATGGTCACATCCACAGACAATTCATATATTTTTTCCAACGATTGCAGGGTAAATAAATCCATAGAGTACATCCCATTTATCAATAACTACTTATAAGTTATGTCTGTGGAATAGTTGACTTTATAAGTTTATAAAATACATTAAGCTCATTTAATTAACTTCTATAAAAATATAAGATTCTGACGAATGGAAAACCCATACCCTATTATCCAGCAGTGGACTGTTTGATTCTGAAATGATAAGCATGATTATAATGTACGTTAAATAAGTTAATAACACGATCTACATGCTATTTTCAAAAGACTTAAAAGGTTTTTCATTTCGACTATATATTATTTTAATATAAAACATTTATGCTGCAGTTTTAGTTATAATAAATCTATGGCGTGGTTAATTAAATGAGCTTAAAGTAAGTTTTCCATCAAAAACAGCAAGGTGAACTAATGACAATAATTATTTATTGATTTCGAGTCGCGAACAGATCTAGATTTGTTAGTGTGGCGTGTTGGGTTGATGCTCTTTCCTTAGGCGGTTCTAAATACACTAAAATTTAACTCAAGGGAGTCCCTAAACTTAGTCTGTTTCACAGTCAGTCAAAATAGTCTTTATGTCAACGTAGAAAGGTCTCTTATGACATTATCATCGTCTAAGCTCGGACGACGCGACCCGACGCCGGCCAACGGCAAATCGACCTTATTACGTTAACATTAAAGGTTTTTCTGACCGGACTAAGCAGATTCTGCGTCGATAAGTCCGACTTCCTTACTCTTACAATATACAAATATTTTTTTAGTGTACCAATAGATACTCCCCATACACTGTGAATCCGACAGCTTATTAAATAAAGCACTAAATCAGTTTGTGGTAGAATGTTTGTGTAAAATATAAAAATCGTGTTTTAATAATTTACTTTATTTTGCCAAAAATAAGGTTTTTTTCTTAGGGAATGGGGAGCACATGTCTTACCATAAAAAAAATATTTACGCAAGAACATGCTTAGTATGTTCATTTATCATGTGTGGTTACAAAGCCAACTCACCCACACACCCTGGTGTCAGAGTTGTTCCGAAGAAATTCGTTCACGTCACAGGAGGACACAATAAAAATACTAACTCTGCGACTCTTATCGAATGGTTTTTGTTTTATTTCGCCTTTGCTGGAGAACTTCTTTAGGATATAAGTTGGTCTTTTAAGCTTTTGTATATTTTTAAATCACAAATATAAAAATCTATACAAAATAATAAATGACTATGTTTTTATAGTATTTTAAAGAAAATATGTGTGCTATATAGTCAACACATGTCTTTTCTTGCAACTGCTCGCAAAATAGATTTTGTTATGTTAAAATCTCTTTTGTAGCGGTTTTATTTAATAATATTTAAGTAGAAAATGTAATAATTGAATTGGTTCTTTACGAACATAATGTATGATTTCATGTTTGTATTCATTTTTTGTTAATGTATTTCAAAGATTAATACATTCTTATCATTCCTTTGTTTTTAAAAATAAGATTTTGTCATAAGAGGCCTGATTTTAATATTCTGTTAATATATGTTTAGAAATAAAATAATGAAAATTATTCTAAAAATTGTCAAAGAAATTAATTTTGCATATATTTACCGCCTTTTTGATCAATTTAAAACTGGCCTCGACACAAATAATTATTGTTTCCATTTTATAATGTCGTTTTTTCGTTTTTTTTTCTACCTATAACATAAAACAAGCGTAAGGCCAGCGGTCACCGTAGCCTTTAGCTTCTCGAACACCGCCTTATTCATAAAAATCAACAAATATTTTGAAGCCCAAACTAAAATATGTTTTGTCGTTTTCTTTCAAACAAATATGTGAGAGATGAAGGGACTGAACATAGTAAAATGGGCGATAAAAGTTTAATTATAAATAATGCGGTTCAGAGTATGCTATTCGAGAACTGCCAACTGTGATTATATTCCGGTATTTTACTGCCTCCCAATAATCATTAATCATTTATTTCCTCGTATCCTACTAACCGTAATTCTGCGTATATTCCGTTATAAAACTCATAAATAAAAAATCGATCGAATTGTATTCATCAGCTTTGAAATTCATATTGGCAATAAACTTACAAATACCGGCGTCGTTGACAAATACCGCAGTGTGCGTGAATGCATGGATCGTGTGTATGAATTTTTAATGTATTTACCGTTTTATTAAGGTACCTCGGTGAACACTAGCGCCACCATCATTTAAAAATCATTATTCAATGAAAACACAAGTTATCAAAAATCCAAGTTATGTGATTAAGGTTCTGGATCTGAAGTTAATTTTCATTGCTTAAAACGGCCACTTTTAGCAGTTTTGCAGTTCGTATCTATATGGAACTATAATTTAAAAAATTAATATGATTAAAATTAACTTCTGATCCTGAACCTTAATTACGTAACAGAGATTTTAGATAACTTGAGTTTTCAGTGAATAATGATTTAGTTGATGGTGGCGCTAGTGTTCACTAAGATCTGCATGAACAACAAGTAACAATTTGTTAATGTCTCTATGACAATACTTTTGTGAACCATTATTTTTCTTGAAATAAAGTTTTTATGAAATTATTTTTTGTTTTATTTTTATAAACATGGCACAATAACTAGGCCATAGTGTATATTTTCTTTGACTAGGTGCAAGTTGTTAGTAGTCCATGAGCATAGCGCAAAAATAAAACTTGAATTTATATCAACAAAATAAACTTGCAAATATAAGTAATATTTTTGCATCTTCATAGGACCACAAATAAAAAATGATCTAGCTTTTGATGGTCAGTTCAGACAGTAATCTCGCTAGAGCAATTAACTGGCTCTAATGTAATAAGGGAATGATACCATAGCATTATGTATGTCTGAGAGACAGGAATATAGTGTTAACGGTTTTTAATTATTTAAAACTAGCTGTTCCCCGCGGCTTCGCCCCGCGTGGGACTCGGTTATATCGCGCCCAAAAGTAGCCTATGTTTGACCTCAGGTCGTTAACTACATCCCTACCAAATTTCATCACAATCGGTCCAGCAGTTTAGCCGTGGAGAGGTGACAGACAGACAGACTTTCGCATTTATAATATTAGTATGGATATGTTCTCAAATCAAGAGGTATTCTAGTTGCGATCGAACAACCCTACCTACCGACGGTAAGGTTCGGGCCCCTCCCCGCACGTAACTGTACGTCACAGCCAACTCTTTACTTGGACGTCCCACCGTGCTAACTAATCACAATGTTGTACCGTACTTGCTCACTGTCGAAAATAAAGCTATAAGTAACACTCATATTCACTACACTTGTCTGATCTTACAAATGTTAAGAAGTAAGTGATAAATAATTATAAAATTTTAATAAACTATTATCTCGTCAAGAAGAAGATAAATATAATTATTATTATCAATCAATAAATAAATCATAAATCAATCAATATATCAATAATCAATAAATTGGAACAAGCTCACCGGGCACGTCGAACGTTGTATCGCCATAAGTATGCCAGCTATCAACTGGCCTGAGCACACAAAACACACAAGCGCACGGCGCCAATACCAAACCGAAACTGGCTGAAACGTGGTTAGGCGATCACTCAACAAGGCGTAGCGGTGGGGATAATAGTGCAGGCGGCCAACGCACGTGTTGTTTACAACAATGGGTCACCTCTTTGCACCTATAAATTACCTTTAACATTAATTTAAAGACAGTTATGTAATTTATAGTCGGTACAGGTTATACCACCATCTCTTAAAACCATGCAAGAACGATTGAGTAAGCGAGATGTCGCCTTACATCATGTATTGCGCTGTCTCGCTTACTCACTGGATCTTGCATGGTTTTAAAGAGATGGTGGTAAGCCACATGCGCGGCTGACGACTGGTGGCGCTACCGGTAGATCCGGCTATCGCCGACATGTAGAAAAATTTTATGAATATCGGTCGGCTCTCACTAATAACAACTTAGGCTTTGGTAAGGTCCAAACTTAGATTGAACTGTAAATGGCGGACTTAATGCCGTAGAATTATTTACAAGGAAATGAAAAACTGTATTCGTAACGTACAATAGTTTATTGAAGAAACGTTTTGATTCACACAGCCTAGCTGTAGCTACATAGCCCGCTCCAATACATGGTGAGATTAGTTTTTATAAAATTGCTTCAGAAATTACACTGTGAAATCTATTTTAATTAATTCTTTAAGTCCTTTTTCAATATTAAACAAGAAAGTGACAGAAAAATCAAATTAGTCTTTTTTTTTATTTAATGCTTTTGTGTTATAGCCTTATCGCACTAAAACATAAATTACAATGGCGGACTTACAATCAACCAGCGACTGAGAGAAAAGATAATAATGTTATCTTAAATTACATAATTGGAATATGAAATTCAAATTCTGTCCAATTACAGCATTATATTAGTATAATTTCCGAAGCAACATTTGTGGTGACCAGACTACATTTGCCCTATCACAGGTTGTTTCTATATGTAAATAATTTGATAATAGTAAAACGTAAGCATAGTATTACAAAGTGTTGTATATTGTGACATTTTTTTAGGTTTTTTAAAGCATGTTAGTTGTGGCACTTCCAACCAGGGCGTCGAATCTGCTAACTTTAAGACAAAATCGTATCAAAATAGTGTTTCAATAGTAGTGCTTTTTACACACTATTTACAAGAGTTACGACAGTATGATGTGATATGGATATAGTGTGTGGTATGACTATCAGCAGTGATATAAAAAAAGATACATTTCTTGTAACTGGTGTGTAAAAAAGCACTACCTTGAAACACTATTTTGACACGATTGTGACTTAACGTTAGCAGAATCGACGCTCAGGTGTTGTTCTGAAGCTTATGCAGTCCTTCTTCAGAAATCCCACTGTGGGGGAGTTAGGAATTGGGTAAGTACAAAAGGACCCAACAGTTAGAGGTGCTTCCTTTAATTTGGGACCCAATATATACGCTTATATTTAATCTACACAGAAACAGACATCTAGGTAAACTTGCTTAACACGTAGCAGACACACGACTGCTATAGCAGTTATAACAATTAAACTTATATTGTGTTTTCAAAAACGTCCGCTAACGTGTTAAAATGCGTGAAAATGCTGCTAATATAGCAACATATTTATTAGATATATAAAAAACAAATATTTGGAGATTCGTATGCTAAATTATAAATGTCACAACACACATATAGGTTTTAATTAAATATGCACGGAATAATGAGTCTGTGAAAGGTCGCATTGTTATAAATATCACATGAATGAGTGCATTTTAAATTCTAAAATTTATTGAATAGCGACGTTCCTTGCTACTTTGCTCAATGGTTCTTCGTGTACAGTGGCTCACATAAAATCTTTAGGTGTAAGTTTTAGGCTAAGACTATATTCTTTTATGGCCTCTGTTTTGCTTAATACAAAATACCGCTATTTTATTTAAAGCCCTCTGTACTTGTATCTGCAAATACAGATGACCATTCAATCCGCCATCTATAATTTTTCTACCAATTATGATCGGCTGTTCACAACGAAATAACATAGTGGTATGATTAAAAGTAATATTTAATCCTTTTTATCGACAAATACATTTAGGCAAGTATTTTTGTGAAGAGAAAAGAATTTAAATTGCAAAATTCAGGGTGAATAATATTTAAATTTTATCATTTATGGTGGTTACGTAACGTCTGGTCTTTTAACGGCCGAAGAGAATTAAAATTAAGGGTGAATTATTTATGATCAGGCCCTTGGAATCATAAAATTACATAGCAAGGAAAGCCGCATCGCTAACTACGTATTATCTATCTTTACACACTAAATAATATCAACCAACGAATCTGCTCCTATATATAGCGTTTGTACTAAGCGCCTTTCTTTGCAATTCTAACGACCCAAACAATAAAATAAAAGCGCGTTTGTACTTAAAGCATTCACCAATTGTGTTTTTAAATTAAAAACGCACTAGGGCGACCTGGATAATATTCTTTGTTTGATTTTTATATATGATAGTTTGGATCATACAAGTCAAAGAAAAAATATATAACCTAGCCGCCGCCTGCAGCGGACTGCAGTGTCGTTTTTTTACCGTTTTACTCGATTGATACATTATATTATTTTCTGGAAAAAAATAATTTGAAAATAATCTATTGACATAATCAAGTTTTTATTACTGTATACTGTTTAATACAATAAAATTTAGCTCACAACTATTATTGAACAGCATAATATATCGTTAATGCTTTAAGTAAATAGCGCCTTAAAAATAACAATAAATATATTCAGTGTCACAACAAAATTTCACGTACGTAAGTATACTATAAATGGTTTGAAAAGTATGTACGGTCACGTTCATAATTGCAGTCAGTTTTCTTTTGTTTTTGTTTTGCGAATTATGACTGCAATTATGAACGTGACTGTACTTATGTACCTATTAATAATTATTAGTACATTTCATTGGTTTACGACTAGATCTTGTGATCTTACTATAATAAACGAAACAGTATAACATAATCGCTATAGAAAACACCAAAAGGAATTTTATCCCATCGACACTTTGATCCCGACATTAAAAATAAATCTACCGATATTCACATTAAAACATTTACAATAGAACAATTTTAACACTCACGCACTTATTCACAAATATTAATTCATAGCTGACAGGGGGGTACAATCATCTCTAATAAACATCCAAAAACGAGTGAGTAAGCGAGACGGCGCAATACATGATGTAAGGCATCACCCTTGCTCAATCACCCACGTTATTTTTTAACGATAACCTTCCAGGGTTCCATTGTTAATTAGTTTTTATTCATATAAAAATCTTTTATATTGATTCTTAACTGCCAGTACGGAACCCTATGTGCCCTCGACCATATTTATTTTATTTTATTAAATTAATAAGTATATGTGAATAAGTGCACAAAACAACGATTGGTCAATTGACGATAGAATTACACAACAACGAACGAAGGGAACATTGAAAATTTGTTACTTCATAATTGACATAATTAACGAGATTTGATAAAGATCACACCAAAAACTAGCAACGTCGAAATTTTTAACGTTAGCCTTCTTTAAAGGCATGCCAAATATACAGCACCCGTAGCCAAGTGACAATTTCAAAACGGAATGTCGACAAGAACAAACTATATGGGATTGACATAAGATTGACCACGTGATTTACCGCAGCTTATGTCAATCCCAAAATATGACGACGAGAAACGTTCTTACGTTTCTCGTCGTCATATTTTGGGATTTGTATGATTTAAAAGTACGTGTATATTGGTCCAGTTTCCATGTAAATAGTGTAACGAAGGTTAGACGGTAGTCATTCATTTTGATTTACCAGAACCGCCAAATCTCGGACTATAATGAAAGCGTTCTGAGCTGTGAAGGATAAGCCGAGAATGTAACTGAGAAAAACTGTCGGCTGATGACCAAATTGATCAATTGGGTTTTAACCTTGTGAAATTCATATGCTGAACGCTCGGTTGAATAAAAATAGTCTTTAAAGACATCCACTGTGAATTTCTTTTAGGTTCCAATATCATTCAATGTTGCTAGTTTTCGGTCCACAAATATAAGCTCCGATTGACAGATTAAATATAACATTTATTAATAGAATTAAATTCAAAGGCTTTTTACACACAAATCATTTAACGTCTCAAGTTGACAAAATATCCGAACTAATTATCTCTAAGTAACCACTACAATTACGGAATAAAATTTAGAATTATATGACGTCGCTGTTTTATCATATACAAGTTGGACACAATCAACTGCAAATATTATAAGGGCAGATTCAAACCGCTATTATAAACTACTTTTCCAAATAAACTTATATCGAAATAAGTTCTTTTTTCAATCTGCATACTAAACTAGATCTAATGATTCTCAATTTATATGGGAGATTTTTTTTTTGTTTTTTAATATAAGTTTGTTTGGAAAAGCAGTCTGAATTTCTCCTTAAAATATTTGCAGTTGATTTGTGTCCACCTTATATATTCTTTCAATCTTGCTCAGTCCAGCGTATTAAATTCGAAGTCAATGAATAAAACACCAATAAATTTTATAAATTATTCAGCAAACTACATCGACAAGGATAATATCCACCATTTTGTATATATCTACACTTTAATATATTCTTTTTCAGACTTGCGATTCATTGTCAAGTTTCGTGGTCTATCCGATAATATAATTTTTTTTTTTTTTTAAGAATTCGTTTGTACATCCAGAGCAAGTAAAATGTAATAGAATTTTATAATAATATTGCTTTATGAAAAGAAAAAAACGATAAATAACTATACAGGGTGGCAGGGTAAACAACGTTATTTAAATATTGGATAGATATAACACTACACAATAAAAATATCTGATCAAATAAAAAATGAAAAATCTGAGTCTTTTAATATTAAGAAGTTTTATTATCAGAGACTTCGTTAAAATGTATTCACCCTACTATTCCAATAAGTGCGGCTCCGCGCGCGGCAAGATCTATGTACGTATGGGTTGGGTACGGTGTAAAAATTAACTTACTAATATAATGTTATTATTTTATACTTATTTTGAAGTCTATTCATGATAAAACCTTAACTTACGTATCAAGGATAACGGTGTTTGCCCTGTCACCCTGTATATTTGAGAATACTGAAAATATACACAAAATATTGTAACATTGTAAAATAAAAATCTTGAAATAAATAACTTGTGTTTTTTGAATTTGTTAAGTATATGAATGGTTTGAAAAAATATTCGGTCTTAAATAAACGCAGCGGGATTCGTGCGCCACCCCACACGTAACTGTAGTCACAACCAAGACTTTACTTGACTTCCACCACACTTCACACACTGGCTATTTTATAGATTTTTTGTGTTAATACTGTCCAAACAAATATTATTGACAATTTACTGTTGTCGCAAGTTTCATAAGGAAATTTACATTTTATTTGCTCTAAACAGTTTTAAGTAAAAAAAAAAAAAACACATACCAAACCATCGCTCGTTTCCCTAACACTCCCTTTAGGAACTATTGTGATCGTGCAAATTATTATGTCGTGTATAAGCTTTGCAATAACCGTACGCTACGATCGAATTTCTAGCTCGTGGATTATTGTAACAGCTTCTCTTTACACATATTTTTGTTACGAATATTTGAAGACATCTGCGTTCAAAATTTACTGTTGTTTCGTAACAATAGAGAGGTAATTACTCACTTACTCATAATCCTAACTAATATTATAAATGCGAAAGTGTGTTTGTTAGTTAAGCTTTCACGCCCTATCTACTGAACCAATCTTCCTGAAATTTCGCATACACATAGAAAGAAGTATTGAGAAGGACTTAGAATCCATTTTATCCCGGGAAAAAGCACTGTTCAGGAAATTCACGCGGACGAAGCCGCGGGCAAAAGTTACTCGATAAAATACAAAAACAAATTTGAATATTGAAAGCGAATTAGTAAAAACTACTAACAGCAAATATTTGCTTCGCCTTTGGCCAATATTTGTAATTGATTAACTTTGTTGTCCTTTGATTTGTCGAATAATAAAAATCATTCGAAATCGACTGGTAAGCAATAGGTTCACCGATTTTTTGTGAGTTCAAATATAGCACTCCTATCATATTTTTAGAAGCAGCTACAATAAATCCACCTTAAAGTACAAGGCATGTCAAGCAATAGTAGTATGCTAGTGATAATTAACTATGCTATAGTCACGTGACTCGGTGGGACTTGGCGTTGTATAAATGTTTGTTAGAGGGCGGGTCTACAAAGAACTTTTGAGGAACATTTGATTTATCGTTTTTTTTTGTTACATTTTTTACAGCCCTGCAAATGAGTACTTTAAAGCCTTATTTGTCGTAATTTGCGACAAGAGAAATCCAAAAAGATTAGATTAAAATGGATTCGATTTAAAAGGGTATATAGCTTTCAAAGTTTTTTTAATCTACATCATCTACTTACTCCTCAAATTTACATAGTGAATGCCATTTAAGAAATATAAAGCATTAGTTATTTCAAATAACTTTTCCCAGTTAACATATGGCAATAAAATTAAAATAAGGATAATAAATAAATAAGAATAAGGAATAAATAAGTAAAAAGTTAGATCAAAAAATGAACGGCTTTTAACTGGCCAAATTGAATTGATGCCAAATTACCCTGGCAATTGGCATATAATAATATTGTTATGGGTAAAAATATGGAAAAAGTGATCCAAAAAGAAGGTCTAGACATACAGGCAATCCGGAGTAGATACCTCTGACACAAATGTACGAGCAAACCCGAACCCCGATGAACTGGGATAAGTGGTGGTCAAAGAAGAATATGATGATGGATACAAATCTGCCCGGAAAAATCGGGCACATTTTCCGTTTTTATTCTTGATCTGTGTAGACCCGCCTATTTTATCAATATAAATTTGTACATTATGCCCCAATAATAACGCTATCTAGTTACAAATAGGATAATTAAAACATAATTTCAACCTTAATTGATTTGAAATTATTAGAACATCCTAGAAATGTTTTATCCATGCATAGTATTAGCTATATTCATGTGGCTGCTTGAAATTTTGATGTTAAATAAATGCCATTTTAAGATTCTTGGGCAGAGTGTAGTTGAAATGTGCCCGGGCAATTAAAATGCCCGAAACTAGAGCGTTATTATTTAGAAATACACATACAAGCTTTGTGTAATTATATTACATATTTATATAGGTGAGCTAATTGACAAATAAATCGACAAATTAAATACGTGAGGTAGAAAATTCAATGGAGTACAATTATATGATTTTTCTTGTACAATATTATCGATACTGCATTTCACGATTTATCGATATTTTTATATGTGATTTTATTTCAAAATAATGTAACTGATGTATCGATAATATTGCAATTTACACTATATTGAGCTTACGTTAATAAAAGTAACTATTTATATTGGTATCGTGTATGCACGAATATTTATATTAAAATGAATTTATGTAAGGCGATATAAGACTAACTTTTAGAGATTTTTTTAAATATTATTTTATTTATTAATAATTATTTTGAACATACATGATGATACCTTTCTCGAATGATAAGACAAACCACGCCTTAAAATGCATTAAAGCTTATCTTACCACAAAACAGGTCGTTATTGTAGGTCTATTTAAATTTCTGACAAAGCCAAAAATACCCAGAAAGTCTAAAATAGCAATTACAGACAAAAGTTGCTCGATTGGACCAAAAATGGCTCATTTGTACATACCCAGGCGTGGTTTATTTTTTTTAGATCCAATTAGGCAAACAGGCATACAGCCCACGTGATGGTAAGTGGTTACCGTAGCCTATGGACGCCTGCAATACCAGTAATATTAGCTAAAGGCCTCGAGACTCGTTTTTACGACGCTCGCGGCGCCATGTTCCCCGGCCCTATGGTATACGCACTGATTGAAGCACCTTACTGGCCTCGTACTCCTCGTCTGAGGATATGACTCCTGTAACAGCTAATAATTGGTACTGCCTAGCTCTCAGTGCTGAGGACCCCCGTCGCAAAAGGCGGAGTGCTGTCATACACGCTGATGTATTACCGCAGAGGACTTGACGTACCTAAATATGGAAATGATGAAGGGAATATATGTCACCTCCTGTGTGTCTAAATAAATATATATAGGACAAATCACACAGATTGAGTTAGCCCCAAAGTAAGTTCGAAATTTGTGTTAAGGGATACTAACTCAACGATACTATATTTTATAACAAATCCATACTAATATTATAAATGCGAAAGTCTGTCTGTCTGTCACCTCTTCACGGCTAAACTGCTGGACCGATTGTGATGAAATTTGGTAGGGATGTAGTTAACGATCTGAGGTCAAACATAGGCTACTTTTGGGCGCGATATAACCGAGTCCCACGTGGGGCGAAGCCGCGGGGAACAGCTAGTAAATATATAGAAAAACATCCAAGACCCAGGTCAATCAGAAAAAATAATTTTTCAACTTGACCTGACCGGGGCTCGAACCCTGAACCTCTCCTGAGTAGCGGTCAGGCATGTTAACCATTACGCCACGGAGGTCGTCTAGTAACTAGTCTATTGGTCATCATGCCAGGCTGCTACACAGGACGTTCCAGATTCCATTCCCGGTTACGTCAAGATATAAAATAATCTTTTTATATTGAAATGGTTCTTGGATGTTTATCTAATGAATTTATTACTGAATATAGTATTTTTGATTGCTATCCATAACACAAGTATTGAACAAACAAACAAACTCTATAGCTTTACAATATTATTAGTATAGATACCTACAGATATTCAACCGCCATACAATATTACGCGCTGATTTTTTTGTGTACTAATAGTCCTCCCCATATTGATACATACTAACGCCATCTATCGATCACTTAAGACACTTCTAAATCCGATAAAAAACAGTTTTCGTTAAAATAACGTTACTTTAAAAAACGTTTTTAATAATTTATTATATAAGTAAAAATCGGCGTAATCCTAAATTTATTTTTATCAAGCCTTGTAGCGCCACCTACTAGCAAGAAAAAGAACTAAATATTTTTCTTAGGCCATTGAACCACATGGTATTAAAGTTATTTACTTACCTGGGCTGGAGAATGCGAAGGGTCCAATACTAGCAATGTCGCTTTGCCGTCCTTGTGTTTCTCATACCCTATTATTGTCCGCGAGTGACCTGTTAAAAAATAATGAAATGGTATAAAGGCCATTTTTAACTTAAAATGTGTTTTGTCTTGTTCTTTCATAATAAATATTATGGTAAAGAGAGAAAAGGACATAACATATTGTAGTAAAAAGTATAAATTGAAAATGTTAAAACAATTTACTTAAGATTCATTAAGACGACACCTTAATGAACACTAGCGCCACCATCAACTAAAAGTCATTATTCAATGAAAACACAAGTTATCGAAAATCCGTGTTATGTAATTAAGGTTCTTATCTGAAGTTAATTTTAATCAAATTAAATTATTAAATTATAGTTCCATATAGTTACAAATTGCAAAACTGCCAAAAGTAGCCGTTCTGATCATTATTGTAATTTGTAATTATAGGGAACTATAATTAAATATGTTTCAAATTAACTTCGGATCCAGAACCTTTATGATAACTTGTGTTTTCAGTGAATAATGATTTTTAACTGATGGTGGCGCTAGTTTTCACCATGGTATCGTCTTAAAGCTAACAAGCCCTTTCATTGGGTATTCAAAGAGTCGAGGAAAAAATAAATATTCGCAATTTTGTGGCAGCGGCCATCTTGGACTTCTATTAGTCTAGTATTCTATTAATTAAACTCTTTTATTTTATTACCCTATATTGAGCACGCACGCACACACGCACGCACACACGCACACACGCACGTCAAACTCATAATATCCCGTCGTTTTTGCGTCCTGGGTTTAAATGTCTACCCCGTATGGGATAAAGACGTGATTATATGTATATTTGAAAATGGGCTTTACAAACATTTCTTATTTTTTATAAATAAGAGGGTGAGTAAAATAAGAAGGGTATAAGTATGTATATTTATGTATTGTGTATGTATGTTTACGTAGTTTAGTATGATATCCAATAAAAATACCCATCGTGGTAAATTTGTTTATTTTTAAGTACGCTATTTTCCCTTGTAACTTTTTTTGCGCCGCACAGTTTTTCTGTTTCTCCCAATGGTTGACTGGTAGAGAATGCTTTAAGCATTGCCCGCCAATTGTATAAGTATTTTGTAATTATGGAAACAATAAAGTTTTAATAAATAAATAATAACAATAAGATACCTTGTAGTCGTCTGAGGGAATCGCCTAATGGGAAAATCATGACATAGGCGATGCGGCTAGTAACCCATCACTATTGATTTCCTGTTTCAACTACCATTATGCTAAACGTGGCCCAAGGTCTTATGACTCTAGGCTCTGTCTACCCCGTATGGGATAAAGACGTGATTATATGTATGTAAGATACCTTGATGTTGGAGATACAGCGGAGGTTTGAAGTCAGTCGGACTGTCGGTGAAGTAGCGAAGAACCCAATCAAATAAAGCCGGATGGCTGCCGTCCGCGCTTGTCGGCTTGTGGAAATCTATCAACTGGCATCTGGTACGAAGAAATAGACCGATTTATTTTATGCGAACTTCGTACCGCATTAGAATTATAAAACCCCCATATGTATTATATACCTAAAACCCTTCCTTGTATATAAAAAATAGTCAAAAACCAACCGAATATAAAATAAAATTAAATTTAAAAAAAACCCACGACATTTACATATATATCATTTGCAGACATTAGTTATTTTCCCCACTTACACCTCCAGAGCTTTGTAACAGCTCAACTGATTTTCATTAAACATATTATTTTGTAATGTGCACGTGATGCGCTTTCATTTGAGACCCCACTCAAGTATATTTGCAGACATTCGGTTGTTCTTCCCCACTTTCACCCCCTCACAACTTCTAAACGGCTTAACCGATTTTCATCAAACATGTCTAAGAACACTCGCCCGTAAGTCACCTTAAATACGAAAAAAAAAAAATTGAATACGCTTCATCCGTTCGGGAGCTATGATGCCAGAGAGTCTCTGACAGATAGACAGACAGACAGATAGACAGGCAGACAGACAGACACGTCAAACTTATAACACCCCTCTTTTTGCGTCGGGGTTAAAAATAAATAAAATTTGGTCATGCCTTTTCGGAGAAATTTTGTTACAAACACTGTAACACAAGAATTATATACATATATAAGTACCCACAACATATGGGCAACTCTACATAAGTGCCATATTTTTTTAATTTTGAATTGAAGAAAAAAGCATATTACATATGTTACTAGCTGTTGCTTGCGGCTCGGTTATATCGCGCCTAAAAGTAGCCTACGTTTGACCATGAGTCTTCAACTATTCCCATACCAAATTCCATCGAAATCGGTCCAGCCGTGACAGCGTAACAGACAGACAGACTTTCGCATTTATTTATATTAGTATATAGAAGCATGGATACCTTATTCGTAATGACGACAGTACTGTGACGACTTCGCAAGCGCCGATCCATTTCCGCGTGTTATACAGTTTTGATCCCAGCTGCTCAGAGCCCTAGAAGAATTAAAAATTATTTGGTCTATTTCAAATACTTATCAAATTACTTTGCGTGCTTCCGCCACCAGTATAAAATAATGAAAAGTAATACCAAAAATACTAGAAGTCGTTTACTAGCGATCTGCCTTCTTGAATTTATTCAATTTGACCTGATTTTAGAGTAAAAGAAATAAAATGATTGGTGGCGCTAGTTGGTTTATGATAATGTATTGTCTCCAGACACTTAATATTTGCATGCATGCATGCAGGTAAAATACATGTTCTATTCCATAATAATCAGACCTCAATTTCCTGTATTTACGTGCAAATAAATGATTTATGATTTACTAGCTGTTCCCCGCGGCTTCGCCCCGCGTGGTACTCGGTTATATCGCGCCCAAAAGTAGCCTATGTTTGACCTCAGGTCGTGAACTACATCCCTACCATCACAATCGGTGCAGCAGACAGACAGACAGACAGACAGACAGACAGACTTTCGCATTTATAATATTAGTATGGATATAGAAGAAAAAGAATATAGAAGAAAGATACAAGAAAAAGTTTGATTCGGTAACTAAATAAAAAAAACGGTGTTAAATACTGACTTGTGTGTCAAACCCCTTCTGCCAAGCCGCTTCGACCAGGGCCTGCAGGGTCGGTATGGACGGCACGCACTCCCCGTGAGACGACATGCAGCTCAGCAACGACGAGTATTGGGGATTCTTCATCAGGGATGATAGCACCATTTGCATGTTCCTAGGAAGAGTGGGTATTTAGATTTACTATTATAGCCTTACTATAATAACAAACTTACTATAATATAGGTCTTATGGCCCTAGGCTCTGTCTACCCCGCATGGGATAAGACGTGATTATATGTATGTATTTATGTATAATAACAAACATATAAACTTTCGTCTTTATAATATTACTAGCTGTTGCCCGGGGCTCCGCTCCCGTGGGAATTCTGGGATAAAATAAAGCCTATGTGTCGTTTCAGGATCTAGGTAGTTTCCATTCCAAATTTCAACCAAATCGGTTCAGCTGTTTTCCTGTGAAAGAGCAACAAACATATGCCCTACTCAAACGCTACTCGATTTTGAGAGCTGTTCAAGTATCATGCTGTCACTGTCATATCTTTGACGTTCAGCGCGACGACAGCATGATACTTGAGCAGTCCCCAAAATTGAGTAGCGCTTAACTTTGAGTATTCGAGCGTTACACACTCACAAACTTTCACCTTTAAAATAATTACTAGCTTTCGCCCGCGGCTTCACCCGCGTAAATTTGGGAGCAGTGCTTTTTCTCGGGATGAAAGGTACCCTATGTCCTTCTCAGTACTCCTATGTGTATGCGAAGTTTCAAGCAGATTGGTTCAGTAGATAAAGCGTGAAGAGGTAACAAACAAATAAATATACAAACTCACTTTCGCATTTATAATATTAGTTGGGATTAAGACGATAGTTAGGATTTTGTATGGAATTTCTTAGTTGCCTCACTATCCGCCAGAGGCGCTGTACAGGTTTGCCATACTAAACCGCTAACGCAGTCGCTAGCGTCTGCGTTAAGAAAAACTCATACTAGGGGCACTGATAACTTGTGTTTTCAGTGAGTAATGATTTTTAAATGACGGTGGCGCTAGTGTTCACTTAGGTATCACCTTAAGTGGGAAATGGTATAATATATATTACCTGTAGCCGCACCCCCACCCGCGGTCGCCGTAAGTGCTGGCGTAGTGGTCCACGGCACTACACAGGTATGTCTTCACGATGCTAGCGTTCTGACTGTTCAGCTGTAGGATCCTCTCCAGTATACCTGACAATTAATACGACAACTTTACAAGATTGTTTGATTATTTGTTTACTAGCTGTTCCCCGCGGCTTCGCCCCGCGTGGGACTCGGTTATATCGCGCCCAAAAGTAGCCATGTTTGACCTCAGGTCGTTAACTACATCCCTGCCAAATTTCATCACAATCGGTCCAGCAGTTTAGCCGTGAAGAGGTGACAGACAGACAGACAGACTTTTGCATTTATAATATTAGTATGGATTTATTTAATAAGGTAAACACAAAAGATTACAATGATAAATATGAACAAAAAAATACAAGTCAAAATCACGTGCCAGATTGTGACCCAAAACGTGTATACATGACAACAATCGTTTTATACATTAAGAATCCATACTAATATTATAAATGCGAAAGTCTGTCTGTCTGTCTGTCTGTCTTTCTGTCTGTCTGTCTGTCTGTCTGTCACCTCTTCACGGCTAAACTGCTGGACCGATTGTGATGAAATTTGGTAGGGATGTAGTTAACGACCTGAGGTCAAACATAGGCTACTTTTGGGCGCGATATAACCGAGTCCCACGCGGGCGGAGCCGCGGGCAACAGCTAGTAACAAATAAATCAATCAAATGGCTCGTTTTATTCACTAATGTGATTATAATGAAACAATAATACAATTTTACAAGATTGATGAAACAAAGCCTATCCATCCTAAGGTTGGCTGGAAGAAATTGCATTAGCGATAAGTCCGCCTTTGTACACACTGTTTGTATTTGTATCAACATGTATGATTTGTATGTTAATGGTACTTAAATGGTATATCTATCTATCTATCAAAGCCCTTATTGTATGAATTTTCAGCTCAGTAATATCCTGTGACAGGTAAATTATATCTCCCTACTTAGGAGCTCATTAGCTTAGCTGGGTATGCGTGTTGGTTATGATAGCACATGTCAAGCGACGGCGAGAAAGGTCTAGATTGGATTGGTCGTCGCTTGTGGCATTTCTATCTAGCGCTATCTGTGCTTCAGAAGGCACGTTAAGCTGTCAGTTCCGGTTGTTTTATGTCTGTCTGAAGTTACAATATACCTTGCTTGACTATTAGTTTAATTTCCCGTTAAACAGGGTTACAAAGATCAAATGATAGTCACTCCAATTTGATACCCAGTACTGCAAAAACTAAGACTATGATAATTAGCGTACCATGGGCTCTTATGCGCAAGCAGAAGATGCAACTAGGATATATGCTCAGATGAAAAAGTAGTAGTCTTTATCTGATAAATCCAAAAGTTAGAAGTTCCATTCATATAGTAAATAAACATATTTATAAGATACATATGTATTGTCTAGAAGACATCAGGGTGTTAAGGAAATTAGACCTTGCAGCCAACTTCTCATGGAATAGAATAACATACCATTAGTTCTAGAAGATCCCGCATCGCTGCCTGAAGCGGAAGCCTTTCGAAGCCCCACACTCCTCTCGTAGTAGCCTGCTACTGACAGGGCCCCGCTGTACACAGCTCGCTTTAAGCTGTTCGTAGCTCTATTAGTGTAGCCTTCCTCGTCACCGTCCTCCATGCCGTATTGTGCCTGTGAAAGGAAATAAGGGATCTGTTATCGTTATAATATAATCATTAATAGTTTTGTTTTATATCACAATCTGTTCCATAACATTTGTGTGGTTTTCAAGAGTATTCCCAAGGATGGTTGAAGTTAGGTATTCAGACTAGACTAAATGTAAAAAAAAAGATGCAGAAGAAAATAAAAGCTTATTTTATTTTATAATCAGACTAGAGGGTAGTCTCATTTAATTTTTTTAAATAATAAGAATAAACTGACCCTCAACATCTGAAACTCATGTTCTTCACGATTTCTCTGTGCCTCTCTCTCTGCGACTGACAGTGATGAAGCTCCATCTTCTCCACGCTCGAAATGCTCCTCAATGTGTTGGATCTACAAAATAATTAAAAACATTATCTAAAACAAATAAGGTAGTTACTATAAATTATGATATTTAGTGTATAATATGTGTATCAGGAGTACCCGAAATGGCAAGCGTGTATGACGAGAGTGATGAGTGTGGAGGAAGCGAGAGAGGTATGTAAGGATCGTAGCCAATGGAAATCTCTCTCTGCCTACCTTTACGGGAGACAGGCGTGATGATATGTATTTATGTAATATGTGTATTAACATAAAAAAAAGATAAAATAACAAACCAGTTCATGTTCCGACAGCGGCAAGGGCTGGCAGCAGACTGGACAGTTGCTGACCGGACTCTCCTCCATCATTACCACATCCTCACATGATGCATTGTCTATTTGGTCCTATAAACAAAAGATTATACATCATTTGATCACTTATTAATTCTTAACAAACAATTTTATTCTGATGGGAAGCATAATTTGTTTAGTTGTTCCAGTTTGGTTAGGACATTGCAGGCTTGATGCACCTGATTGTCTGATAATAAAGATTATTCCGTGCTTCAGAAGGCGTGTTAAGCTGTTGGTCCCGGTTACTATCTGGTAGTCATTAAAGGAACCACATCAGAGGCTGAGAGGCGGTTCCGAAGAACTCTGACACCAGGGTGTGCATGGTCGATTGACCTTGACATCTACACGAAATGATGATGATGATGAACAAACAATTATTATAAAAATATCCAAAAACATTCTTTATTTTATTTTGAGCTAAGTTTTTTGAATGAAATTCATTCAAATTTGAAAAATACTTACTGATTTTTGTGGACTTAAAATATCCCTGTGTTCCACATTTACATGGACTTCCACTTCGGAACAGTTCGTGAATTCTCTCTCGCAAATTGGACATTGGTATGACGAGCTATGAGGTCCTGGAGACATTGCCATCGCGCTGTACGCCAGTGTAGGGTTATCCAGGGTGATTGTGGGATTCGTCAACCCCAATGTGGGGTTGTTTTCAGTATTATTAGTATTATCATTCGCATTTCCTATAACAGAAGGCGACGTAAGATCGAAATGTGCGCGGTTTATGTGTTCCTCCAATTTCCGAGGACATGTTGACTTGAAATCGCACAGAAGGCACTGTAATTAAATCAATTATTTATTAGTTTTCTTTTTTTCACTGTTTTATTATTTTCCTGAATTAAATAATTAAAAAAGAATTATTTTCAAAACAATATAATTTGGCGGTACAAATCAAGTACAAACAAACAATACAAACATGTGACGGTGACATGACATGATCACTGACATTGACATGACATTATATCGATTATCGAATTGAAGTTGACTTTTTTTTTTAATTTTCAACTAATCTGGGGACTGGCGCAAAGGTCAGAGACCTAACTACCTAGCCCAGAAAGAATGATGGCGGAATTTGTACGAATAAAAAAATTAAATATAGATAACTTAAAATAAATTGCATTAGTAAGAATACTTCACTAGTAACATGTTTACCACCACAAAAAAATTTAAACCCCGGGGTTATTTTAATATTCCATTTTATAAAAGTTGACCTTTAGTTTCGTTTTCATTCGCCATTTTTAACGCAACTGAAACAATATGTCACCCTGACAGTTGTTAGCATTCTCAAAGCGATATTGACAGTTCATTATGGTAGGTTAGATTCATCGATTTAGTACCTGGGGGGCTATACCATCTCTTAAAACCATGCAAGATCCAGTGAGTGAATAAGATGTCGCCTTACATGATGTATTGCGTTGTCCCGCTTTCTCACTGGATCTTGCGTGGTTTTAAAAGATGGTAGTAAGCCACCTGGGGGGGTTACCATCAACTTTTTAAGTAGCAGGCTCACTATCAAATGGTTTAACATCTCTTAAAACCATACAAGAACAAGTGAGTAGGCGAGACAGAGTGACACAGTAAGACGTCATCTCCTTTCATCATGTATTACGCTTTAAGAGATGGTGCCTACCACCATCTCTAATAACCATGCAAGAACGACTGAGTATAGGAGATGTCGCCTTACATCATGTATTGCGCTGTCTTACTTACTCACTGGATCTTGCATGGTTTTAAGAGACTGTATATAGTAAACCCCCTGGGAGCTTACTACCATCTCTTAAAACCATGCAAGAACGATTGAGTAAGAGAGATGTCGCCTTACATCATGTATTATCCAGATCCAATGAGTAAGTGAGACAGTGCAATACATGATGTAAGGCGACATTTCGCTTACTCACTGGATCTTGCATGGTTTTAAGAGATGGTGGTAGGCACCCTGGAATGTGTTCCTGAGCCACACAATTTATGTAACAAATGCCCTTATTTTTTGTATATCTTTCGTACAAATTCTACTACTTAAAATGAATATTTTTCTTAATACAAAAAATAAAAAAAGGCCTAACAAAGAAAAAATTGCCACGTTGACAAGAGACAAAAATATAAAAAATGTCGTTGGTCCTTTTCTTACTCATGGACTTCCCTATTTCGCCATCTCACTTTTTCACCAAGTAAAAATGAATTGCTTAATCACAGGTACAACTACTTAATCTATGAACCTAACCTACCATAATGAACTATCAATACCGTTTTGACAATGCTAACAACTGTCAGGATGACATAATGTTTCAGTTGCGACAATAATGGCGAATGAAAACGAAGCTAAAGGTCGACTTTAAAAAAAATAAATATTAAAAAAACCCCGGGGTTTAAAATTTTTTTGTGGTGGTAAACATGTTACTAGTTATGTATTCTTACTAATTCGATTTATTTTATGTTCTCTGTATTTCAATTTTTTATTCGTACAAACGATGTATGGAGTTTCGCCATGACTCTTTTTTTTTCTTTGAATCGATTTATTTTTTTTATATAGAAAATACTAAGTACCTGCACTGTAGGACTAGGAGTAGGGGCGGACTTCTTAGGAGTGTTTGGCTTCAATTTCAACGCCAGTTGTGATCGTAGTGGTGAACCCTGTCCCGCACTCGCCATTGCTAACTGAGTAGAAAATAAAAAAAATAATATTAATCACCATTTGTATGTACTAATTTGTAAATTTGATTTTTTAAAGTTGGAAAATAAATACTGCGTGGATTTTGACTTTCTCTTCAAAGAACTAAGTAGTTTGTCTTCTCGTTAATCTCGTTAACTGAATATAAAATAGGTACAAGTACCCACCTTGCTTTTATTAGGTGAGCTTTCGTAGCTATGGTGACTAGGGCTGGAATGAGCACCTAGAGACAAAAAAAGTCGTATTATTTACTGTTAATTTGCAAGTTTAAATAAAGTTTGATTCCTAAGAAATTACGATATCAGGGCTACCATGAGTTTTTGCAAACTATAGCTTTTAGCGTCTGAACTTAGGATTTGGTTTATAGAAATATCAATTTACTTAACAATCTAGAGGTAGACCTTTTAAATTCATGTCTTTATTTAAACAAAATATGTTTTACACAAAGAGGGAGAGACCTTTGGTCCAAAAACAGATGAACCTTGTACAAAAATCATTCTCTGATGATTTTTGTACAAGGTTCATCTGTTTGGGTACCTCACTCTTTGTTATTTCTGCTACCATCAGCAGTGATTACATTGTTGTGTTTCAGTTGGGTGAGAGAGGGAATGAAGTTATTAGGTAGTTGGTAATGTGCGTCTATCTTTCGCAAGCTGCTAAGTAGTTCATAAAACTCATGGTAGAGACAAGAGACATAAAAATTCAAATTAATCAAATAAATACCTTTCTTGTCATGGCCATTCACCACATCCTCATTCGAATTATGTCTACTTTGAACCTTTTTCGGTATCACACCGTTACTAATATTAATATTCTTCAACCCATTTGATAAATTAATGTTCTTCGGCGAGCGGCTGGTCTTGTCATCCTCTCTTTCGTTTCTATAGCTGTCCTTGTCTTGATATCCATTGTGGTAGCTGTTCTTGGATATGGCTCCGTTGTGGAAGGATGAAGAGGTGTCAGGGAAATGCCAACCGTTGATGGAGCCCGGGGTGTTGTAGCTACAACTATCTGTTGTTGTCATTTTATCTTCGTCAAAGCTGAAAATTAAGAGGATATTTTTAAAATGGTCTTAATAGGTCAGGTACTTGTGAAAATAAAGGCCTCCTTACATTTGATTTATTACTAGCATGTAGCGATAATAGAGCAGCGGCAATTTTTTTTTTAGTTTTTAATGTTGCTGTCTATTGACAAGCTACGAATTGTTCGTAGCAAGTTGTTAATGCTAGCTACGAATTGTTCGTAGCAAGCTGGTAATACTATAAGCTACGAATTGTTCGTAGCAGATTGGTAATGCTATAAGCTACGAATTGTTCGTAGCAAGTTGGTTATGCTGTAAGCTACGAATTGTTCGTAGCAAGTTAGTATACCAAAAAGCTACGTTGTTCGTAGCAAGTTAGTATAATATACCAAAAAGCTACGAATTATTCGTAGAAAGTTGGTAATGCTATAGGCTACGAATTGCTACGATTTTATTGTGGCAAGTTCCTACCCAATATGCTACAAGCTGCGATTTATTCGTAGCAAGTTCTTACTGCTACAATACAAGCACGGGCTACAAGCTATGAATTTATTGTTCGTAGCAAGTTCATGAGTTTCATGACGCTAAAATTCACTTGTAGTCATAGTTTCGTAGTCGTTTCTTTTGGTCGAACCGAAACCATGATTATGACGGCTAAAAACCCCGCATTGCATACAGCAAAACATTTATTGAATATTTTTTTATTAAACTTAATCACAGAATTTGTAAATGACGATTTAAAAGAATTAAATCATTGATGATGAAATGAAATTTTCTGCCCGCTCAAGTAGTTTGAAAGAGATGATGATAATTAATTATTTTTTTACCCACTGAAAAAAAAACGGAGGTTCCGTACCTATTTTAGTCAAAGTATGATCACGTTTCGACGTACGATCACGTCAATTTGGAAGAACTAAACTATCCATTATACAAGCGTACGCGCCGACCTCTGAAGCATCCGAAGAAGATATTAATATTTTCTACGACCAAATAGAAAAGACTAAACGTCTAGTAGACGGTAAAGAAATACTCATGGGAGACTTTAACGCAAAAATAGGCAAAAGGAAACTCGGAGAACAAAAAATTATTGGTAAAACATGTTATGGAGAAAGAAATAAAAGAGGGATAAGACTAGTAAAGTATGCAATTGAAAATAATTTAACGTTTATCAACTCTATATTTAAAAAGAAAACAAAGAACCTGTGGACGTGGATAACACCGGATAAGAAAAATAAAAACCAAATAGATTATATAATGAGTAACAGCCCTAAACTATTCACAAATATAGAAATTCTAAATTTGAAAACCTATGCTAGCGACCACAGAATGGTGAGAGCAACCATTAAGCTTGATAAACAAAAGAAGTGTAGAGCAACTTTCAACAAACCCAAAACTTATATTTTGAATGGACAGAACGAGAAAGAGTATCTATTAAACTTAAACAAGAACTTAGAAGGAATACATTGGGAAATCAACGACGACATAGAGTCCTTTTATCTAAAAATTAAATCAGCTATTCAACTTAGTTTGAATTCAATTACCAAAGTACCCACAAATAAAACTATAATATCAGAAGAAACGAAACAACTAATAAAAAAGCGCTCTACATTTCAACATAAGCCGTTAAAAAATAAAGCAGAGAAAAAAGAACTGGCGACACTGTACAAAGCTACAAACAAATCCCTAAAAAAAGATTACGAGAACTACAGACTGCAGACAATAGAAAAAAACCTAGCAAATACAGGTAGTCAAAAGAGAGCTTACAAACAACTAAACAAGGAAAAAACATGGATACCTAGACTGAAGACACAAACAGTAAACAAGGGACTGCAAACGAGAGAAGAACTAGTCCATGTAGCATCAACATTCTACAAATCTCTCTACAATGACGAATCCTCTACTTATGAACAAAACGACGAAACGCAAACAGAACAAGAGCAGGATATAGACAACACCGTAAAACCAATAGAACATGAAGAAATAATAAAGAACATAGAACGCCTTAAAAATGAAAAAAGTCCAGGACCCGACAACATTCCAAATGAAGCCTTAAAAATAGGAAAACATTTACTGATTGGCTTACTTGTTACACTATTCAATAAAATTATTGAAATGAATAAAATTCCTAAATCATGGGCGGAATCAACGATAGTGCTCTTATATAAAAAAGGCGATGCATCTGACATCAATAACTACAGACCAATTAATTTACTTCCTACGCTATACAAGCTGTTCGCTATGTGTTTAGAAAAAAGACTAGAGCCAATTATAGAAGATAATCAACCCAGCGAGCAAGCAGGCTTCCGTTCAGGATACTCTACCATCGACCACATCTATACCTTAGAGCAAATAATAGAGAAATACCAGGAATTCAATACCCCACTCTACCTCGCCTTTATCGACTACGAGAAAGCATTTGACTCAATAATACATGAGAGTATCTGGAAAGCCTTGAAACAACAAAGTGTTCCACATACATATATAAATATAATCAAAGACATATACAGCAAAAGTACGAGTCGGGTCAAACTAGACCGAATAGGACCTATAATAAAAATAAGAAAGGGCGTGAAACAAGGAGACCCACTCTCCCCAAAGATCTTTATAGCAGTCCTACAACACATAATGAAGGATCTAGACTGGACAAGATATGGACTCTACATAAATGGAAAATACTTGACAAACCTCAGATTTGCAGACGACATAATACTGTTTTCGGAAAACCCAGCGCAACTAGAAGAAATGATACGAACTGAGCAATGTGAGTGAAAGTATCGGTCTTCGTTTAAATATAACAAAAACAAAAGTGGTCTCAAACCGATCACAGGAACCCATCACATTAAATCAAACTCAACTCGAATACGTAGATAGCTACATATATCTGGGAAAACAAGTATCTTTTAAGAACTCTAGACAAGAAGATGAGGTGGAGAGAAGGATAAACATCGCTTGGAGGAAATACTGGAGTCTTAAAGAAATATTTAAATCCAGACTGCCCCTGAAACTTAAAAAGAAAGTAATGGATTCCTGTATACTACCTAGCCTAACATACGGCGCACAGACATGGACATTCAGCAATAAAATCAAACAAAAAATACAAACATGCCAGCGTTCCATGGAAAGGAGTATCTTAAACATAAAACTTAAAGACAGGCAGAAATGTATAGAAACCCGAAAGAAAACACAGGTCATAGACGCTCTTCAACACTCACAACATTTAAAATGGAAGTGGGCAGGTCATGTGGCACATGCACCAAAGGAGAGATGGGCAAAGAGAGTCACTACATGGGCAGGCCCAAATAACCGCAGAAACAGGGGGCGCCCCAGAGATAGATGGGTCGACGACATTAAAAAAGTGGTCGGAAACGACTGGCAAAGGAGAGCAGAGGACAGACCAGCATGGAGATTATTGGAGGAGGCCTATACCCAAAAAACGGGGCCTTAAACTAAGGAGAGATGAATGTTTTTTTAGTGTACATATCTTTTTATATTTTTTCTCTTGTAAAGTTAAGGAAATAAAAAAGGCTTTATTATTATTATTATTATGATCACGTCTCTTCGGCAAACCATTTGATTTGCTTTCCATTCGATATCGTCGCTATACTTTAATGATAATCAATGCACGAGATTGTGTGTCTAATCAACATACCTAGGGCTCTGATCGTCTATAAACGCCATAAGCTCCCTCTCCGGCGTGAGATAGTGCAAGTGCGCCCTCTGCACATGTCCCACAAGCTGCGGTTGTGGGACGGCACAGTCGCAAAACGGGCATTCCGGCCGTCCCGCCACGTGTGCCTCTAGCGTGTGAGACCGCATCCCCTCGTCCGTGAGACCCTCCGCGCCGCATAGCTCACAAGTGTACGGGAATGGACTGCTAGACATGTTGCCAGCTAAAAAAATAATTAAAGCATGAATTTCTTACGAAATTTATTGCTGAAAAACCTAGCACACAATCTCAACTGTACTTTAATGGATATTCTAAATGTCATTAGATTTTATTATTACGTAACGCTACGCTAATATGTCTATTTACGTGTATATAAGTGAGGTGGGTACATATGATCTTATTTCTGTTGCCGCTGCAATAACAACAAATACTAAAAACTGAATTATCTAAATAAGTTTTAAGTGGGGCTCCCATGCAATAAATGTGATTTTTTGCCGTTTTGTATAGATAATGGTACGGAAGCCTTCATGCCTAAGTAAGTAACTCGCACTTGACCGATTAAATTTAGCACGTGTAGGCAAAAGCAGTTGTCCGTCGTCTAATTATGGTTATGCCGCTTTCATTTGTGAAAAAAAAATAGTATTTTGTACATCAAGTAGGAAAGAGTAAGAAAGAGATAGCTTTAAAATTTTTTAAATAAATGGAAAATAAAATCACAGAAAGTACGATTACCGCATGTAAACAACCATATTAACGTACTGCTTAACTGTGTAATATTGCCTAACCCTGAAATAGAAACATTAACCTACTTACATAAACAGAATCGAGGGGTGAAAATAATATGCAAAAGTCAAGACTGTTAAATTATGTAAGCAAATTAGCTGTCATAACTATAGTGTTTTTATATGTTTATCGGTTCACATCGATCTCCGCCGGTACCCTAATAACCTTGACCCTAATGACAATTTACAAACATCACCTAACAAAGCCTCTAAATATCGATATTAATATTCACATGGATACCATTCATAATGTTACACGGGTGAAAGTGCCAAATCGATAAAATTACCGCAGTTTTGTTTTCAAGGAAAATACGGCATTTTTGTTATTGAAATAAGTCTCTTTTTACTATTCTATACATTTTTCTGGTCTCAATAATTGTAATTTAAGTTGAATAACGCGATTCTTGTGCTAAAATGTCATATTGTTTAAAAAAAAAACAAAATAAATACTTACAAATTTTCTTATTGTCAAAAAAAGCGGGAAACCCACTGTTAAAATCACAACACTACCTAATTGGTTCGTCACTATTGTAAGTGATTATTTCTAACATTTTATAACATTAATTTAAGATATATATTTATTACTACAGGCGTTTGGTTATGAACGAGCGCCATTCATGAATTTTTTGAGCATTGAAAAATAAAAGAAGTTGTACGCATGCGGAAGTGCGATGCGGATATGGCGCCTCTGGCGGGAAATTCAATAATTAAAAACACGAATGTTCACTGGTTGTTTTTTGTTTTTACCCAACATTGTCTGTTTTTTACCATATACCTAAATAAAATTCATACTTCGTGGTACCTATATATTTTATGATGGTTTCATGATATGTTTAACTCTATGCTCTTATTATTCATTTTTAAATTTTCAGGCGCCATCTAGCTTAATAGGTCAAAAACCCTTGCTGGGGACAATAGCATCTCCTTCCTAGTCTATGCTGTGGATTTTCAGGTCTGAGAATGTAAGTTGTTACGGAAAATGATGCTAGAGTGTGCTGGAATGGGTTTCCAGTCGGTCTCTTTCTAGTTCATGAGGAGTTCAACGCTGGCCAGACATTATTTAACTTAGATCTTGTATATTGATAAAATTCACTAGTAGGTGAACGAAAAACCATATGAAAATAGCATACGGCCCATCTAATGGAACATAAGTGCTTTGCATAAACGCTCGTAACACCATAAGTAGCTAGCTAACATATAGTACAAAACGTTTCCATAAAAACATTTCTTAACATGTCCTAATTTTACTGTCAATCACTGCTGTTAAAATAGATCAGCAATCAGAATGAAATGATTATTCAATTTCCCGGCAATTTCCCTCCAAAAATAATACTCTCCAGGATGCTGTCGAGATGCTGATCAAGAAGCTTAGAAGCAAATCTATAAATATTTTTTCACTAGCTTTTGCCCGCGGCTTCGCCCGCGTTTCCTTCGGTAACAGTGCTTTTTTCCGGGATGAAAATCCTTATGTCCTTCTCAATACTTCAAGCTATGTGTATGCAAAATTTCAGAAAGATTGGTTCAATAGATAGGCCGTGAAGGCGTAACAAACAAACAAACAGACTCACTTTCGCATTTATAATATTAGTATTAGTATGATATGATGAAGTATGAAGTATTATTTTCATTACAAAGTTTATCAATTCATTGTCTTTTAATAGAAAACTTTCATATCTTCGTTATTTTGTTTTTATACTTAAATGTCTGGTTATATACCTACCTTTTTGCTTCAATAAAAACATTTGTTGTATTAGTTTAGGTTAATCTTTTAGTTAGACTTTTTTGTATCGATATACAGGGTAGCAGGGTAAACACCGTTATCCTTGATACCGGAGGTTTAGTTCACCTGAACGAGGGTATTAAAGAAAAACTTATTAAAACTGTTTAATTAATTGAGATATAGAACCTACCACATAAATATGCGGACAAAAGAATTTTTATGCATAAGACGAGTAGTAGGTACTCGTTCTTATGCATAAAAATTCTAAATCTATAAATATAAATATAAAATATCTAAATTCTAAAATATTGTTCTAAGCTCCATGGTTGCCATAGAATACGAAGCACTACTTTCCCGCCACTGCATACAGAGTGCTTGTTTATGCTAATACCCAGTTGTCAGTCAAATAAAATATTGCATTTTTATTTTGTAATTTCGCTTGGCGGATTGGAGTTGAAGGAGAGGAAACAATTAAATTTTATTTCAGGAGAAAATTGAAAGACTTTTTTTTTCACATTTGTTCTTGTCTACAATAGAATGTTTATCTTATAATAAAATCTATTCACCCAAATATTTTTCTTTTTACTCTTTTTATCGTGGACCCGATTTGCCGGTACCGGTTATTACACTAAAGCGACTGCCGTATGACCTCCGTAAACCATTTTAAAGGGAAACCACCAATAGGAACATGATCTAGGTGTGTTAGTGACCAATACTGTCACAATTTTCAGGCTGCCTGAAGCAATCTGACATAGCCTAACGACTGCTATCTAGCAATATCCCAATAAATTTCGATACGAACAGCGTGCCTTCCAAAACACGGTACCCAACAAAGAAGCTCGAACCACGCGGTGACGCAATTTTTTTTTTAATCTATGGTACCCAAATTCTTTTTATCATTACATAGTTTAAAACAAATTCGAATCCCGCTGTCTGCCCCTAAAGTACGCAACGGATTTTGATGCGGATTTGCCTGGCGCGCGATTTCCTAAATCTATGGTTTATAAGTATGACCCATATTATTGCACCCGTGCGAAGCCGGGGCGAGTCGCTAGTTCAATCATAAAACTGATAAACACTTACCAAAAAGCAGATCCATGTAAATTTAAAGGTTAAATAGGTGGAAATATTTCTAATAGCGATACTTTTAACATCGCGGATATTTCCGTGAAATGTGTGGCGGAGCGAGTGACGTGACGTTTATTCCCTTTGGCTCGTTTCAGTTGGTACACTGACTAGTATAGGGGTTTTTTGGAGGGAAAGAAAACTCACTTTGTCCCAAAGAATTTCGAATCGCGCGCGGTATTTGACGCGAGGCAATTTTTTTTTAATAATTTTTTTTCCTCGCTGTATTTAATTTCGGAATTTAGGTGTGGTACAGTTTCGACTAAGTGACTTTTATCTTCGTCACTAAAATCTCTATGTATAACTAAGTGAAAATTTTCCATCGCTTCACTTAGCCATCTGACTTTGACTAGACTTACTTACTTGACTGGACTGGATTAGACTACTGACTTGACTTTTTGACTTGACCTGACTAAAGTAGGAGTGAAGAAGATTAATATATTCAAGAAAAGCCTTAAAGGACTAGTTTCCATGGCCGTAAGAAGTCTTATAAAAAAAATTATTGTCTTCGAGTCGACATGGCTCAACATGGCTATAGACTGCACTATATTGAATTTGCCCAATACTTGGCCACCTATATTGACCGATGATTTGTCAATTTTTGATCTCTATAGTGTAAGAGACGTGGCTATAGGGGCATGATAGGAGGTGAGTAAATCGATAGCAAAACGATAGCGTTTAGGCTTCGTGTTGGTCCATAGTTACACTAAGTACCTACTAAGAAAAATAATAAAAATCTTAATTATTTAGTCAAAATAATAAACTCCAAACGCATTGTCGCTTTCACAGGGACAAATCTTATGAAATGAAAAATAAAAACTGTTAAGAAGTTAAGCTTACAGAATAACAAAGAATAGGTATATACCCTCGAAAACACAGCCCTCCTTGGCGCAGTCATGTAAGAAGAGAAAGCCTTAGCTTAGGTCATGGTTAGTGTCGATATCCTTCCTCACATAAGCCTGTAGTCACAGCCAAGCATATGTTGATACCCACCTTGCTAACATTAACATAATGACCATGATTGGCCAGTGAAAGTGTGCGTAGGCAAGTATTATGGCGAAAACCAGGGGCCCAATTCTCACGCAATCGAAGTTCACTTCACCGATTTTCTACAATTTTTTTTCGATGAGTTTAAGCTAAACCCATTTCACAATCGAAAAGTTTCGATCAACGATGCGTCCGATTTAACTGTTTCAATTGTAATTTTTGAAAATATATAAACCTTTGAAAAAAAATTGGAGAAAATCGGTTAAGTGAACTTAGATTGCGCGAGAGTCGGGCCTCAGGACACTGGACAAATAGGGAACAAACCATCGTGACTGCATTGCAGTGAGCACTGCTTATGAAATATTGAGCTGTTTCTTTAGATCCAGCATTAAAGTTGAGCTATTCAACAATTTTCTCGCTAAGCTTAAGAAATCTGTGCTTCAATATACCTACTTACTTGATGGATTTTCTGGATACGTTCGCTACTAAAATATAAAAGTCGTATGAAATTTTCACATAATGAGACTGCTAAGGTAATGGTTATGAACGGTTTTAAGAGTTCCGTACCCAAAGGCAATAAAACGGTCTCTTTAAGACTCTCCGTCCATCCGTCTGTCACCAAGCTGTATCTCATGAACTGTGATAGCTAGACTGTTGGAATTGTTACAGATGATAAATAAATAAATAAATTTATATAGGAACAAATGACGTAGATGTGACATTTTTTATATGTATCTAATGGAAATACAATTGATTTTTTTTTTAATTTAGTCTCTGGTTCCATGGGCAATAGCCAATAAGAAAAGGATTTAAAAAAAAATTGCCTCGCGTCAAACCGCGCGCGATTCGAAATTCTTTTCTTTGCAGTAAGTAAATAAAAGAACACACCATCACAAACAAAACCGCATACCACAAAACTAGAAAGTATAGTATCTCCTCCTTAGTCTGTGCTAGAAAGTACTGTCGACGTAGATATCAAAGACAAAGACAGCACAGACTATAAAAGGTGAAATTTTCAGCTGAAATTATTATGGACAGCCATTTTGTGCACCAAATATAACAAAGACGCGTGGTGTATATTTTCTTTGAAAAATACGTGTTTTGCGCACTCAATTCCGAGCTTTCTGTTGATATGACGCAGGTTATATTCGCGAAATTACATTTCTACATTTTATCACGTTCGCAGAAAGTCACTATAGTTATACTTATACCACATAACATCAAGTAAGTTAGTAGTAAGTAAGTTACTAGTTTTTTAAACTTAAAATGTAACACTGTATCCTATTTTAAAATGGGTGTTTTTTATTTGAAGGCGGTAAATGTCATTCATTATCTCGTTTCCTCTCGCGTCAAGTGATATCGATCGTTTGAAAACCAGCTCGCCACAGATAAGTGAGCAGTACCGATAATTCAACAAAAACAAACGAGCACTGCTGGTGTAGTGGTATCATGCAAGATTCCCATTCTTGCGACCCGGGTTCGATTCCCGGGCAGTGCATGTTTTTTTTAATAATTAATAGTAATATTTTTTTACTTTTTTAAGCACCTAATTTATGTTAATAACGAACTAGATATGTACATGTATACTTACAATGCAAGCATGGGACGTCAAAAAATTCCTCCGCATCACTGTCGTCCGTAAAAGGCTCGCAGCATTACCACGCTGTATGACAATGCTTAGTCACTTCATAGTATAAAATAAAGTCGCTTTCTCTTTCCCTATATCCCTTTGTATGCTTGAATCTTTAAAACTACGCAACGGATTTTGTTGCGGTTTTTTTTAAATAGATAGTGATTCAAGAGGAAGGTTTTTATGCCCATTCGAAGTCGGGCGGGTCGCTAGTAAATACTAATTTAATGGCTCAAATGTTCCAGAAAAGGGCTAGTCCTTGTCCGAGCGTGTTTCCTGGTCGCATCTTCTGTTTACGCTTCAGGGCCCAGTCTTAGCCCAGTTTATTTTTTCAATCAAATAAAGAGAGTTATCTTTTGATAGTGACAACATCCACCTATCTCCGAATCTACCTCTTCCATATATATATTTATACTAGCTGTTGCCCGCGGTTCCATCCGCCTGGGACTTGTTTATATCGCCCCCAAAAGAAGCCTATGTTTGACCCCCTGCACCTTAATAAAATCCATACAAAATTTCATCAAAATCGGTCCAGCCGTTTAGCCATAAAAGCGCAACAGACAGACAGATAGACAGAAAAAAACACTTTTGCATTTATAATATTAGTTTGGACTACCTAAAACATTATTTAGAAAATGGCAGTTTGACCTCGCGGTTTGAATATATTCCCATGCTCAAACACAATATACAATATGTAACAACCAAATCCTAGAGTAACACAGCCTCCGTAAATACGAAGGCCGTGTTGCTCGAAGAACCAAATATATATTGTTGGAACGTTTTCACGAATGTCTACCGAAATCAGAAGTTTCCTCAATGAAATTTCATTCGGTCCTTTATGTCCTTGGTCCCGGAACTCCCGGACTGCCCAATGGCGGCTCACACAAATCCCTAATGGTGTCGGTATTATTAGCAAGAACACCCTTGTTATATCCCGTAATATGTGCCCGTTTAATCCGATGTCACTTTGGTTTTGGGGTGACAATCTCTTGTGCTATGTTCTCTCTTCTTTTCTCTTTCTTTTTAATGGTTAACACATATTCAACTGGAATTTTGGCGGGAAGATAAAGTCATCAAGATATCGTCGTTTTATTTATTTTCTAATATTTGTTTTTTTATCGAGTACAGCCCACGGACATTTTGTATGGGAAAATGTTTTCTTTTATTTATATTTTTTTTCATCTTTTTCCAATGTTTTTAAGATCTATCTGCTATTCGGGGCGGAGAAAAATCCAAAGAATCAATAACCATGAAAATTGGTTCAGCAGATCTCGTGTTATAAGTGTTGTAATAAACCCCTCTTTGTTTTATATACCTATATCGATTTATGCATAATACTCGTAATGTTTTTAGTGCTTCTAGCTATTTGTATTCGAATATTTGCCTATTTGACCATGTGTGGACGGTATATTTACCAAAACTTTTGCGTTATTTGCCTACTTTGCCTATTCGTCGAATATTTTGGCAAATACGCGAATAGCCAAGTCTGGTAGTAGCATTATGTTAACAGTGTTCGCGAATAAGCATGAGTTATGGTCACCAAAATCTTAAGTTAATACTAAGTGAAATTCTTCCACCGCTTGACTAAGTCCTCTGAATAGACCTTGTCAAGCATGACTAGAACTTAACGTTTTTGACTTGGCTTGACTTGACTAAATTAAAAAGAAAAATAAAATTCGAAACTGGCGAAACAAATAATATAAGTTTTAGGTTTAATTGCCATAATAAAGTAAAAAAAGCCGAGAAAGTGTGGCCACCCTTCTAATTCAGTGAAACACCATCTAGATGAGTCCTTTCGGAGTCGTGGCCGTGATAACCTGGTGTCCTTGATTTTCCGGGCGGGAAAAATGCTTACTTATTTAAAACGTCATTTGTAAAAGTTGGATCCTTATTGTACTGGGTTTAACGTTATTTAACGGCCAGTAGAAAAGCTTATTTTTAAAGATATTGTTGTACTGTACTTGTAAAAAAGAAAAATTTGCCCCACGCGCTATTCCAAATTCTTTGGTTGTATTTAAAAGTAAAAAAAGTTACTAATTCCAAAGTAAAATAAATTTAGGACGGCTTCTTGATCTCATATCTAGAGTTCTTCTGTCATGGCAGTCGTATGTTGTGTCAGATGCCCTCAGACAGCCAAATCTGACAATGAAACACATCTGAATCATGATCCCCTATTAGGTTTTAAGAAGGTACCGAGATCAGGGTAGTCGCTCCATTGTATAATAACCAGGAGTACCTACTATTTTTGAAATGTATGACATACCCAAAACCGGTGAGACGAATCTTTATTGTTCGAGTTACCGGTTATGTCACATTAATATTATTCGAAAACGAACGAAAATAATCATTGGAGTCAATTGTACATTTCAAAAATAGCACTCCTGAGGCGTATTATCTATGGTCATGATTAGAGCGTCCTCTGGCCTTTTAGGATGTAACTGGGAAACACGCTCGGATGAACAGAATTGCTGCATTTTCCTAAGTAAATCTATTCTGACAGACAGGACAAGGAAAAAATTAAAACGAAAGTTTTATAATTAAGAAGTTTAAAACTAATTGGTATAGTTGTCAAAATGTTCGCAGTAACAAGTCGTATACAGAATGTTTACGTAATTCCCGCCATTAATTCGAAGTGTGGCTAAAAGCTAAAGCGCGGCAAACTTCCATTTCCGCTCCGCGCAGACCGGATGTACCAACCAAAGTTGGTCTGATCCCATGCCTTTACATTTGAGCTTAGTAAAACCAGTAACCCCAGTAGCAAACTATTACATTATCTGTGGTACAGGTTACAGAAACTAAACTTACATATGTTAGTTTAGTACCTTTTCTACACTTATATTCTAGTATTACTAGCGACCCGCCCCAGCTTCGCATGGGCATAAAAACCTTTCTCTTGAATCACTTTATCTATTAAAAAAACCGCATCAAAATCCGTTGCGTAGTTTTAAAGATTTAAGCATACATAGGGACATGACATAGGGACAGAGAAAGCGACTTTGTTTTATACTATGTAGTGATAAACTTTTGTACAAATATTACTGACGAGACGACGATTTATTAAGTCATACCATAGATTTTGAATTACCACCACAACCTTCATACCACATTTCTCTATGGTTCATATCATGGGCTCCTATGAAATGGAATTTGTTCTCCTTCTTGACAAAAGATACCGGTGTAGATGGCGCTACATCAATTTAACAATAATCTGTGCGCATACAAAAAAAAACGCGCCATTGTTAGTGTACTGTTTATACAAACGTCATCTATCAATCCTATGAGACACTGTCTTTCTGTTGTGATTTTTGATCATTATATTTTCGCGAGGTGTACCTACCTATCTTCTGAACCCCTACCACGAGATTTCATGAAGGCAGACGCTAGCGACTGCGTTAGGATTTTGTATGGAATTTCTTAGTTGCCTTACTACCCGCCAGCGGATGTACAGGTTTTTCATAAAAAATCGCTAACGTAGTTGCTAGCGTCTGCGTTTAGAAAATATCATACTAGGGGCACTGTACCCCTAGTATACCTACGCACCTCATCTCATCTAATATGTAACTCAGTCCTACCTTATTTCACGGCGTGTTACTCTTGAATATGACTCATTCACACACACATGAAGTCATCATAAATGAAACTTGGCATTATTTTTCATATAAATTATCCATAGATTTAAAAAAAAATTGAGACCGCGCGCGTATCGAACTTCTTTAAAAGTATCTAAATTATAATTCTGATAGGTATAATTAACTTATTATAATTTTGCTCACCTTATGTACGCCGTATAAAGTAGCTACTTTTTCAAATAGTTTTCAGTATAGTTTAAAATAGAAAACGCACCAATTTTTGTTAAGTTCTTTTTAATATTTTACGACCTAAAAAATATAAGTCTAAACGAAAAAATATGATTGAATAAATATATTGATCGAATAAACAGAAACAAAAAAAAAATTATGTGTGACGAATTTACTTTTCAGAATAGTAGGTAGATATACTCTGACGAAGCTACATACTTATTTTTTTTTTTTTGTGTGACGAAACCACTAGGACAAATCGACAAAAACCCCTAATTATGGGTGAGTAAGTAGGTCGAAAATTTGTACACCTAAACATTATATCAAAAATTTTATGCATATAAATAAACTAGCGACCCGCCCCGGCTTCGCATAGGCATAAGCCTCTTGAATCACTTTATCTATTAAAAAAACCGCACCAAAATCCGTTGCGTAGTCTTTTTAGATTTAAGCATACAAAGGGACATAGAGACAGAGAAAGCGACTGTTTTATACTATGTAGTGATAGTGATAGGTGAGTTTGACAATGTCTATTGTTTTCTCTGGACCACTCAAGGTGAAAATTTTTGTTTGAGATGGCCAGGATTCTAACTTGAAAAATTCTTCTTGTTTTTAGCTTTGCGGAACAGGTCAGCGATTAAGTACTGTCCATTGTGAAAATTCAATTATACTTGTACCAAATCCATCTAAAAATCCCAGTAAATATCCTGGGCATATAAATAACAAAGGCTCATTTTTGCATGGTCATAAACTGCGCCTAAGCCCGCGGACAGAGCAGCTCAACCTCTGTATATTTTGCCGATATTTTTCCGTTTTTGGACGTTTTTTTGTCATTCCCCGACTGCCCCGCTTTTAATTTATGTGACAACTTATTCCGGATTCGCGTCCTCGGGAAACAGACGGAATATTTTCATTACAATATGCAATGAGTAAAGATTTTTAAAAAGAAACCCTTGTTATATTTTTCTGCCGTTTATAAATGTTTTCGAAATTTTCGCTTGTTGCCTTTTGTATACTTATAAAACATTTCGACGAATTAAGAACCTCCTTTTTTAAGTCGGTTAAAAATGGGTTTTTAAGTTAGAACTGCCGACTTAGGTAGCTTCTTACTATACAAACTCACTAAGTATTCTTAAATGTTTTCTCAAACTCGACTCAAACTCACTCGACCTAAGGGGTATTCATAGTCGACACTAGCTTTCCTTACTGGAGGTGAGGATGGAGCTATCGAATATAAGGTTGGTACCTTAATAAATAAAGGGAATGAAATAAGTTTTCTCTTTGAATATTGTGGTCATAGATTATTATTATTGTAAACGATATGTATAAAATAAAAAAATAAAATAAATAGATAAATTATTTTATATAGAGTTTTTTATACACCGAAAACGTTAAAATAATAAGCCGTAAGTATTTCAATTTCAATTATATTGCAGTAAATGTACACGAGTTATATAGCCAAATAAATAAAACAAAATCTCGTGTTTATGTAAGTACAGTTGACCACAGATAAATATTTACTAATTTACCCTTAACTTGGTATAGGTATGTATACAATGGCTATGTAGCCTTTTGTACGATTTATTTTAATTGTGTACAAAATATACTACCTAGTCGTAAACATCGAAAACTATAGCAAAGTAAGTGTTTTTGCATTTCCCACCAATCGCTGGCAACAAGCGCTGGATGCGAGCCGCTTTGAATCGATCAGAGATCAATGAGTGAGGCCTATGTCCAGCAGTGGACATCTCGGCTGAAATAATGATGAATATTCTCTATTAATACTTATATGACATAATCAATTATAATACCATTTAGCTAATATATAATTTAAAATAAATAAACTAGTGGTTCTGTGAACAGTAGACCTCGCGAACCTCATCCGTTAACCCCCTTTTCGTTTTTTTATTACTCTATATAGAGTATATATAGGTATTATTCTGTTAATTTTTTCCCTCGTATATTCTCAAAAGGATTTTTTCTATATTTTTTTATTTTGCCATATTATCCTATTCTGGTCAGACGGTCATAATATACAGTCATATAAAAATAAAAATAAAAATAAAAATAAAAATAAAAATAAAAATAAAAATAAAAATAAAAATAAAAATAAAAATAAAAATAAAAATAAAAATAAAAATAAAAATAAAAATAAAAATAAAAATAAAAATAAAAATAAAAATAAAAATAAAAATAAAAATAAAAATAAAAATAAAAATAAAAATAAAAATAAAAATAAAAATAAAAATAAAAATAAAAATAAAAATAAAAATAAAAATAAAAATAAAAATAAAAATAAAAATAAAAATAAAAATAAAAATAAAAATAAAAATAAAAATAAAAATAAAAATAAAAATAAAAATAAAAATAAAAATAAAAATAAAAATAAAAATAAAAATAAAAATAAAAATAAAAATAAAAATAAAAATAAAAATAAAAATAAAAATAAAAATAAAAATAAAAATAAAAATAAAAATAAAAATAAAAATAAAAATAAAAATAAAAATAAAAATAAAAATAAAAATAAAAATAAAAATAAAAATAAAAATAAAAATAAAAATAAAAATAAAAATAAAAATAAAAATAAAAATAAAAATAAAAATAAAAATAAAAATAAAAATAAAAATAAAAATAAATGACCGAAATCGAATTCAAAGCGCAAAGTTGTAAAAGAACAAGTACCATGCGGCCAGTGGTATAAGCAATATAACAAATAGCAAACTTCCCCCATTTTGACGTGACAAGGTTGCGGCTGGGAGTCACTTATGAAAAAGTGTAACGCTCGGTAACGTTACGATGAGTCACCGAACGAGAGAGAGGCCCGCCGAATGCCTTGCGTCTCTCCCCCACTCAACTATGATCGGTCTGCCGCGCGCGGCAGACCGCGCGCGGCAGATTATATTCATATCAATAAATATTCTACCGAGAAAAAGACGTTGTCACGTAAAATCTTCGCCCGTAAAACCGACTTTACAGGCAACCATTTTTTGCCTCCATTTTCCTTCCAATCAAAAAACGCTCTCGACAAAAAATTGCAAATAAATCAAGGAACACGTGTGTTTCATTAAGTTCCGTTTGTAAACAACGTCACAGAAAACTTTCCCCCTTTTTTCCCCCCTTTTCCCTCCAATAAAATAAAACTCTCGACAAAAAATTGCAAATAAATCAAGGAACACGTGTACCAAGTTTCATTAAGATCCGTTCAGAAATGCGACCTCTAGCCCGGAACAAACAGACAGACAGACAGACAGACAGACAGACAGACATCCGGACAAAAGCAAAATTTGCCAGTCTCGAAATGGAGACTCTCGCTCGCTTCGCTCGCTCGGTCAATAAACTTATGACAAAAATAAAACTAAAATTAAATCTACTCTGAATTTAAGTAAAAAATAGAGCCCAAGTCACTGTCATCACATGGTAAAGTACCCAAAAGACTGGCGGCATTACCTCTTTGTACTGCTAAACTTAGCCTTTGGCCAAAATAAGCACCAGCCTTTGGGTCCCCGGAAACATCGACTATCTCTATTTGTCATATAGATGGGTCATCTGAATAATCACGATGATATAAGTAGAACAAAGGCCGAACAACGTCACCGGCAGACGCATGTCTAGTGGTTTGATGCCCCATACCTTTCGACGTAAAGGCCGAGCTTTCATTAAGCGGAGCAGAGCTTTTATTTGAGCCCTATTGTGATTGTTATCTGAAAATAAACTTTATATAAATAAATATATAAAGACAAATCACAATGTTTATCATAGGTAGCACGGGTGAGAGATTTGCACGCTTTAGGCTGGGTCTCAGTGATGGGAGACAGGTTGATGCTCCTATCTTAACCGTGATCACAGCATAGTATCTCCTCCTTAGTCTGTGGATCACAGTAAATAATATAGAACGATTGGAATGTATTCTGTAAAAAATAATTAAAAAAAGACTTCAGCAACTAACACAAAGGTTATTGCAAATTAATAACAAAATTAAATTAAATAGCCCGACTTTTTTGTACACAATATTTATAGTAGTAAATGTCCCACTCCTGGGCAAAAGCCGCATTTTCTACATTTCATCCTTATGGAAGATATCTGACCATCTTTTTGACCGAGCGAGCGAAGCGAGTGAGTGTCTCCATTTCGAGACTGGCAAATTTTGCTTTTGTCCGGATGTCTGTCTGTTTGTACCGGGCTAGAGGTCGCATTTCTGAACGGATCCTAATGAAACTTGGCACACGTGTTCCTTGATTTATTTGCAATTTTTTGTCGAGAGTTTTTTTTGATTAGAGAGAAAATGGGGGAAAAAAGGGGGAAAGTTTTCTGTGACGTCGTTTACGAACACCTAATGAAACTTGGCACACATGTTCCTTGGTTTTTTTGAAATTTTAGGAATTGAGCTTTTTTTTGATTGAGGTAAAATGGGGGAAGTTTGCTATATTGTTGTATTGTTTCTATATTGTTGTATTTTTTTTTTTTTTTTTTTTAATTAACAGAATGGGAAATACCTATCAATAGAGGTTTGAAAAATAAGAACAGGGGGTTTACGGAGGTGGTTCGCGATGTCTACTGTTCACAGAACCACTATATACTGTATATGTGTAAGTATTATATAACCAGTATATAATACTTACACATTGAAAACTTAAGACGATTGGTCTTTCTAAGCTATATTTATATTTACATCTGAGATTTACATGCAATATTTACTTACGTTTAGCACCAGTGCACAATAAGAGTCTATAATGCAGCATCTTCTGTATGGTTTTCATTTCGGCATTAATCTTCTCAGCAAGTATACATGGCACCACAAAATGTATAATTGAGTATGTAATGAACACGCATTGGCTGATTACGTGAAACAAGGGACTCTAAAAATTTTTTTTATATTAATAAATGATATTTTAGAAACATTATTAAAAGCTGAAAATAGCAAAGAAAGAAGTAAAAATCCAGGGTCCAGGTAAATAAGATGAAATAATCGTGTCGAGTCGGATCAAGTAGTAAAAAAATACTGTAGCTATGGATGGGCTTTCTTAAAATAAACAAATGTTATTATAACAATAAAAACAAGAAGTAAGTACTTAAAATAAAATAGATTTTATATTGTTATTGCCAAACTATTCGGACACATAAATTTTTCAATTAACCTATGGAGTTAAGTTAACATATAATACCTTATGATAACATTATTTTACTTGTGTTGTATACAATTAGATGTACCAAGTTTGCTCGCATTTCTTTAACAAAATGTAATGGCACACTAAGCATTGTTAACAAACTAACATCCATTGTATTACCTGCATTATGCAAATAAAGGAATAAGTGATACATGTTACTTGCTCTAAGAAAAATATAGCAAAATACATGAGTAGAGAGAGAGATGAAAAAGTTTTGTCAAAATTTACTATTTTTTATATATTTACCACAGACTAGGCCATTGCCTTTACCTTAATTTTAATGAAGAATAGACTGTCGTATATTTTATGTAATAGTCTTGGGCCGTCTATAAACATTACCACGAGGAACTGAAATAAAAATGATATAATTTGCCAAATACAACACTACTATATTTAACTTCGCTTCAAGGGAAGGGTTAGTCCAGGCTGAAATCTGGTAGTCGTGAAAGGAACCATGTCAGATATTGCAAAGCGGTTCCGAAAAACTCTGATCCAAAGGTGTGCAAAATCGATTGACCAAACACCACCTTAAAAGAAACCTTATTTCAAGGGCCTGTGACACTTCTTCAATTCAATATGTGTGTCGAAGTGACTATAGTTTACAGGGTCGGTAATGCGCCCGTAATAATTCTGGTGTGGTAGGCTTCCTTAGGCTGCAGTAACCAGTTTATATCAGGCGTATGCATGTTGCCTACTCCATAGAGCAAAAAAAAATCAGTATTTGTAAAATCGAAACATAAAATGCTTACCAATTTGCTATAAAATGGCAGTATAAGGTCAAAACAACTGACAATTTCAAAATATTGCTCTTCAATAAAATTTACGTCCAAGTGTAAACGCATACATTTTCTAATTTTTTTTACACAGCTGTATAAGTAATAAAAAAGCAAAATTCGAAAAATCGAAATCATATCAACTGCTAAAATAGGAATGCATAATACACTTTTCGGGACGTAGAAAAAAAGTGTGAAATAACATGATTTCCCACTATCGCAGTAATGAGTGCAAATATAAAATTTTGCAATAATATTAAGACAAGTGTAACACATAATATATATGTTAAAATTGCTACTGCGCAAATCACTATTGAAGCTAAAGATTTTAATGACAAAATCATGCAAAGTAAATTTAGATAATGTCCTTGCAATGAAATAACCAACAAGTTGAAATATGAACAAAATATACCAATGCAACAGTTCAGGTCGACTTATAATAAGTATTATTAAAAAGATTATCATTATAAGTAACATAAATCGGTTTATTACTACAGCAAGCACACTATATTTGGTTTCAAAAGATTTACTCAAACCAATGTCAATGCCAAAAACGAATTCTGTTATGAAAAACAGTAAAGATATTAATTTGGGGTTTTTTTCTTTACGTTTAATGAAATTGTACATTTTACTTGTTTTTTTTTTTTACTCTAGTGTCATATTAAAACGTCCGGTGAATTGTAAATAATGTGAGTTATAATGGTAGACACATAATTTGGTAGCAAACGCATTAGTCCTTATGATATGATAATGACATAGGTATGTCTGGGTTCGATCCCCGGTCAGGTCAAGATGAAAAATGATCTTTTTCTGATTGACCTGGGTCTTGGATGTTTATCTATATATGTATTTGTTATAAAATATAGTATCGTTGATTTAGTATCCCATAACACAAGTCTCGAACTTACTTTGGGGCTAACTCAATCTGTGTGATTTGTCCTTATATATTTATATTTATTTTATTTATTTTATTTTATGTAAGTTTAATTCTTCAATAACATTACATACGTAGCATTGTAATGTACTTAATGGAAGGGGTATGAAAATGAAAAATAAAGGTTTAAAAAATAGGATCATTAATCATGATCCTATTTTTTTATCAAAATTTATACATTTGGATTACATGATACAAGGGGTAGTCACTCCACTGTAATAATCACCAGTCAAGCCTTATCTGTGGTCATGATAAGAGTTGAAAAAAAAACATAAATGGTTTTTTAACGTAAACCGAAATCCGTGGTTTAAAACAAGTTTTAGATAGATTTAAAATGGTTAAATAAAACCCTAAATAAAAAAAAACGGTTTAAAACCAAGATGGTTTGGTCGGTTAAAAGAGAAGTGCTGGTTAATCCTAAGTCCAGAACAAGTTTATGTTCTAGCAGACAGGGCGAGGAAAAAATTGAAACGAATGTTTTATCTAATTACTTAGAAGTTTAGAACTACTTTATTGGTAAAGTTATAAAAATTTCGCTGTAACTAGTCGTAGGTATACAGAATATTTACGTGATTCCCGTCATTAGTTCGAAGTGTGGCTAAATACTAGATGCTATGCTACATCAATAGGTCATCGAAATAAAAAACAAATCTTTTTCACATTTTGCATTTACAATTACAATCTCTTTTTATGTGACTTGATTTGTTAATAATAACAAAAGAAAGTTACTGACTTGATATTTAATTAATTAAGTAAGATGATTTATCTGACTTAGTTAATTAAATTGAAGTACAGGAACGAAACAAAAACTTACATGTAATCAGTTCAATCATACATAACCTCCAATGCTACCACCACACTTGGCTATTTATTCATTTATTTATTTACACTTTATTGTACAAAATACAGTTATATAGCACAACTAGCTGTTCCCCGCGGCTCCGCCCGCGTGGGACTCGGTTATATCGCGCCCAAAAGTAGCCTATGTTTGACCTCAGGTCGTTAACTACATCCCTACCAAATTTCATCACAATCGGTCTATCCGTTTAGCCGTGAAGAGGTGACAGACAGACAGACAGACAGACAGAAAGACAGACAGACAGACAGACTTTCGCATTTATAATATTAGTATGGATATGGATAGGCGAACTTAATGCTCAAAGCATTATCTAACAATCAACCTTTTCGTGCATTTGCCAAAATATTTGACGAATAGGCAAAGTAGGGAAATAACACAAAAGTTTTGGCAAATATACCGTCCACATATGGTCAAATAGGCAAATATTCATACGAATATGCTACAACCATTACTTATTCGTGTATTTTTATACATAAAGGCAAAAAAAGAATTTTAATACACCGAAAACGTTAAATAACAAGTCGTATCTCAATTACAATTTTATTGCGGGAAATGTATATAAGTTTCAAAGCTAAATATTTCATGAAAACAAAATATCATGATATTATCTATTGGCCACATAGAAATGTTTGCAACTTTACCCTAAAAGTTATATATGCGTCTATGTAGCCCACTGTACATTTTATTTTTATATCGTACAAAACATACAAGTTGTCGTAAACATCGAAAACTTTAGCAGGTAGCAGGACAAGTATTTATGCATTTCCCACTTAGCAGAAAGTCCGACGGTCTTATCAAGGTCGCAGGAATGCGCTGGATTCGGGCCGCTTTGAATCGATCAGATGGGAAATCTTTGAGTGAGGTCTTTGTCCAGCAGTGGACATCTGGGCTGAAATAATGATGAATATTCTCTATTTGTCATATAGATGGGTCATCTGAATAATCACGATGATATAAGTAGAACAAAGTCCGAACAACGTCGCCGGCAGACGCATGTCTAGTGGTTTGATGCCCCATATCTTTCGACGTAAAGGCCGAGCTTTCATGAAGCGGAGCAGAGCTTTTATTTGAGCCCTATCGTGATAGTTATCTGAAAATAAACTATATATAAATAAATATATAGGGACAAATCACACAGATTAAGTTAGCCTCAAAGTAAGTTCGAGACTTGTGTTAATGTTAATACTAACTCAACGATACTATATTTATAACATAGCGATAAACATCCAAGTCCCAGGCCATTCAGTAAAGTATCATTTTTTATCTTGACCTGACCACGGTTTGAACCCGGGTACTCCTATCCTGAGTAGCGGGCATGTTAATCATTACGTCACGGAGGTTGTCAACTTGTCATTATATACTAAAACATACATTAACCTCTCTCTAACCGATTTCCCGGTTGTATCGTCAGCTGCGCATCTACCACGAGAACAAGGGACTGCGTAAGCAATTTTTTGTTAACAAACCTGTACAGCGCCCCTAGCGGATGGTAAGGCTAATTACATACTAAATACTAACGCAGTTGCAAGGTCCGCTATTCTTCGCGGGAATAAGTTTAGTGATATTGCAATTGGCGATAATAATATGTGCACACAATGTAACAGTATAACATAGGTAGCACTGGTGAGAGATTTGCACGCTTTAGGCTGGGTCTCAGTGATAGGAGTGAGGTTGATGCTCCTATACTAATCAAAATTAGCCAAATCGGCCCAGTCATTCTTGAGTTTTAGCCAGAGTAACGAACAACAATTGATTTATATATACAAGGTGGACACAAATCAACTGCAAATATTTTAAGGGTAGATACAGACCACTATTATGAACAACTTTTCCAAATAAACTTATATCGAAATACGAAATTTTATTTTTCACTCTCCATACTAAACTAGATCAGCTGATTCTCAATTTGTATGGAAGGTCAAAAATTTTTTTTCGTATTTCGACAAGTTTATTTAGGAAAGTTGTTCAGTTTTGTGGTCTGAATCTGCCCTTAAAATATTTGCAGTTGATTTAAATTCACTTTATACCTATATAGATTGAAAACTTAAGACGTTCAGAATAAATAAGCAAATGCTATTATCATACTTATATGCAGTATTTACTAACGCTTAGCACCAGTGCATAATAAGAGTCTATAATGCAGCATCTTCTGTATGGTTTTCATTTCGGCATTAATCATCTCAGCAAGTATACATGGCACCACAAAATGTATAATCGAGTATATAATGAACACGCATTGGCTGATTACGTGGAACAAGGGACTCTGAAATAATGTAATAAGGTTTAGAATTGCATTCTTTATATCAATTGATGCGGCACGACGGCTTTTTGAGAAATATTATTAAAAGCTAAAAATAGCAAAGAATGAAGGAAATATGGGCAAACCTACCTTATATAAAGTAAGAAAAATTAAACGTTTCGTGTCGTATCAAGAAATAAAGAAACTACTTATTATATTATATTATATAGAAATTATATTAAAAAAAAAAACGCAATACTGAACAACTTTCTCTGAGTAAAATGTATATTATACTAGCTGTTGCCCGCGGCTCCGGCCGCGTGCGCCTCGGTTATATCGCGCCCGAAAGTAGGCTATGTTTGACTCCTAGTGCATAACTATATCCATACCAAATTTCATCACAATCGGTCCAGCAGTTTAGCCGTGAAGAGGTGACAGACAGACAGACAGACAGACTTTCGCATTTATAATATTAGTATGAAAGTATGGATATGGATTGATATATAAATAACTTGAGCATTGAGCTCCCGTCGGCTAATCAAATTCGAGTTTCTATGAGGTGTGATAAAAAAGTTTTCTCATATTTTACTATAGTTATTGAAACATTTACCACATACAAGACATCATTTACCTTGGCTTTTATAAAGAATAGACTGTCGTATATTTTATTTAATAGCTTTGGGCCGTCTATAAACAATACCACGACGAACTGAAATCAAAATGATAAATGTGTGTTAAATAAAACACTATAACGAGGTACAAACTAGGTTTTTAGCGTTTTAAGGGAATCATGTGTCTTCTTCTTCTATTTAATTATATGTATGATAAAGTTATTCTAATTTACAAGGTGCCTAACAACAGTTACAACGCACCCGTGATAATCCATATCCATACTTCCATACTAATATTATAAATGCGAAAGTCTGTTTGTCACCTCTTCACGGCTAAACTGCTGGACCGATTGTGATGAAATTTGGTAGGGATGTAGTTAATGACCTGAGGTCAAACATAGGCTACTTTTGGGCGCGATATAACCGAGTCCCACATGGGGCTAAGCCACGGGGAACAGCTAGTTAATAATAACTAATGATAATAATTCTGCTGTAGTAGGTAACCACTTTACATCAGGCGTATTCTTGTAGCAATCACAGTGAAAAAAATCAGTACATACTTATAAACTTAAACATTAGAATATACTTACCAATTTGCTATAAAATGGCAGCATAAGGTCAAAACAACTGATAATTTGTAAATATTGCTCTTGAATAAAATTTATGTCCAAAATTGAACGCGAACGTTTTCTAATTTTTTTTATACAGCAGTACAAATAATAAAAAAGTAAAATTCGAATGATCGAAATTATGTCAACTGCTAAAAGAGGAATGCATAACACACATTTCGGGACGTAGGAAATAAGTGTGAAAAAACACGATTTCCCACTAGTGCAGTAATGAGTGCAGATATATAATTTTGCAATAATATTTAGACAAGTGTAACAAATTATATATATGTTAAAACTGCTACTGCGCAAATCACTATTGATGTTAAAGATTTTCATGAAAAAATCATGCAAAGTAAATTTAGATAATATCCTTGCAATGAAATAACCAACCAGTTGAAATATGAACAATATATACCAATACAACATTTCAGGTCGGCTCTGAATAAGCATTATTATAAAAAATATCATTATAACTAACATAATTCGGTTTATTACTACAGCAAGCACACTATATTTGGTTTTAAAAGATTTACTTAAACCAATGTCAATGCCATAAACGAATTCTGTTATGAAAAACAATAAAGATATTAATTTAGGAGTTTTTTCTTTACGTTGAATGAAATTGTACATTTTCCTATTAAAACGTCTGTTGTATTGAAAATAATGTGAGTTATAATGGTAGCCATGTAATTTGATAGCAAACGCATTTGTTCTAATGAAATGATAATGACATATAAAATAAGTACCTAGTGTTGTAATGTAATTGAGGGATGTGAGAATAAAAGACATATATTTTCTTTATGTAGTTTATAGAAAATCGATGAAAAAGATGTCCTATTTAATAGTTCAATTACTTAACCCACACCATCTCAGTGTTTTCCTACTTGTATCCTTCCTAAGCCTGTGAAATGAATTAGGTCCTAGGTCACGTCAGGTCCTTGGCTATAATACTTCTAGGTCCTAAGTTATTACGTCACAGTAATAACCCATTGATTACTTCACAATTTCTTACCCTTTAAGCCGGAATCAACAATGGAAGACATGTTGTTTAAACGACGTTGTACAACAATATATTTTTTGGAAAATTTCTATTTTTACTAGTTTACCTCAGAAATGCATTCATTAGGCAAAAGCAAATCGAGCTACATATAAAATAAAACAAAACATGCGACCTAGAATATAATAAGCTTTGAACTTCAGACATAATAATTAAATTTTAATATATCATACCTGTAATTATTAGATTTGTATCAGGAAAATAATGTTCTTATATTGTCAATGTTTTTTACTAATGTTTTATCATCAATTTTATCACAAAATTATACAAATAATAGAAATTTTATTTAAACATGAAGGATAATTATAAGAGAGCCTCAAGCTCAAAGCCTCAAAAGGGGCTGCGGTTCCATATTTTTTTGAATAAACCAGATTGTATTTCGGAAGATACAGCTATTAATCATGTTTTTGAATTTCTGAATAAATGAATAAAACAATTTTTTTTTAAACCTTTCTACGCGCGAAATACTAATACAACTACCATCTCTCCCACAAGAACAGGATAATCGAGTTCTGTGGTCTCTCCTCTCGTCATCGACAAGGTTGCAGAATATATTTTTCCCACCTACGCTGAAAATGTAGAATGAGCTACTGCCATGATTTTTTACAGAGACTACATCATGGGGTCTTAAAGATTCCTCATGAATTGGCAATGCACACGTCAGGGGCTGAGAGGACTTGACTGAAGGGAGTTGCAGTCGATTGACTCGCAAAATAAAACGCTGTATTCAAATAAATTCTTTACTTATCATAAAGATGGGTCATCTGAATAATAACGATAATATAAGTAGTGCAAAGACCGAACAAAGCCGCTGGTAGACGTAGGTCCAGCGGTATGACGCCCCAGACCTTCCGACGTAAGTGGCGGGCTTTCATGAAGCGGAGCAGGGCTGTGATCAGGACATCATCTTGCTGGTTATCTGAAAATGAGAAAACGAAGTTTCGCCTTCTTCTCTCTTTTTGGTTTAGCTGCTCTAGCTGCCATGGTCAGCTACTTTAGGCAGCTATAATTTTCTAACACATTGTAAATCTTTGACGCAATCGCTACAGGATTTTTTATTGTAAATGCACCAACGAGTGATCGGGACGCGTGGAAGCCTTTGCCCAGCAGTGAAAACAAAACGTTGATTAAGGTTGTGTAAAAAATTTAACTACAGTAGGCCAAACATTAAAGTATACAATACAACCTTAGGTGTAAGTGTAAAGGTAAGGTTTAGGTAGGATACTTTTATGGTGGCCTACTGTACTTACGTTTAGTATCAGTACATATCAAGAGCCTGTAATGTAACATCTTCTGTATGGCTTTAATTTCAGCATTGATCATCTCAGCAAGAATAGATGGCACCACGAAGTTTATAATTGAGGACATTATGTACACGCATTGGCTGAAGACGTGGAATGGAGGACTCTGAAATAATGAATTAGATTTATTATATACCGCCTGTAGTATATGGGTCATTGTCATAACCGCCTAAAATTGTGTTACAAGCAGAAAAAAAAGTCTTAAATGTAAATAAAATACCATGTTAATATTTTATAGCAAAGATAACTATTCAATAATTCAAAATGTATATTCGTAATTTCAAATAAAACTAAAATAAAGTAGTTATTAAACAATTTCGAAAGAAAAGTCCGCTTCGGTGGGCTGTTACCGCTCTCCCTCTTCATGCAAATTCGATAATATAATGAAAACTGATATGTAAAGTTAATCTTTGAATAAGTTTTCCCAAAATAGATATTCTAATTTCTTTAATAACTCAGAACTAAAAATAATGAATTAAAAAAAAAAGACTTTTTGTACGTTGCAATATTGTTACTTAAATCTACATCTATTTGGTGGACTCAATTCATTTATAAAAATTATTTTGAAAATAATAAAATTTTGTTAACGGAACGTTATTCACGAACGCGTCTAATACTCCGTTGGTCACGCGCAGCGCCATTTTGACGCGGCTCGCATACGAACGAAGTTATTGCTCCTTGTTTAAAAATAGCTGGTGGTGTCAAAGTTGAGTTTATCTTTTCGGTTCCTTGTGTATTTTGGTAAGTGAAACCTTAATAATTCATAACTTTACGTAATTTGTTAGATTTCTAAAGTATTTATCTAAAAAGACTTGTGATTTCAACATAACCTCAAAATATTGCTTGGAATGAAATAATTTCTCAGAAAAATCCATTTGGTGGACATCTTTTCGGTGGAATTTGTGTCCACCAAAATAATGAATGTCCACCAAGTGGATGAAATATTTTATTTTTGTTTTGTGCACCCTGGTTTTGCATGTGGTTGTTAATGCGAATTAAATATTTTACTGCATAATAGAAATGTTGCATTCGGGAGGCGGTTTTTACGAAAATTATTATTATTGGGGATACTGTTTTTGGCGTTTTAAGTTGAATCTGCCATGTTCGCTGTTTCTTTATTTATTATTAAAGCAGAATAATATCAACAATACACGAATAAAGTAAGCTACTTGACCGATATGTTTCCATCGCTTTCTAAAAACATCTTCAGGGTGAAGTCAGATTATCTCTAGGCAATGACTAAACATGTCGGCTTGCAGTTGACTTATACGTGAAACATTTGTATTCCACTTTAATAATAAATAGTTTCGTTTGTGCTTTGTGCCTTGCTTAGGCTCCCTCTTTCTTTATCCACAGACAATGGCTAGAACTAGAAATAAATTGACTGAAGATGAGAAGAAGAAAAGAAGACGCGAACAGAAGAAGTTAAGTATGAGAAGAGCAAGAGAAAAATTGATGAAAGATCCAGTAGCATTAGAAGAAAAGCGGAAGAAGGATAGAGAGTACTACCATAGGAAAAAATCACTAGGAGAAATTAAGACAATAAAAGATTTATCAGATAGAGAGCAGAGACAACTACGAAACAAATGGAGAAAGGACGCAAAATCACGTAGAGATAGACTAAAGAAAGAAAAAGAAACTGTGAGATTTACAGATGTAACCCCTCCAACAAGCCCAGCCACTTCATTTTTTTCATCAAGATCTACCTCCAGGGCTGAATCTGGCCGGGCTGTAGCTGCAAAAAACAAACGGCGGCTTAAATTAGAAAATCTCATGCTCAAATCTAAACTGAAGATTGTAGAAAATAAGCTTTCTAAGTACAAAATGCGCTTAAATAGAATACAGAAGAAGAAAAATAAAGAAAAAATAAATAAAACGAAAACAATAAAAAAAGATTTAAAAGATGCAGTTCATAGTTTTTTACTCAGTGACGAATCTAGTCGTTCCACCGCTGGAAAAAAAGAAACTATTACCAGATTTAAACAGAAGAAACAGATACGATTCCTCAACGATTCCCTTATCAATCTGCACAAAAAATTTGTGATTCAGATGAACTTGAAGATATCGTATAAAACTTTTTGTCGATATAGGCCTTTTTGGGTGTTGAATCCGAAAGTTACAAGTCGTGAGACTTGTTTGTGTGCAACACATACCAACATGGAGTTGCTGATAAAGTCACTGAAAAATTCCCGTATGATAAATGAAAACTCTGCAATGGAAGTGTGTCGATCTATTTGCTGTGAAGACATGAAAGAAAATTGTCTTGAACGAAAATGTTTGATATGTAGACACAAAAACATCGCATTTAATAAATTCACACCAAATGATACGATAAAATATGAGCGATGGGTCACAAAAAAGGTTATGCAAACAATCAAAGGGCACGAAAAACTCTGCCAGAAAACTATTAAGGAAACAGTGAATACATCAAAAAGACAACTCAAGGACCACCTGTTGAATAACATAGAACCTTTCATGAAGCATACTTGCAATATGTTACACCAGTTTCGTGTTGTTAAAAATATTAAAACAAATATGTCCGTAGGCGAAGGCTTATTGCATATAGACTTCTCAGAGAATTACAATTGCAAGTATTCTTCAGAAATACAATCAGCCCATTTTGGTGGATCTAAGTCTCAGCTTTCATTACATACTGGAGTATTTTACTACATTGACGAAAATACAGAGGAGAAACGCATTATTACTAAGTCATTTTGTACAGTTAGTGAATATTTGAATCATAGCCCCGTATACATTTGTGCCCATTTGAAACCAATTATCAAGATCATAAAGACACTAGTGCCAAATCTCAAACTTTTGCATATTTTAAGCGACGGTCCCTCCACACAGTACAAGAATAAGACCATGTTTTATTTAATTGGGGCTTACTTGGGCAAAAAAACACAGGCAGATAATATAATGTGGCACTTTAGCGAGAGTGGCCATGGTAAAGGGGCCCCTGATGGTATAGGAGGTTGCCTCAAACGTACGGCTGATAAGTATGTAGCAAAAGGAAATGATGTAAGCAACATTGATGGGTTCATAGAATGTGTGCATGAGAACTGTAAAGGAATCGAAGTAATTAAGATTGACGATACTGTTGCAAAAGACATTGAAATCAGAATTCAAAACTGCGATATCCGCCCTTTTCGTGGTACTATGAAGGTGCATCAAGTTACATGGGACAAACGCGAACCAAGAACCCTGCACTTCCGAAGACTAAGCTGCATTACTTGCCATCCAAGTGCTATATGTCATCACTATGACTTAGGTTGTATAAGTCTTGACTTACCACAACACAATTTGCACGTTGAAACACCTGCTCCCACCCCAGTTCAGTGTTCTATTCCCAGCCCTTTACCAAGCTTACCAAGCCCATTAATGAGTCCTAACTGGTCTCCAATAGTCCAACAGTTGCTCAACTCGATAGACAGGAAAAAGTTGAGCCCAACAGTGACTGAGACTCAAAGCAATGATTTAGAAAAACCAACCTGCTCCAAGTTCCTGCATGGCCTTAATAGTCGAAAACGCCTTAAGTTTGCTGATGTTTACTCCGACAGTTCATGTTCACCACCTACTTCAAGACCCGAAACTCCGATAGAAGTACACCAGACGCATTATCAACATTTTTGGTCGTCATCCGAGGATGAAGATATTATGTCCACCAAGAAGACATAGTAGTTTTGGTGGACAAAGGGATTTATTTTATTTTAATTTACTTTTTAATGATACTGCGTTGGCTTTTTTTTTATCGTTTCTTGTGAGACGATTGGATAAATATTACAGAAAAAATATTCTATTATTATGTTAAGATTGTTGCTAAATTACACTTTTAGTACATTCGGTAGACATCTGTGTCTTTTCGGTGGACCTATAAAAACGTTTTTTTTTAATAAATATTCTAATTGTTATGTTTGATCTCAGACAATAATTTATTATTGTTACAATTGATCTCTTTTATTAAATAAACGAAGAATTCTTTAAAAATAATTGATTTTGTTTTATTTTTTTATCTGAACCCTGTTTTGACAATGACCCATATATGAACAAGCCTTTAACCACGAACCTTTCCAAAGAATCATAAGTAGAGAGAATATTTCAAATCCAACCAGTATTTTAAAATTTGCGTTTATAAAACTAACAAATTGGATAAAGAAATAAGAGAAAAAAAGCAACATAAATTAAACTAAACCTAGGTTAAAAACTTAAGTTATAAATGATCCACTCTCCGGAAAGTAGCTGGCTCAAAAGTCCCCATAATGCTAGCAGCATTGCCGCGTTGTATTGCTATGGCGACATGTTGAACCATATACTGGTCGGAGCGAGGATCACAGCCCCTACCTGTCGGCGTCTGAACTAAGAAATTCTTCAGTTCTATCATATATTTTGAAAGACACGTCAATCATTTCATTTCCGCGACCGGATTCGGTATAGATGAAAATCCTTGAGGGGATTGCTCTATGGTCGATGAGTAATTTAATTCAGTTTTTACCTTGACTTTGATGAAGAAAAGATTATCATATAATTTCAATACGAGTCTCGTTCCGTCTACAATCAATATTACGAAGAGCTAAAAAAAATTGGTAAATTTAATTACAATAAAAATCCGTACTTAATCATCCATACGGAAGTCTGTCTGTCTGTTTACTTTCACTGTTAACTATTGGACTAATTTTGATGAAATTTGGTATGGATATAGTTAAGGAACGGGGTCAAGCATAGGCTGATTTTGGGTGCGATATAACCGAGTCCCGCTCTGGCCAAGCTGCGGACAATAGCTAGATATTGAAAATATATCATAATAAAACATTATGATATATTTTCTGTTAGTTTTTTATATTGTTCTATGTATATATAATTGTAATTTTAATTGTATTTTAATTGTTTTGTAAATGTCATTATAATAATATTGTTGTATATACACACCCTACCAAAAACCGAAAGTCCGAATGGGTCCACATTCGGATTACCCATACAAATGTTTGTGATTTTATTTTTCAGATAATTTTTTATCACTTTTGACATAAAAGTTTTACATGTTGATACAAATGCGAGCAATGTCTACAAAGGCTATAGCTAATGCAATTTTTTTAGGGTAAGTAATTTAGTTCAGGCACTAGTTGAAAGATGATCCCGTGTTTTGGAAAGGTAAGCATGACATTTTGGAAAAAAATAACAACAGTTAGAAATTAGCGCAAGAATAAAATACTTACCAATCTGCTATTTAACGGCAGTACTAGGTCAAAACTAGTAATTATTTCAAAATATCGCTCTTTAATGAACTTTACGTCGAAATATATACGGGAGTTTTTTTTAATTTTCCTAACACAACAGTACAAATAATAAAACAGTAAGATTCGAAAAATCGACACAACATCAACTGACAACAGAGGGAAACAGTAAACAAATTTCGGGATATAGAAAATAAGATGGAAATAACACGCATCTCCAAAGGAACAATAATGATTGCAAATATAAAATTTAGCAATAATATCAAGACTTATGTAACAAAAAATGAAAATGTTAAAATTGCTACAGCGCAAATCATTGTTGACGTTAAATATTTTCATGAAAAAATCATACAAAGTGAATTTCGACGATATTCTCGCAATAAAATATCCTATGTGCTGAATAACAAACAAGATGTACCAGTACAAAAAAAATGGTCTATGTATGATTTGTAGTGTTAGCAATATCACCATTGTTAAAAACATTATACGGTTTACTCGTAAAGCTAGAGAACTATATTTGCCACTAAATGATTTATTAAAACCTAGATTGATACCAAATATGAATTCAGTGACGAAAAATAATATATAAATGATCTTGGGAGCTTTTTCTTCGTGTAAAAGAAAATTATTCATTTTTGTAAATAAACGTCTGGTGTCTTTATTGGTATGGAACAATAATGTAGCTTTTAATGTAATTTCAAAAGTGCATTTGTCATATTAATGATGACATGTACTTAACTTGTAAATACGAATACATTAAATAGATATGAAATAGTATAGACGTAATTGACATCAATCATACTACGTCAGAGGTGGTATCGAAAACTATGACACCAGAGTGTGCAGGGTCGGTTGATCTTGTAGCCCAAACGATAATGAATTACCACAATGTCAATCATTTCACTTTGGTATATATATATATATAATTTTCGTTGTAACGTAACTGCAATAATAAAATATTGCAAGCTTCGCAGACGTCTATTGTGCTGTGGTTACCTACTCAATTTTGTTAGTATTTGATTGACATTACAATTCGTGATGACAAAAAGTGCGCAGTAACTAAGATGACTTAGGTACAGACGAGTGACTGGTACGCTTCAGGCTGGGTCTCAGTGATAGGAACGGGGTTGGGGCTCCTATAAAAATTTAAGGGACAGAGAAAGCGTGATAGTTATAGTGATGCTTCCCATAAGATTCAACGATTAAACCGCATATTGGTAGCATTAACTAACCTCATAATCTTTACTTTTTATTTACGTTTGCAGTAACTTGGTTTCAACGCAGAGTAATATTTAGATCATAGAATTACGAAATCGCTTTCGGAAAAATTTCAAAATTAGACATAAAATTCAATGCTCTGTTTTTTGATCCATCAAGAATATACGTACGGAACATACTGTGTGGCTGTAGTTAATAGAAATACCTAGATATTTTCGACCGAAATATGAGACATATCACGCACGTCCTCATTGATAAATTCATGGCGAAATTCAGAGGACACCCGACCCGACCACTTCAAGAACAAAATAAAAATAATGTAGATGTGGCTCTTTATTGTACCAAATTCTTATTAAATAAATATAAAATAAATAAATAAATATAAATATATAGGGACAAATCACACAGATTGAGCTAGCCCCAAAGTAAGTTCGAGACTTGTGTTATGAGATACTAACTCAACGATACTATATTTTATAAAAAATACATATAAATAAACATCCAAGACCCAGGTCAATCAGAAAAAGATCATTTTTCATCTTGACCTGACCGGGGTTCGAACCCGGGACCTCCCCAATAGCGGTCAGGCATGTTAACCATTACGCCACGGAGGTCGTCTACATAGTAGAAAGATTATTTTAAACTTCATCTTTGATTATATATTATTAGACCTGTCAAAAATTTAGATAAATAAATATTTTAAATTTTAATGCACTTTGAAAAATAACAATGCCTAACTAGGTGGAATTAAAAAATATAAATAAGCCATTCTCTCCAATAGTGATCTGAATCGGCCCTTAAATATTTCCAGTTAGTTTGTGTAGACCTTATATATACACTGTTTGTACTGACAGTACAAAGAAATACATCTCTACATATTCTTCGATCGAGCCTGTTTCCCGGTTGCATCTTTAGCTTAAGCTCCATGATTTAAATCATGGTCCTGATTTGGCGGAACTGAACAATGGAGATTGATGATTATAACAATGGAGCGACTGCCGTCTGATCTCCGTAACCCTTTTTACAGTGAACCCAGACCCACAGGAACATGATCCGGGTGTGTTAGTGGTCAACACTGTCAGATTTTTCAGACTGCCTAAAGGCATCTGACATAGCCCAACGACTGCCATCTACCGATAACAGCCGGGACCCGTGACCAATGGCTTAGCGTGCCTTTTGAAGCACGGAAGACGTCTCTACATCTATAAACTCTTTATTTGGTGTACCTCGTGTGTCCTCGTTAAGTTTGCAGCGGTGCTGAATATTCATCCGACACGACCACTTGACGGGCTAGGCTTCAGGACCCTTTCCAAAGTCATAACTAGAATAGGTAACTATATAAATAATCAAAGATCTTGTAGGTATCATAGTAGGTAGATACATTAATGATTAAAGGTAATTATATATCACTAGCGACACGCCCCGGCTTCGCATGGGCATAAAAACCTTCCTCTTGAATCTCTCTATCTATTAAAAAAAACCGCATCAAAATCCGTTGCGTAGTTTTAAAGATTTAAGCATACAAAGGACATAGAGAAAGCGACTTTGTTTTATACTATGTAGTGATATTGAATCAGGAGGCGCGTCATTAGAGTGAGTCTTCTATCTTCTTCTTCATCGCTCCCTCACTGCTGAGGATCGTGACCATATGTGCTTCCAAAATGCGATCACCAGTGTTGTAAACCTTCTATCTATCTTTCTACTTATACTTATAACTAGCAGTCCATCCCGCTCGTGGAACATACACATAACCTGTCACTCGGGGATAGCGTTGCTTTCCAACGTTATAATTTTTTTAATCGGGCCAGTTATTTCGAAGCCTATTCGATGCTAATAAACAATCAAACCTTTCCTCTTTATAATATGTACAGTATCTATCATAGATTAAAGAATTTGCCTTAGAGCCGCGCGCGATTCTTAATTTTATGGTATGTAATAGATAGCATAGAAATACATAGCAAGTGTTTGTAGCGGGTAATCTTCGGTACTGCCACAAACTATATATAAAATGCTATATTATTAGCATTGCTAAACCGATTTCGAAATTCTCCCTGAATATGATTGCCCATAGAATTAGGAAAACGCGCGCAGTCGCCAGACAATTTTCTTTTTAATCTTTATGTGACAGCCAGAAAAAATTCATTGCTGATTTTTTTTGTCTACTCCATCCATCCTTGCTATAATCGATCTATCTGGTCGCCGGATGTCTAGCACTTCGCTTTAGCTTTCTAGGGCTAAAAGACTTTCCATTAGGTGGGCCGTAGGCCTGTTTGCCTACTATTTGAAAGGATTTAAAACAAAATTAAAAAAAATCATGTAGGTACTTAAGTAATTTTATATTATTTATTAAAAACAAATAAGGCCTTTTAAAAATTTATAACAGCCTTTTCTATTTTTTCTTTTAAGAAGTCGCTTAAGAGGTAAGTAAGTATAAAACTATTGCTACGTTTTTGATAAAATTTAGCCATACGACGTCAGCTATCGCTTAATATACTTATAACGAAAGTCCCGTCAAAATTGACCCAATCATAATGGAGTATGTCGGCACAAACCACAAACAGACAGGTAAAATAAACATATTTTACATAAAAATGCGGTTGAATGCGTTTACAAAAACTGATGGTAGACGTCCATTACATATACATAACACATAAGAGTCCAAGTGCCTTACTACCATCTCTAAAAATCATGCAAGAACGATTGAGTAAGGGAGATGTCGCCTTACATCACGTAGCGCGCTGTCCCTCTCACTGATGGAGTAAGAGGTAAGGTTCTTGCATGGTTTTTAGAGATGGTGGTAGCCCACCAGGAGGATTTAACAGCACAGACCTAAAGCCTACATTCACTATATCGCTTTAGCCACCGCCTTCCGTTAGCAGACCGGTTGAGGGGGGCGGTGCAGCCGTACCCCCCATTCCCGTTCACCATCATGTAGTCGAAACAGTTTGTCACCCCATCGCCATTGCAGTCCTGAAGGGGCAAAAAAAAAAACAATTAGTAAAGCCATAAATGCAAGTCTTATCTTCTACTTTCTTCCCTTATATAAAGTGAACACAAATGAACTGCAAATATTTTAAGGGAAGATTCAGACCTATTCTGAATAATTTTTCCAAATAAACTTATATCGAAATACGAAAAAAGTTTTTGACCTCTCAATTAAATTGAGAATCATCTGATCTAGTTTAGTATGAAGGAAGAGTGAAAAAAAATTCGTATTTCTATAAACTTAAGTTTATTTGGAAAAGTTGTTCAGTATAGCGCTCTGAATCTTCCCTTAAAATATTTGCAGTTGGTTTGTGTTCACCTTATATTAAATTAAAAATAATTGCTGTTCGTTGGTCTCGCCACAGATAGTATAAACATACTTTCTCGCTTAAACTCGAGAACGGCTCTACCGATTCGGTTAATTTTGGCCTTGAAATATTTGTGGAAGTTCAGGGAAGGTTTAGACGGTGAGAAAAGTTTGTTTGGATGTTTGTTATTCTTTCACAGGAAAACGGCTGAACCGATTTGGCTGAAATTTGGCAAAGAGATTGCTTAAACCCTGTAACAATTAACACATAGGCAAAATCCCGGAAGCAGAGCCCCATACAACAGCTAGTGGTTATATAAAATATTGGTGTGAACCCTGTTCTCTTAAGGACACGTTGGTTAAGGTTCATTAAAATACCCACCTTTCCGAATTTTTGTAAATATCCCTCGATGATACTCTTGGCACAATGGTAACTTCTCGCACAGTCTTCCCAAGCTGTAATAACATACAGTAAAGCCTTTGATTATATTCTTAAATAATCAAAAAAGCAAAGAAACTTGACAAAATATGTTGTGGAGCTAGATAGCCTAGCGGAGCGTGGTTGAGCTCCTCCGTGCGTGTTCCCGGCTTTTATTGCTAGATGGCAGTTGTTAGGCTGTTTGAGATACCTTTTAAGCCTGAAAATTCTGACAGTATTTGACATCAAGAGATCCGGATCCAGTTCCTATTGGTCTGGTTTAGGATGTAACGGAGGTCGGACTGCAATCGCTTTATTCATCATCATCATTTTATGACCATGCACACCCTGGTGTCAGAGTTTTTTCAGACGTGGTTCCTTTAACGACTACCAGATGGCAGCGGGGACAAACGGCTTAACGTATTCCGAAGCACGGAATCATCTTTATTATCAGACAATCAGGAGATTCAAGCCTGCAATATCCTTACCAAACTGGAAACATATAAACAAAGTATGCTTCCTGTAGGAATCATACCTACGACACCCGGGTCTACAGGCAAAAGCTTTAATTAACCACTGGGCCACGGAGGAAGTCACTTTATTGTAATATATACTTAATCAGTATCGCCAAATCTATGACCATATGATTATAAGCGGCTCTGAAGCTTAAGCTGAATGATGCAACTAGGAAACACAATCAGATGAAAAAGTTACGAAGTTATGAGGAACAGATTTATATCTGTTCTTTATAACTTCGTGACTCGTAACTCTCGTCATTGCTTCGCCGTAACCGAGATAACATAGATGCCCTTACCATGGTTCCTGTCAGGGTCGTCTTCAGGAAATACAACCTTGCCAGCGTCGACCCAGTAAACCCTGGAGATGTTGAATGGTCCACAATAGCCTCCAGTGCAGCCGTGGCTCACTGCACACTGAGTGGACACGTAGCAGAGACAACTGTAGCAGGCTTCATTCAGATTGGCAATGAACAGACCTGAAGAAAAATTAAAAAGTTTTAGTAGCAAGGAGGTGGCGCTGAGCTGGAAACGGTGGAGAGCTCTGGTCTCGGAGGCCAAGGTCCACTTTGGGTTGCTGAGTCATCGCAGTAAGTAGCTCATGGTCACCACAATACCGAGGGGCTTAGCCAAGGTCACGATTTCAAAACGCTAACGCATGTCGACAAGAACAAAAGGTATAGGATTGACATAAGATTCACCACGTGATACCACAGCTTATGTCAATCCCTTACATTTTGTTTTTGTCAATATCGTCAACGCTTTGAAATTGTAACTTTGGCTAAGCCTCCAAGAGGGTCGAATCTACCGTCGTATATAAGAAAAAATCTACGACCCGATCCATTTGAAAATAAAGTCATCTAGAATCGAAGTTTGAACCAGTAGTTCAGAGGCAAGCACAAACTATACCACAGGGGGCATTGATTGAAAACAAGCTTACCAGTAGATCCGGTTATCCACAGCATGGCGGCCGCCAAACAGCAGGCAGGTAGCGCCAAGTTCCATTTCCTCATGTTATCAGCTTGTGATGGTGATAACTGGAAGGAATTTAATTGGGTTAGAGTATACAAAAAGTGCGCAAGACTTGGGACTTGGAAAATTATTCGGAGTGATTTCGCTCGTCATATTGACACCCATTTTTTATTGTCCCATGTCGTAGACAACATTATTAGCATCACTTTTGGTCAAGATTTTTCGTACGACGCTTTTTCCGAGTTTTTCTGAATTTTCGATTTCGGCGACCCAAAAAGGGGTGAGGGGATGGCGACATTTTTCACAAATCCGACAATATGGAGGGTCATAGGTTAGGTTATGGTTATCTTGCGACCCCCAAAATAAGCGAGCGAGCGAAACGAGCGAGCGTTCGACTTGCGCACCCTTTACGACACTGATCGGAAATTGCAATACTGTATTGAAGCCTTTCGTGGTTAAGGCTTTTGCCTGTAGACCCGGGAGATCTGGGTTCGATTTCCACAGGAAGCATACTTTGTTTAGTTGTTTCTAGGTTAGGACATTGCAGGCTTGAATCAGCTGATTGTCTGATCATAAAGATGATTCCGTGCTTCGGAGACTGTTCCTTCAGTTTTGTAAAATTCGTCTTGGGTCTGCTGGAAGAGATTTCTTTAGAAATAAGAAGCACCCTTGTATTAATGTTCTATATTCTATGTTTGTTTCTTTTATATTTTTCTGTGTACCTACATTAATTTGAAATAAAGAAATCCGTTATTATTTTTGTAATAGTACAATCCCCCCTCCCCATTTTAATTATTTATACACAACTTGTCCCAAAGAAATTTTAGTAACCTGTCCTATATTCTACTTACAATGTTTTTTTCTAAATATGAATGATATTTGTTCACATGACTAATAAATAAAGTTTGCCCCCTATTTTTTCCCATTTTCACCCTAATTTAAACCGTAAAGCTTTCGACAATTTAAAAGAAATAAATCATGTACACCATGGCATCGGGGTTTCTTCGGAACCGCCTCATGGCTTCTGACATGGTTCTTTAAACGACTACCAGATGTCAGCCGGGATAAACGGCGTAATATTGGTAACATGCCTATCGAAGCACGGAATCATCTTTATTAACATACAACCAGATGTACTTAATATAAAAGCATTTGACATTGAGAAGGTTATAAGTACCTTGTTTTCCGTAAACACTAAATTGTTACATATAAACACATAGTTACTTGTTCATGCTTAGAGCAGTACACTACTGGAGTGGCCACCAACAGGCGACCCCACTAAGCCGAATGTACTCGTATATGACCGCTACTTGAGTGCGTGTATTTTATGCTTGTGTTAGATAATGTCAAGTGTGTGCGTAGCGACGTGTTCTAAGTGGTTCTAATAATGCATTAGTGTTAATAGTGTGCGTGTTTCCTCACCCCGTGCGCAAAATCAACAGACTTTTTCATGAGATGATATGAAACAAACCCGCGGTGCGGACACACGCGCCGTGCGCCCGCTTAACGCAGCGAAGGCCCGTAGAAATAAGTGCACGTGTCGTCTCCGGTTAATTTAATACTCTAAAGTCGTACATGTGATAAAACCAGTTATTAAAGTTGGTACTACATACAATCTGTAATTTAATAAATATATCTACACATTTAGTTACATTGACTACCAATTTTTTAGAAAGAGTGCGTCAAAATATAATTAACTAGTTCGATCCGGGTGTGCCAGTGGTCTATACTGTCAGATTTTTCCGGCTATATAAAGGCATCTGACAAAGCCTTACAAATTTGAAGTCATCAATATTTTTGGCGGGAAATTGTTACAAAAATCCATACATTACAGCTAAATGACGTTAACACTTTTCATTAGGTAGGATATTATATTCAAAGTTTCTATGAGATTTTTATTTTATTTATTTAGGTACACCAACAGTATTTAGATAAAGAATTCAAGCATAAACACATTTTTTTTATTTAATTTAAAAAATGTGTTGCTTCCAATGATTCAAGAAAGTTTTGAGTGACGCTTCTACCACTACTCCTGCAGCCCGGACCAGCCGCCCCTCGCCGCGACGCGACGTCCCGAGCTCCTTATAAATGGCTCGACTGGTGGTTGATCGTCCTCTCTTACTTGACATCTGCCAGTTGAGTACCACTATTGTTTTCGGTCCCCAACTTTGTGCTTGAACTATCCACGACCCTAATTGTATCCGCTCTTGAAATAAACATCAGTGTTATATTTCTATATGATACCTTTTATTTATCTCCTACTTCTACGTATAGCTATAACGTTATATTTCATTATGCACACACTTTCTAGAACAAACTGAGATGCACTAATCTAAAACTTGCAACGTTTTATGTATCTCAATCACCGCATAAAGTAGTTAGGTACATAAATTAATGACTAATTGTATGAGTTCCGAGTCATACATTAATTTACCTCCAAGTAAATTCATGTACTGATTTAATGTAGCAATTATGTCCACGATAATCCTACTGACGATTCGTAACAGAACACAATGAAACGAGCCGTATCTTTACTATGATATTTTGTAAACGTAGCTGTACTATTATCTCTCAAAACATAGGTTAAAGAATTTGCCTTAGAGCCGCGCGCGATTCCTAATTCTGTCTTAAAACAATGCAAAAATGATTAGAGTAGGGGCGAATTTGGAAACCGCGCGCGGTTTGACGCCAGGATTTTATTTTAAATCTGAGTTAGGGAGATGTCACCTTACATCATGTATTGCGCCGTCTCGTTTACTCGAATCGTTTTAAATATGGTTTTAGAGATGATAGTAAGCCACAAACTAGGACTCACCAACAAGGATGCCGAAAACCGGGCGAAGTTGAGTAGAAAAAGTAGGAAACATCTTCCTTCTTTTAGACCCTGGGCTCCGAGGCAACCGGCTGAGAGGATGCAACAAGGAGTCTTACTACCATCTCTTAAAACCATGCAAGAACAAGTGAGTGAGCGAGACAGCGCAAAACATGAAGTAAGGCGACATCTCCCTTACTTCGTTCTTGCATGGTTTAAGAAAAGGTGATAAGCCACAAAATAGATGATGATTAGAAAACTACCAACTACGAGGAGCTAGATGACCTAGCGAAGCGTGCTTGTTTATAGCCATGGCGACTAAATGTTTAGACGTCTAGTTATTATATTTATTGTTCTTGTTATAAACACAGGTTATAAAAAAATAGCTACGCGGCGATAGTAATAAGCTATAGAAACTATTCCAAAATATGAACCATTTTTCGCTCTTATTTGAGGAAATATTAAGTTGAGACTACAAATTTAACCTTGGTGTTTCCTTGGTAATATTAAAAAAAAAACTCGTTTTATCTTGTTATTCCGAATCATTCAAGATCATATTAATATTTTTTTGTTTTATTTATCTTTAACATAAAACCGATTTGGATTTTTCATATTTTACTTCAATTATTCCTCTTGAATTTTCTTTGGTTATAGTTTTTTATTTGGAGGTTTTCAAGGGTTATTTTATTTTTTACGAAAATACAACATTTTTATTCGCTTTCCAATAAAGTTCGTCCGGTTTACTGCATAAGGAAAAGATGATGTGAGTAAAGAAAAGAAGAGAAAGAATAAATAGATAAATGATGATTTGATATTTGAAATGATACTCATCATTATGAGCTATAAGAGAAATTAAATTAACATAAATATTAAGAATGACTTGACATTACATTTAAATTTTGTGATTGATACCACTTACATAGTACCTACTAACGTAATACGAACAAGTACCTACATACGTTTTAAGCAAAAAATAATTCGATTTATTTATGCCCCTCGGTCTCACGATACAAGGTCTGTTGAGTGCTGTGTGTTATTTTTGATGAGGATATTTTGTTAAGTACCTAGTATTTTCATTTATCAATAAGTATTTTTAAGGTCTAAATTTCCTTTTACCCTTTGGACTGGTGGCGGATTCCATTAACAACATTATAAACAAGGAAGATTGAAATCAGTGCCCTTAGTATGAGTTTTTCTAAACGCAGACGCTAGCGACTAGGGTCACCAGATGAAAAAATCAAAAGTCCGGAGATAAGGCCTGATTTCCATGGAAAAGTCCTGAGATTTTCTACAGCTTGAGAATTTTCTCTCACAAACATCGCACTCTATTGTTTTTAGTTTGTTTTACTTTGATAAATAAGTATTGATTTGAACTGTTCAATCGTTACCAAAGAAAATTATTTTTAGTAGTTTAATAAGAGAGATCTTTAAAATGTAACCTGTTTTATTTAAAATCCTGAGCTATCACTAGATTTGCTAAATCCGGCCGGAATCCTGAGAAGAGTCGAAAAATCCTGAAATCTCAGGACAAATCCTGAGATATGGTAACCCTACTAGCGACTGCGTTAGCGATTTTGTATGACAAACCTGTATAGCGCCTCTAGCGGATAGTAAGACGACTAAGAAATTCCATACAAAATCCTAACGCGGTCGCTAGCGTCTGCAATAAGAAAAACTCGTACTAGGGGTACAGGCAGGGAGAACCTAACACAACGAATCATGGTTCTGGTAGTCAGGTTACCAGGGGTAATAATCTACTTCTGCCTAACCCTGCTGGAAACAAGAAAAATAATGTGGCTTACCACCATCTCTTAAAACTATGCAAGAACGATTGAGTAAGGGAGATGTCGCCTTACATCATGTATTGCGCTGTCTCGCTTACTCACTGGATTTTGCATGGTTTTTAGAGATGGTATACATATAGTTAATCACAATATCTTCTTCTTCTTTGACTTCTCTTTATTTTTGGCTGGCCTTGTACGCCTGCGCGAGAACAGTCTGACCCTAGTATGAGATTTTATAAACGCAGACACTAGCTACTGCGTTAGCTATTTTATAACTGTACAGCGCCCCTGGCGGATAGTGATTAGTGATGTGCCGTTCCCATATTCTTGTTCCCGGGGAACGTACCTCGTTCCCGTTTCCGGGAACATTCCCGGGCATGTTCCCAGTTTTAGGGAACGTTCCCAACGAAAACAAAAATAATAATTTTGAATTGTTTTACGTTTGTTTATCCTATCCTTATTCGTACTTTTGTAAATATACTGTAAATAAAAATTTTAAATACAACTTTCCATGACATTTCTATTTTGAGAGAACGTTCCCGGGCACGTTCCCGTGCTTGTGGGAAAGTTCCCGGGAACGAAGGAACGTTCCCGGGAACGGCACATCACTAAAGTGATGCAAGCTTAGGAGGCAAGTAAAAAATCCTTACGCATTCGCTAGCGTCTGCGATTGTAAAATCTCATACTAGGGGTACTGGGAAGATAATATGAACTTAGGTAATGTCCATGTTCTAAACAGAGAGAAACACGTTTATACGGAAGTCAACGTCGGTTTAACAATATAAGGAAAATCGTAATCGAAAATAATAATATGTATTAATCGCAGAACAAGACTAGACAAGACAAAAATTCTTTATTGCACGAGTAAAAATATACAATAAGGAAATTACAAACATGGATAATACAATAGGCGGCCTTAGAGCTAATGCAATCTCTTCCAGAAAACCTAAATATAAAGTGATTGTTGACAAAAGATAAAAATAGCAAGGAATTTTCGTATCCAAAAAATTTATATTTTTTGATGAATTTATATTGTCTTTAAAAAATCGGTAATCTTTGGTGTTAAAGATTGAATTTAAAAGTTTCCTCTTCGCCCTAGCGTGTTCTCCCGGTTGCATCTTCAGCTTACGCTTTAGAGCCCAGGGTACGCTATTAATCGCAGTCCCGATTTGCCGGTACTGGTTATTACAATGAAGCGACTGCCCACTGACCTCCGCAGCCCTTTTAACAGGGAAACCAGGACGTCGATTCAGCTAACGTTAACCATAATCGTGTCTAAATGTAGTTCTTTTTAGACACTAGTTACAAGATTTTTTTATACCACTGCTGATGGTCACACACACCACACACTACATTCACATCACATCATACTGTCATAATCCTGGAAATTGCAAAGGCACTATTATTGAAACACTATTTTGACACGATTAGCAGAATCGATGCCCAGACCAATAGAAACATGTTCCGGGTGTGTTTGTGGTCTCTCAACAGTTCCTGATTGTCGATTGTTGAAGACAGAAGCTGGCCTCAGGCACAGAATTAGCAATAGTGCTACGTACCTCAGGCCGAGAAGAAGGCAAGCGAGGCGTACGTGTGAACGTAAGCCCCCTAAAGATGGGGGAGAGTTATTAAAATGCAATGATTGCATAGATAGGCGACACTATAGAGAACTTGTAGGGAGATCAAGCAGGTGCGACTGGAAAGAGATGCGAAATGCAAGTACAGCGCACTCTCCCGAGATTCGGCTCGTATAACCGAGAGGTTGGTAGAGCCATGGGAGGTGGAGGGAGTTCATGATTGTATGGTATTAATGGATATTAAAATGAAAATAATAATCACCTTGAACTTTTAAATTAACAGTTCACTAATCAAATCACACACACTGGACCACAATTTATAGACAGCTACCGCATATCACGACAGAAACGGCACTGTTTATGTAAAACGACTGTTTTGTATCGAGCTTATGTTGCTGGCAGTTTTTGTTTTAGGACAATCTTAGAAATGTCTAATAGCGTAGAGTTTATCTCTCGAAACTCGAAAATGACGCTGTCTATTAGATTCAGAATTTATGTAAAAGAATAACATTGAAATATAATGAATTACTGTTAATAATGCCATATACGAATAAATAAATATCTAGTGTGCATTTCAAGCTTGTAGGTCTGATAGAAGCGCATTAAAATAATGATGATTTCAGTCAGACAAAATTTGCTATATTTCCTTACTGGATGAAACTGACTGAAATTTAAAGTTCAGAAAAGTTTCGTTGTTTTCTTAAGTCTAACTTTATTCTATGTATGCATATCCTCAAGGTGGCACGAACGTTATTACCTACCGTAACGTATAGGGTTGATAATAGGCAGGCCGTATGTATAGGTGATTTGGTTAAATAAAAATAAAATAAAATAAAAATTTCTTTATTCAGACAAATAGTCCATTGAGTGTTAGTAAAGTAATTAAAAATCTTAAAAACTATGTTATTGTGTTAGTACATTTAATTCTTTTAATTTAAGTATCTTTTTGCCCTACTGTGCGATCCCGAGACAACTGCATGCTCTTGTACCCAGTGACGCACAATAGGACAATCATATTTGCCACTTATGACCTTAAGAATAGTGTTGGCGCTTCCGCGCACCCGGTGCATCAGCGACGCGATTCTCTTACGTAATACGGCATGAAAGCCATCGACATGCGTTTGTAGAAACATATTTGATGCACTACAGTACCGCGGCAGCCCCAACATCACTCTGAAGGCATTATTATATTGTACTCGGAGAGCGTTGAAAGCGCGCTGCGTATAATTAACCCACAAACTGCACGTGTACATTGATTGACAGAAAGCTTTAAATAGCGTTATTTTAATTTCTGTACTACAACGTGCAAATTTGCGAGCCAACATATTGCAACGCACTGCCAACGCCCTCCTTTCCCTTTCCATATCAGTATCGTTCTTCATGTTTTCGGTCACCACGTGACCCAAATACTTGAAAGACGATACTCTCGCAATGGGCTTATCGTACAACATAACAGCCGGGACATGAACAACTTTACGACCTTTTGCCTGAAACGTCATAAATTCAGTCTTTTTTATATTAAACCTTAAGCCATGAGTCTCAGCATATTTCTCACAGACTGCCAAGAGTTGCAAGTTGTTAAGAAATCAATCAATTAAATTATTTATTTGCGAATGTATATGGGTACAAATCATATTACAAGGATTTTCTTAAAAAGAACAGCCATATGATATGTTTCAACACATGATAGAAAACATATGATAATGTTTTGATTACCTAAGCCTTTAAAGTTTTTAAGTACCAAGTTGCATACTTCCATTACTTAATGACTAGATTTCCAAACAGTAACATCTGAATTTATTAAAAGTATCCTAGTAGCATCCTCGTATCATCTTAAATTGAATGAAAAATCCCGTCGGCGATGTCCAATTTTTTTATTATTTTTACGACCAGCCACGATTCAAGTATTTCCGGAAATCCTCATACGTGCTGCGACATTGATATCAGGTTTTATAGCGCAGAACCCGCCCTAATGGGTACAGCCTTGACAATGACCGAGGGTCATTCCACGGGAGCCACTGATGGAATTCTGTTAGCGACTTGTTCTGTATATGCAATATGCAATTTTTTTAAAGAACTTAATTAATTAACCCCGTATTAAGAAACGTTTGTTAAGCCCATATTAGCTAAAATGTGTTGCGTCTCTTTCTTTCACTTGAAGTTTCAGGTAAGAGAAAAAGAGACAAAACATATTTTTAGTAAAAATTGGCTTAGCAAACGTTTCTTAATACGGAGGTTAGTCTTTATCCCATACGGGGTAGAGCCTAGGACCATAAGACATTAGACCACGTTTAGCATGATGATAGTTTAAACAGGAAATCAATAGTTGATGGGTTGCTAGCCGCATCGCCTATGTCATGATTCCCCCATTCGCCAATTCCCTTAGTCGACTTTTACGGCTTGCGCGGGAAAAGAAGCACTGGTACATTCTATGTTTTTCTTTTTCTCCCTCACCAGCATGGAAGAAGTTAATTAAAAGTAAGTGCTTATGAATAAAGGCTTCCCGTCACCAGAAATCCTTTTTAATGAAGATGTCAATATGATAGGGACCTCTCACCACGAAAGAATTAAAAATGGTTACGTATTATATATTCTGTGGTAAAGTGATAAAAGATTTTAACCCACAGATTAAAAAAAAATCCAGCGACCGCGCGCGTTACCAAATTCTTTGCTTTAATCCCTCGGTATGAAGTTGGCATTCTACTAAAAAAATTAAAGAAATTCTTTGTTTTTTGCACCACAGATCACACACCGACAACCACAGAAACAAGTTTCTAAATTAATATACATACATACATACATATCATCACGCCTGTCTCCCGTAGGGGTAGGCAGAGACTAGAGATTTCCATTGGCTACGATCCTTACATACCTTTCTCGCCTCCTCCACACTCATCACTCGTCATACACGCTCGCCGATTTCGGGTACTCCTAAATCTCCTAATGTCTCCCTTTTTCAAAAGGTCTGCGATTTGGTCGCAGTGTTTTACGAGGCCGACCCTGTCCGCCGCTCCCAGCCAACTCTGTCTTTCTAAATTACAACAAATCTTTCTAAATTAAACTGTAAAATTTACACTTTACTACTTTTCCTGAATAAAAACCATTATTTGTTTCAGAAATTCGAAAATCAACGCTACCTATATTATTTGTAGATGTAAAATTTCTAAAATTTCCAGTTCGCTGCAACTTTGACCGAGCAAATATCAAGTAATTAATTTCTAATGGAGTTGAAAAGTAGCTCTTGTATCAATACATTTAAAGTCTAACTTAAGTGTACTAAAATAGATAAAAATAAAATTATTCAAATAATTAAGTCAAAAATCAATTGAGGAAAAACAGGTTGTGAAATATTTTGCATTGTAAACGAGTTTCTATAAAAATATCGTAAATTTTTTTTACATTTTATAATGAAATCTTGTTATAATAATAGTTATTTAAATTATGTTAATTTTATTAAGTCGGCATGCATTAAGGAAAAACATTATCTATCAACAATGGTATCATTAATCTTCAGGATATTATATGTTCTTAATTTACCTACACTACTTTACTGTCTTTAAAAGATAATAAAAATTTAATCCATATCCATCCATACTTCCATACTAATATTATAAATGCGAAAGTCTGTCTGTCTGTCTGTCTGTCTGTCTGTCTGTCTGTCTGTCTGTCTGTCTGTCACCTCTTCACGGCTAAACTGCTGGACCGATTGTGATGAAATTTGGTAGGGATGTAGTTAACGACCGGAGGTCAAACATAGGCTACTTTTGGATTCATTCTTCGTTTGTCCCACTGAGTTTTGTCCCACTAATAAATTTCTTAGTTAGTCCCAAACATTATGCTTCCTTCGTCCCGATGTACAATTTTTATTATTTAATTCCTAGTTGGTCCCACTTTGCATTCCTTGTTCGACCCGTTGTTTTTTATAAGTAATTTTCTTTCAAAATAATATAGGTTTTTGTTTGTTATTCGTTCAAAATACTTTTTTGTTAGCTGTACCTTTAAAGTACCTTCTTGTGAACTGGGACAAACCGGGAATATAAAAGTGACTGGGACAAACGAATCATTTTTTGAAATGTGGGACAAAATTTCAGGACGAACGAAGAATAAACCTACTTTTGGGCGCGATATAACCGAGTCCCACGCGGGCGGAGCCGCGGGCAACAGCTAGTAATAAATAAATTGAAATATGTGAGTTAAATGGATTCGTGTTATGTTTGAATGTATTAACATATTAATTAATTAAATGTTATTCTAAATTATTTTGAATTTTGAATTTTTGAATAGATGACCAAAGAAGTGATGGATGGATTGTGTGACCAGGAGGGGTGTGACGTAGGAAATGGCTGGCAATAGATCTAAATGGAAGGAACTTACTTACTGTGCCGACCTCCCATAAGAAAGTGGGATAAGGTATAGGAAAAGGAGATGTGAGATTCTGTACGGCTTTTCGGATACAGATTGTTAGGTCTATTTAAACTCCTTGCATCCAGTAATAGGTCATGGTGACGTCAAGCAAATAAAATGGCGAAAATGTTTTTTTTTTAAAAGTAATATTTCTATCACTGACATAAAAATTAGTCGTTCATTCATCGTACAACGGTGCCGTGGTTTAAAATGATTTATTTTGTAAATTATAGCTATAATATATCTCACAAGAAACCGGGACGAACGCTACCGAGCTTAGAGCATTGAACCAACTGGAGACGCCAAGCGCATCATCGCGATTTGGTCCCGCGATGTCAAGGCGCGTTACGTACGTCGAACCACGGCTACTCTGAAAATAAAGCGTTAATTGTAAGCATTTTTTTTGGTTGAATAGAATACACAATAAGTACTTATTAACACTCATACTTTATTCGATTACATCGCTACGCACACACTTGATAAAATTATCTAACACAAGTAAAAAATACACGCAAACACGTACAAGCAGTATGTATGACCGGAGCAATATTATACTTTTCCTCCTTCTATGTACCACAGTCTTATATCGTGTTTCTCACTATTCAAAGGTAGTCTGGAAGGATTGCACGTGCGATAAGCCCGCCTATTGTACCAGTGTACCTACATTATCTTGTCACTAAACAATATTTCACTCACATTGTATATTTTTTTATATATTCTCTTTCTTTCATAATTGTTTCGTCTAGGTGTCAAATGCACACCCTGCTGTCAGTGTTCTTCGCTTTGCCTTCAGACGTGGTTCCTTTAACGACTACAGATAGCAGCCGGGACCAACGGCTTAACGTGCATTCCGAAGCACGGAATCATTTTTATTATCAGACAAATAGGTGATAGACACCTGCAATGTCCTAACCAAACTGGAAACAACTAAACATAGTAAGTATGCTTCCTATGAGAATCGAATCCATGATCTACAGGGTCTACAGGCAAACTTTTAAACCATTAGACTATGGAGGCAGTTTGTTGCAATAAAGAGTTCTTACTTACTTTTTGGAAGAGGGCCACTCCGGTTGGTTTAATGCTCAAATACCCAGGCATACGGATACCATTCCATATTTCACAATGTAGGTCCTCCTAATCCCATGTTATAAAATGTAAAATCTGGTAATTGCACGTTATACATTATTTTTTCTTAATAAAATATCCCTTTTCCTTCTTCCTTCTATGCTGGTCTGGGAGAAAAAGAAAAACATAGAACACACATTATTTTTTCTTAATAAAATATCCCTTTTCCTTCCTTCTTCCATGCTGGTCTGGGAGAAAAAGAAAAACATAGAATGTACCAGCTGCTTCTCTTCCCGCGTAAGCCGTAAACGTCGACTGAGGGAATCGGCGATTGGGGGAATCATGACATAGGCGATGCGGTTGGGTTGCTAGCCGCATCGCCTATGTCATGATTCTCTATTAATTTCCTGTTTAAACTACCATCATGCTAAACGAGATCTAAGGTTTTATGGCCCTAGGCTCTGTCTACCCCGTATGGGATAAAGACGTAATGTGACTATATGTATGTATGTTAAATATCCCTTCTAACCGCCAGCTGTTTCTCTGGTATGTAATTGATATATTTATCTATTTTTATAGATGTTTTTGAGTCCTGTATGTCCGTAATGCCGGATCATCCCATCCCTGCCATAGACAACAAAAGGTCGTAACGGTGCGGCGAGCATTATGTGTCCGCAGTGGCGTACAGTCGCAGATTTATGGAGCCTACCAAGGTTGTCGATAGACGGGCGATTATTAGTTGCAGGGTTAGTTGCAGGGTGTAGACCGATTTTGATGAAACTAGAATAGATGAAGTGTAAAGAAAACATCCATATCCATACTAATATTATAAATGCGAAAGTCTGTCTGTCTGTCTGCCTGTCTGTCACCTTTTCACGGCTAAACAGCTGGACCGATTGTGATGAAATTTGGTAGGGATGTAGTTAACGACCTGAGGTCTAACAAAGGCTACTTTTGGGCGCGATATAACCGAGTCCCACGCGGGGCGAAGTCGCGGGGAACAGCTAGTCAATGAAATAAATTGCTTTTCGATTGTCATCAAATATCGTGTGTTTTTGATGATTTTATGCGCATTCTATGTTTTGTGATTTTAAGCTAGTCTGAATCTGTGTTTTAAATAATCGATGTAAGAAAAGACAATCGCAAGGTCTATGTTCTATATGTAAACCCATAGCCCCAAACCCCCTCTAGGTCTAAGGCTGGCGGCAACTATGTTTGCATTTCATGGTAGAGGTACGTTAGTACTATTATATATGCTGTGGTAGAGGCACAGAATACTTAATAGTACTAAGTAAAGGGCCGTTTTGGATAGGCTATCAACAGTGTGCGTTTGCCCCTCTAGATCTGGGGCTGGCGACTATTTCATGGTACATGCCCATTTTGGACCGGCTACGATTATGTATCCCGTCTGCTCAGTTTCCTTACAGCCTTAATATATTACAAGCTGTTCATAAGATCTACCCAGCCGTGTTTATACACCCTAGAGCACCACTTACTCAAGTTTTATCGTACCTACTTACATATTATTTTTTAAGAACAAACACTTGCTTTTATATCTCTACCTTGGACGTTTTCCGGTTGTTTTTCACTGAAGGTACTAAAAACATAATAGTACTACAGTACAGGATAGAGCAATTTATTAAAGCCACTCTAAAATTTATTTTGATTATGGTGCTTAACCCATTTTTTCATATAATTATTTAAAACTTTTATCTGACTGTACCGTACATAACTGCCTCCGTGGTCCAAAACAAAGTAGCTTTCTCTGTTCCTATATCCATATGTATGCTTAAATCTTTAAAACTACGCAACGAATTTTGATGCGGTTTTAGATAGAGTGATTCAAGAGGAAGGTTTTTATGCCCATACGAAACCGGGGCAGGTCGCTAGTTATTAATAAATTAGTAAATGGGTAGCTAACAATTGTAATTCAGCTAACGATGTCAGTTCAGCAAAAAGTTTTCTATTTGTTATTCAACTCAGCTTCGTTAATTGGAGCTTAATAGATACCTACCTACTTTTTGTTGCGGTATGGTATTCTCTAGAAGATAAGTAAGTTAGTATAGTCCAACGGCAATATTTGCATTTTTTAATAAGTATTTTTTATCGAGAATCCTATTATAAAAATAATAAAGATGTTAATTTTTGTCAGGAGCATTTGAAGTGCCATTGTCAAGAAAGAACGCGTGTTTTACTAAATCTCCTATTTCAATCTCCCAGGCTTAGATCATATAGTTTCCTCACAGGGAATCAAAAAGCACTTGCTATTCCACTACGATTCTCCAGGGGATTCTTATACAATATACACCATTGTGTCAATTATTAATACGTTTACTAGATAAGTTGTCTTAGTGCTTTTTTAAAATCTGTGGATCTAATATATACTTTGCTAGTTTGATGACTATAAAACGATTGATAATATAGATAGTGATATCACAAAATACCGTGTACTTGTGCTAAGGTAGGCATTGTACTCTCATTAGAAGAACTTACTTTACCCTTATTATTTATTCTGTGGTACTAAGTAAGTACAAAGAAATATTGCCTCCACAATATTTTAAAATATACCTATTCTTAAATATTATTTAAAATGTTTCCAAAATTACTTTTTAATAAATTTAAAAATAGAATCAATCATTGCGACGCGAAGGTAGTGCTCATATTTTTTTCAGCCAAGGGCGAAGGGCAACGAAACTAAAGAGACCATTGCCGCGTCGCGCCGCCGCCGCCCCGACGTATAGTGTATTTTCTTTGCCACCGCAAAAGAAAAGAGCGCGAAAAGAAAAGCGGTCTCCTTAGCGAAAACACTGGCGTTAATTGTGTAAAACGAAATTTTCATCAGAATAAGGACGCGATATCTCAAAATCTCATTAGTAGAAATGAGAGAGAGACCACAAAAAATAATGAGTCAATCCACAAATTCTGCCCTTTTATTATGAAACTTTGAATCAGACCCTACGGTGATGAGATTAAGGCGTATTTTTTCCTGAGTTTTCCTTTTAGAACTGCAAGAAAAGTGGTGCTTGTCAATAAAAGGCTACGGAATAAAACGGAGGCAGCGAAATGACAAAAGTGTACATGGTAATGATGGCCTCAGTTCCCGACCAAGAAAATGCTATTAGACGTGGGTTATAAGTTCTTCAAATCTTATGTTCCTTTGTTGTAAAGACTGGAAAAAAGGAAATTGAGGCGGACATCTTTTAATCTTTTATCGAGGGAAAGAATTCCTCTTAGCGTAATTAGGTACAGATACTTATTTTCGGTGGGTTATTTACCTACTTACTTAGATACCTTTTTTAAATTATCAAACACTAGCTTACGCCCACAGCTTCGCCCGCGTGAATTTCCCACGGGAACAGTGCTTTTTCCCGGGATGAAAGGTATTCTATGTCCTTCTCAATACTTCTATCTATGTGTATGCGAAATTTCAGGAAGATCGGTGCAGTAGATAGGGCTTGAAAGAGTAACAAACAAACTCACTTTCGCATTTATAATACTTACTAGCTGTTGCCCGCGGCTCCGCCCGCGTGGGACTCGGTTATATCGCGCCCAAAAGTAGCCTATGTTTGACACCAGGTCGTTAACTACATCCCTACCAAATTTCATCACAATCGGTCCAGCAGTTTAGCCGTGAAGAGGTGACAGACAGACAGACAGACAGACAGACAGACAGACAGACAGACTTTCGCATTTATAATATTAGTATGGATATGGATTATTTAGGAAGTTAGGATAGTTAGCATTTAGCATATTTAAGCACCTAGTTAGGCATCTACCTATTTCGTTATCTGCGACGTCAATCAAGCAACAGTTATCGGGTTTGCCATATTTTTTAAGCAAACTAACAAACTACATACAGTCGTTTTTACAAAATATACTAGAAAAAAATATGTGAAGAATTATTAGATAATTAGTGACAGAAACTTCCTACTTTAAACCTCTTGTGACCTCGTTCGGCAATCAAGCTGTAAGTGAGAATGTACAAATCTAGTTACGTTCATTAAACCACCCGAGACATTTCCGACTGAAATTCAAATCCGAGAGCGACTTACAACTATAATTTAGATGCAAACTGTATATTTGGCCGGTTACCAGTCGTCAGTCGTAAGCGCCTGCTCAATTTTGACAGGCAGCATGTGCCAACTCGACGAGATAGCGTGAGACAAATTGGTAGGATTTGCCAAATTCACAGCTTGGGCTTTTAGATAGAAATTAGTTTTCGTAACATTTATGTAAATTTTTATGTTGGTTTCAAAAGTTTGCATGGTATTAAGTGTTTAAAAGGTTATCTTAAGTATGTCCTTAAATATATGTGTAAGTTCGTCAAACCTTTGAGTCTTTTTGTACTTACCCCATCCACACAAAGGGGGTTTGTTATACTTAATACCTATTTGGGCTTAAAAAATCAGTTCCTTCCCTTTTTAGCGAAAAATCTAAAATAATATTTCTGATAAAACAGGCTTGTGAGAACTATTTATTATTAAGTATCTAATAAGACTGCATACGGTTGTATTTTAAAATTAATTGTTAAATAGTTTAATTCAAACTTATTGCTTGTTAAGTTGGCAACAAAAATATTTTTACTATGTTGGCATTAAACCCAACAAAGTTTAAAGATAAAAGAAATTGCCTCGCGTGATTTCAAGTTCTTTGACCTAATAACTAGTGATTATATACTCTTTGACCTATACCTACATTACATCAAACATTAAGGACTTGACAACTAACAACCATTTACACAGCGCTCACAGTTTCAAGCTACGACTTTTGGGCCATAGTTTTTTTTTTTTAATTTTAGCGGTAATGTGGTATAACCCCGCACAGCCAATTTTCCGCCACTTTATTGAGTGAAGCATAAAGGAACTATAAGGGAACAATCTAACGGACATTGCCACATGTACACTGGCAAACGCAAAGGGAAACGCGAATGGAATAAGGGTTGGTTTTGGGGTAAGGTATAAGTAAGTTTTTTTAAATCACGGACCTACTGAAGAGAAAAATGTAGTGAAAAATAAGAACGATTGGATGAAAGTAATTAACCAGTATTATTATCAGAATTCAACAAACCTAACCTATAATCTAAGTAAGTAAGTAAAATATTTTGCACCAAAAATATTGTATCACTCTAATTTGTATAATTCTGCAAATAAACACCAGTGCTAGAGTTCTATTTGATAACTTTTATTTATTTTCTACTCTCACGTATTATAGGTAGCTCAAACAAAACGTTATAGTGGTTATACAAAATGATCAACTACAACAGTTTAAAAAAAAAACATGATTAAAAAATAAATTTGCCTTGAGAACGCGCGCGATTCCAAATTCTTTGAAAAAAAAAACTTTATTGATATGTAGTATAGTAGGTACGCACCGGCAAGCGCAGCGTCGGACATCCACCGACCAGATGGTCAGATGGCCTAAAGAAGGTCGCAGGCAGACGCTGGATGCAGGCCGCTTCCAACCGGTCGTTCTGGTAATCCTTGGGGGAGGCCTACGTCCAGCAGTGGACGACCTGCGGCTGAAATGATGATAGTAGGTACTGTATATGGTACTATACTTGATATACTTTAGTCTTCTTCATCCGGGAAACACGCTCCGACGAAGAAGACTTGATATATTTTAGTACCTACGCTTTTTCATGTGGGTTCGTCGTTTGGGAATAACAGATCCTATTAACTACCAAACTTCTTAATAATTCTGTTGTTGGTATAAACAACTACCCAACTAGCAAAATGAAGTCTTATAGAAGTTGAGACAACGTTTTCATCCCACTCCTAGTCTTATTGCATTAGGTATATAAACGTAAAGTAAACGGTTATAAAAGGCAAAAGTGGCGCACTTTATAAGACCTATTGGTCGCGTAATGGTTAAATAAAGGTTAATATGCTAATAAAAATATATTTCGTTAGCATATAAACCTTTACATATTCATTGTTTAGATGTTTTAAAAATACCCTTTACACGACGTTTATGTTTTTTAAAAACCTTTTAAAACCTAACGACTAAAATTTCCATAATACATTTTAAATTGCACAAAATTCTAATATATACATTGTTTTTGTTTTCTTTTGAGCACATACGACATGGAAGAAAGTAATGGCAACAACCATAGTAATAGACGTTTGATGACTCCTTCCTCGAATCGCATTGAAGGTGCGAGGCGCAGTCCTTCACGTGAAGAATATCATCGTCGCGACCATCACTACGGTAACAGCCGAAGTCGAAGCCGTAGTTTCAGAGATCATGAACGCGAAATAATGCGAACACGTGAACATCTTCGAAGTCTAGAAGCAGAAATGCGGCGGGAACGTGAATCCAGGAGTCTCCATCGTAGAACCACGACAGCGCAACATCATGTCGAACGAGAAAGGTCGGCAACCCGACCAGACGAGACGAGACAACGTGAAGCAGTACCAGAGGTCGCAGCTCAAGAAGGGACTTCTAACATTAACAGGTCACGTAGTCCAGTTTTTTCTTATAGATACGTTATTAACCTTTTAGAATCTTATAAGAGTGGCATGTCGGTCCAGCCAGTTGCACAGGGCGTACTCTCAAGTAAAACGGTAGATCATAAAAACATGATTCCCGATTTTAATCCATCCGAGAAAAATCAGCGGATCGACATATGGATTCGTAAGGTTAATGAGTGTGCCTCTGTGTATGGCTGGGACGACAAGATCACAATACATTTTGCCATGCAGAAACTACAGGGTTTGGCCAAAACCTGGTATGAAGGACTAAATTCGATTATGTTTAGTTGGCAAGAGTGGCAACAAAAGTTGATGGATGCCTTCCCGTTTGATCAGAATTATGGCCAAGCCCTGGAAGAAATGCTGAGAAGGAGAACCAAAGTTAATGAACCCATTGAAGTTTATTATTATGAAAAGGTAGCACTATTAAATAACTGTGAGATTACTGGAAAACACGCTGTCGATTGCATTATTCATGGCATCTCAGACAGAACTCTAAAATCCAGCGCACTTGCTCTTCGATGCTCAGAACCAGATGCCCTGTTGAGATTTCTAATGAGTAATAAAGAAACTCTTATAAATGTAGACAGATTACAACCAAGAAATAAATATCTTGGGGATAATAAGTCTAATCTAAATTTCTCGAAACATAAATTTTCTAAAACTCTTCAGGGTCAATTGTTTTGTTTCAATTGTAAAGATAAGGGTCATATACATACCGATTGCCCTAAACCGTTATTGAAATGTCAACATTGCAACAAGATTGGCCATAAAAGTGAAAACTGTTATTCCATTACAAACACTAGAAACAAAACCGATAAAAGCAGTGATGTAACTAAAACTATGTGCATTTCAAGTTCCAAAGCGCATTCTAAATACAACAAAAACATTACAATTAATAATGTCCCGATCACAGCTTTTATCGATTTTGGCAGTGATAGCACACTTATTAAGGAAACAACAGCCTTGTCTTTGAATTTAATTCACAATAAAACTCCCATAATTATGAAAGGATTTGGTGGTGTGGAAAATCGTGCACTCTTTAGGGTCAGTTTCAGTTGAATTAGGTGTAGATGGTGTTATGGGGAATATCTTATGTAATGTGGTAAAAGATGAACTTTTAGATAAACCTATTTTAGTTGGTCAGAATTTTACCGAGTTACCGCATATTATTGTGATAAAGACCCCAAATAAATTAGAATTTCGCGATATCAAGGATGAGGTAAGTGCCATTGAATTTGATGATGATAAATTAATTAAGATAAGGTGTGCCCAAGATTTGGTTCTCTATGGTCCAGCAATGTTGGAGGCATCTGCTGAAAATGAATTTGACGGTAATGTTTTGATAAATAACAAAATGGTTGGCAGACCTCCACGACAGCAGTTCATCGTAGGAGGAGGATTGCATAGAGTGGTAAACGGTAAGCTGTTTGTGTTGATTACACCATGTGCTGTGCCATGTTTGATATCTGAGGATATCATTTTGTCTAGAGCTGAGATAGTAGAAACTGTTAACCGAGTGGCGCTGGCTTCGGATAATGTACTTGCGGAAATCAACAGTGACCTGAATGAACAGCATATTCAAATAGGTGATGCTGCATCATCAGATGATAAGAAAAGGCTTCTTCAACTATTACGTAAGTATCGACACTGTTTTGCTTCTTCATTACATGAGCTCGGCTGTACAAATGTCACCGAAATGAATATTGAGCTTAAGAGTCAACAGCCGGTATTTTATAGACCTTACAGGTTATCTCACTTTGAGAGAGAGCATGTCAGAGAAATGATAAGCGAGATGCTGGACGCTGGAGTAATTCGCGAGTCTAATTCGGAGTACGCGAGTCCGATTATTCTTGTCCGAAAGAAAGACGGTAAGTTTAGAATGTGCGTGGATTATAGGATGTTAAATTCTATCACAATGAAAGAGCGTTACCCTATGCCAATTATAGAAGACGAGCTCTCCAGACTATCGGGACAAGCATGTTTTATCACCCTTGACCTGGCATCTGGCTATTACCAGGTGCCAATTTCGGAGGGGAGCAAACGATTAACTTCATTCGTCACTCCTGATGGACAGTACGAATTTAATAGGATGCCTTTTGGTTTGGCTAACGCCCCAGCCGTTTTTCAACAAAATTCTTGGCTCTACACGCTTTGACAAGGCTACGGCATACATTGATGATGTACTTATTTTTGGTAAGGATGCAACTGAATGTCTTCTTAGATTCGAAGAGGTTCTAAAAATTTTAGAGAATGCAAATCTTACGCTTAACTTGTCAAAGTGTGTTTTTCTTCAAAGTAAAATTGATTACCTAGGTTATGAGATCAGCATTGATGGGGTAAGACCTGGAGAAAAGAAAATTCAAAGTGTCATGAATTTTCCGACGCCCAAAAACATTCACTCCGTGCGGCAGTTCCTTGGTTTGGTGAGTTATTTTAGAAAATTTGTCTATAACTTTGCTAATTTAGCTTCTCCTCTGACTACTCTGCTCAAAAAAGACGTCGAATGGAAATGGACTGATCAGGAAGAAAACTCTTTCACTGAACTTAAGAAACGTTTAGTGAATAGACCGATATTGGCATTATATGATCCTAATGCACAGACTGAGTTGCATACTGATGCAAGTCGGTTGGGTATAGGAGGCATTCTCATGCAACGTGCTGATGAGTCCAGTCCATTCCATCCCGTTATTTTTTATAGCCGTCAGACTTCTCCGGAGGAGAAGAATTTCCACGCTTACGAGCTGGAAACTTTAGCGGTTGTTTGCTGCTTGAGGAAGTTTAGAACTTACCTATTGGGTCGCGAGTTTAAGGTAGTATCAGACTGTAGTGCACTGAGGTCTACTTTTCTGAAGAGGGATCTCATACCACGCATAGCGAGATGGTGGCTTTCCCTTCAGGAATTTAATTGTACCATTGAATACAGGGCCGGTTCAAAAATGTCCCACGTCGATGCGTTATCACGGAATCCAGATCCAACAGGTGAGTCCATTGAAAATCTAAATTGGGGTCAGACTACTACCATAATGAATATTCAAGAGGAAGACTGGTTACTTACCTTGCAGCTGGGAGATTCAGAACTGAAACGAATTCGGGATGTCCTGGAAAGCGATTTGGAACCGGACGGCCTTAAGTATATAAAGGATAATTATCTAATCAAAGATAACAAGTTGTTTCGTTGTGTTAACGGCGACAAGAGTAATTTAAAGTGGGTAGTTCCAAAAGGGGCCAGGTGGCAATTATGTAGGCTTAATCATGACGAAATTGGTCATTTTGGTATTGAAAAAACTTTGGATAGGCTAAAGAAGAACTATTGGTTTTCCAAAATGAACCGTTTTGTTACAAAATACGTCAATGCTTGTATTCCATGTGCCTACGCTAAAAATAATAAAGGTAAACGGGAAGGTCTATTACATACTATAGAAAAGGTCGATATACCTTTCCACACTTTACACATTGACCATCTGGGACCATTTATAAAGTCAAAGAGGGGATACTCTTATCTGCTTGTAATTGTAGACAGTTTTAGTAAGTTCGTATTTATCAAACCGGTGCGTAGTACAAAAACTCAGCATGCGATTCCTGTTCTGGATGAAATATTTTATACATTTCGACATCCTACTCGGCTGGTAAGTGATAGGGGTACCTGTTTTACTTCTCACACTTTTAGAAGATATTGCCTTGATAAAGGTATCAAGCAAATACTCAACGCAGTTTCTAGCCCGCGCGCCAATGGGCAAGTGGAGAGGTATAATAGAACAATTTTAGACTCTCTAAAGGCACAAAGCATGAAAGAGCATGAGAAGGACTGGGATACCCAACTGGGTAAAATCCAGTGGGGATTAAACAATATGCTTCAGAAAACAACAGGTAAGTCTCCTGCAGAAATTATGTTTGGTTCTAACATTAATAGCGAATCTAATCCAGTCATAAATGAGATCATGGAGCCAGATCCTCTTAATAAGGATCTAGAGAAGATAAGGACTGAAGCTAAACAACAAACTGAACGGGAGCAAGAGAGACAAAAGACATACTACGACAAAGGTAGGAAGCCAGCTCACGAATACGCCGAAGGCGATTTGGTCAAAATTACAAAAGTTGCGTTTGGTAATGATGGGTTAAGTAAAAAGTTGCTTCCTGCTTTTATTGGACCTTATCGCGTGTCAAAAGTACTAGGTAACGATAGGTATAAAGTTTCACCTATACCAGGTTTTAGCAGCACAAAGAGTAGACGAAGTACGACGGTGGCGGCAGATCGTATGCGCCCCTGGATACATATTGCAGCCCTAGACGTTGATAGAAATAGTTCCGACGAAAGTAGTTCAGACTGTGCTGACTAATAGTTTTTATAGAAGCTAGACATAATATATTCACTTAATTTGTTTCAGATCAAGTTGGCATGCTAATTGAGTTGTGACTCGAAAGAGTGTAATTGTACACTAGAGCTGAAATGGCTCATTTTTAAGTGCAATTGTGCACTTGAGCTGAGATGGCTCGATAAGTTATATAATGCAATTGTGCATTGAGCTAAGATGGCTCCACAAATTATATGGTGCAATTGTGCACCAGCCTAATAAGGTCTGTCAAAATGCATAGTGCAATTGTGCACTGGACTCAGATGGTCCGACATATTATACTGTGCAATTGTGCACTGGGTTAAGATGGCTCAACATAAAAGTGCAATTGTGCACACATGATTTATAGATTTAAGTTATAATTTATCAATTCATGTAACAATCATATACTAAAGCTTAATTTATTAATTTGACCTTGATTCTCCTTATTAGATGTAGGAATGAAATTGTTTTTATAATTGTTTCAAATATCTACAATTAATATTTTTACATATTGTTAAACGAATTATTATAACCTTTTTTTTTTTTTTTTTGTGTTATATATAAATATATAAATCACACTATTTTAATGATTTGCATTATATAAACTGTTTAATTTAATGAGTTACTGTTAAGCAACACTTTCTATTTTTATTTTTATAATTTTTTGCAAATTGACTACTTCAGTTAGCCGAGTGTAAGGTTGTCACCTGACGCGTGCACGTGGAACGTGCACGTTTTCAGGACGGCCGAGTGTAAGGTTTCTTTTATTATTCAATAATAAATAAATAAATATGCAAGAAAATGGTAGTGGTTTTGACAAAATCGTTATAATTCAAATGTAAAAAGAGGGGGATACGACGGGGATAGAGGTGATAAAAACATTAACTCGGGCTAACTGGGGGCAGTCTACTTTTGTATTTGTGTCAGTTCAGATTTACTGTGAATTTATAATAAAAGTGGATTATCTTTTAAAATACAGTTAATTGTGTTAATTAGAGTGACAGTGACAATAAATTAATTAAAGAAGTTAAGTGTTTTTCTTATAACTTCAATTAAAAAGCTGTTATTCTAATGGATATCTTATTTACTGTTATTTTTTACACGTCTTTGTAAACTTTACCGGTTTGTTTTTTGGACTTGTCAGCTAAAAAACAGAATTGAACCTTGTCCCTTGAGCGCACTCGCGCTCTCGTTGCGAAGTGAGAACTTCTCGCACTGCGCCCGAGGGACCTCGGGAAACTTCACCAATAGGGTAACTTGTGATTCGTGACAAAATCTTTGTGTACTACCTCTAGTACTAGCTGTTACTGTCGGTACTGCTTTATACTTTGAGTAACACGGCCTCCGTGCCGGTACTGAGGACGTGTTGCTCGAAGCTCGCATGGTGTAAGATAGCTGCAGATCGCCATACTAATAGAAAGTCAGTAAAAGGAGCAGGCCAAGGCCAAGGCCAACTAAAGACTAGTCTATTAGATAAGTACTTACCTATTTTCGTGGGAAAGTGATTTATTAAGTACCTACTCATCACAAAGCTGTACTGTACCCCTAGTATGAGTTTTTATAAACGCAGACGCCAGCGACTGCGTTAACGATTTTGTACGACAAACGTACAGCGCCTCTGGCGGATAGTAAGGTAACTAAGAAATTCCATACAAAATCCTAACGCAGTCGCTAGCGTCTGCATTTATAAAATCTCATACTAGTGAATCACACATTCATAACTGGGTATTAAATTAAATTTTTACACAATTAAAATTTTTGTGACCACAGATTCACAAAAAGTCACGTTCGGCAATTAATAAATCGCGCTATAATCGATTCACAAACAGCGTTAATACCGCTATCGATAACGTTTTGGTGGCAGTGACACGCGTTGCGGTATTGATACAAAAACTTAAATAAAGCGTTATCTTTTAAAGCCTATAAAATAAATAAAAAAATCACACAGATTTAGCATTGATAATCCCATCCCAACTAATATTATAAATGCGAAAGTGAGCTTGTTTGTTTGTTCGTTTACTGAAATTTCGCGTATACAGAAGTATTGAGAAGGACATAGGGTATTTCATCCCGGAAAACGCACTGTTCCCGAGGAAAAATCACGCGGGCGAAGCCGCAGGCGAATGCTAGTATGAATATACTTAATCAAAGATAAGTATTTTGCCTAGTATGAATATAACTAAAGACTTTTTACCATTGGCAAATCTTTATACCTACTTATAAATATATATTTATTTGATTAATTGCATTGATCAAATTAAATTAGCCACTTTTCGTCCAGAATCTTCCAGGATCGGAATTTGTAAAGAGTTTCTTTTTTATAGCATTTTATTATCTACTTTCGACGAGAAGACGGGATCTAATTAAAACTTAGGACAAGGAATGCTCTCAAGAAGTGAACAATATTTTATTTGTTTTGGGATAAAAACTTGTTCGTAATCTACGGAGACAAGCCTGTCGATTCTATAAATTACAAATAAGAACTCGATTCTCACGTCACTGTCACTCACACTCACAAGGTTCAAAATGACAAGTGAGAAATGTTATGTGTCAATGTCATGAGAAATGTAAGCTTCGAAGTGACGGGGAAATTACCTTACAGAATACATCTTACGTCATCTCATACAAAATCTCACAGCCAATCTAGTTCATCTCGCTGCCACGATCGCAAGGGTAGCGCTAGTATAGATTCGAACTATCAACAGAGTTATTAGAATGCCAATCAAGAAATTCACAGCGGATTCAGTTTCGAAGTTTAAAATAAAAACTTACAGAATCAAGGCATAAAGAACAGTAGAGGAGTACCATGATTCTTAAGTAATATACAAAGAAAAATGTTTGCTACACTAGAGCTATAAAATAAATTTAAAAGAAATAAGCTTTTGGTTGCAAATTCACTTGTACAGTACGCGACGGGTCGAGGAGACTCTTTGCATTATATTACTGGCTCCATTCAGCTTGATTTAATCTTTTTCAAGCAAATAATGAATAAATTTATATAAGTTTTGTTTTTATAAGCATACTTATGAAAATAAGTTCATAGGCATGGGTCATCATTTCGACCGTCATGACCATTGTTGACCAGATGGTCGGATGACCTGCGGCCCTACCGCCTAACTCGATTGCTATCGCTATGGCTATGGTTTATGACGTCATCTTGTCTTTTCGAACTGCCAAGCAAAGCGATATTGCTTTTACATGTGTTCTATGGACCGAGACATTGTCTTAGTCTTAGTCTTGGACATGTGAAAGCAATATCGCTTTGCTAGGCGATTCGAAAAGACGAGATGACGTCATAAACCATAGCCATAGCGATAGCAATCGAGTTAGGCGGTGGGGCCGCTGAAGAAGGTCGAAGGCAGGCGCGGGATGCAGGCCGCTTCCAACTTCTAACAGGTCATTTTGGAAATCCTTGAGGGAGGCGTATGTCCTGCAGGTACTGGGTATTATGGCGAAACATCTAAGGCTACGAGTTGTGAGGTCGACCGCCTATCTCGATTCTCTCCTCTCGTAATGGCTACTTGTATCGCTATCGCCACATTTCGCTCCGCCTATCACACAAAACGCTTTAAAATATATATTTTTTTTGTTTACATTGTCGAATGCGTTAACATTAACAAAAAAAAAAAAAAAATTAAAGCGTATTATTACAAGTAGCCATTACGAGAGGAGTTAATCGAGATAGGCGGTCGACCTACTCTGGATTGCACTGGACTACGGAGGCAGTTTAGTGCAAAATGAGTTAATATAAAGAAAACATAATTAACTAGGTTATCATTTTAACTAAGATATTCCGTATATACTATGTGAGTTTATGTTTAGTAAGAGCTTTCAAACCATATATCGTACTTATTGAGTGAGCTACAACTTCCTTGTCAATTTGTTTTCAGAAGAATAGATTTCCCCAGTGATCGTATGAGGAAATAACACTGAGGAGGACACAATCAAAATGACAAGTTGTAATGTGTGGTTCAAGTGTTGGCAAAAAGTACATTAGTACTCATATACAAGAGTAACAATTTGATTTATTTTTGCACAATACAAACCAAAAACATGATAATATACTTACACAATTTTTTTATTTTCCTAACTAATATTATTTTAATAATTTATTTAGCTCGGTAGCCTATAGCGCGGCGCGCGTGTTAAACGCGTGGAAGGCAAGTTAGCCGTTGGTCCCAGTTATTATCGGTAGATGGCAGTCGTTAGGCTATGTCAGATGTCTTTAGGCAGCCTGAAAATCTGAGAGTGTTGGCCACTAACACACCCGGATCATGGTCCTGTGGGTCTGGTTTGCCTGTAAAAAGGGTTACGGAGGTCAGACGGCAGTCGCTCCATTGTAATAACCAGTTCCGCCAAATCAGGACCATGATCTCGTATTATATGTAATTCATACATAATATCACATGTAAATCAGTTTGTTAGTTTTTAAGTTTTGCGCCTCTAAACAATTACCCCCGTATAAAGAAACGTTTGTTAAGCCCATGTTAAATAAAATGTGTTGCGTCTCGTTCTTTCACATGAAGTGTCAGGTAAGAGAAAAAGAGGCAAAACATATTTTAGTTAAAATGGGCTTACCAAATGTTTCTTAATACGGGGGTTAGACACAGTGCAGGCTACCTCATTTTATACTATGTATAGATATACCTTAGATAGCACCGCCTACCCGCCAATCATTTATTTAATCTAGTTGTTGCGGAGGTCATGCAGGGTCTTTATTGTATCATAATATATAGATAAATGATAGTTCATAAAGGATCATAATGCTTCATGTGTTTGGGATTTAGGTAATAACTTTGATTTATGTAAGAGTGGCCAATATATACTGTTAATACCTGAGTAAGCAAGGCTTAGTACCCTATTAAGGGTTATGTTATGTAATATCATGAGAAAAGCTGATATATCGGTACCCAGGGTAAGTGACTAATTTTAACAATTTCAGTAGGTTTTCAATGGGTCTTATAATAATTGTTTTTGCCAAAAAACGAAACCGACTCCAATTCCTCAACTGAAAAGGATGAAATAATTAAAACATTGTTGTTTAAATATGCTTCATATCAAACATTTTAATAAATCTGGTCGGTTCCGATTCTTTTAATAAAATATGCTAATCAACGAGCCAGCAGCTAGTCAACGAATTCGTAAAACTGGCACCAACTTCAAATTTATTAAAAAAAAAAACATTCCGTCGAATTGAGAACCTCCTCCTTTTTTTTGAAGTCGGTTAAAAATTGGTATTTTGGGCTAGTGTTGGGATATGAACAAGGTATTTTTTAATACCAAAAAGTAGGCAAACAAGCACACGGCCCACCTGATGGGAAGCGGTTACCGTAGCCTATGGATGGCTGAAACACCAGGGGCGTCGCGTGCGCGTTGCCGATCATTAAGATTAAGATAGGGATTTTTGACTGATTGCGGTCACAGAACAGAGAAATTATCCGAATATAAATGTTTTGACGCGGATTTAGTTCCAGATTCTCTCTTCTTACCTTCAATTCATACATATAAACCACACCACACATTAAAGAAATGTATTACGTAGTTTGCAAGAAAGCCACCTAATAGTAGTGATGTTTTTAAGGACGCTAATGGCAAAACAATGAATCATTTCCAAAAATAAAAGAAACAATAAGTGTGTGATTTCCCTAATAAACTAAAATGACCGGTTATTCCCAAATACCCTCTCAGGTAGTCGGTTAACAAGATTAGGGTTCAGTTTTGGGCGGATCAGATCGGATTTGTGTGTAGTGCCTGCGGCAATCCATCTTGTAATGCCCCAGTGGCGATAATTGAATTATTTCACCTAAAAGATAAGCCTAGTTTTGGAAAAAATATTAAACCAGTGTGCAGGGTTACTTGTTATCCACACTATAACAAATGAAATAATTGGAATAAAAAAAATAATATGTTTTGGACTTAGGAAAGAAAATACAGGTGTGAAGTCGAAGATTTTTACCTACGAATAAAAAATCTTACTAGAAATTAGTCACGGTCATGTTTCATAGGGTTCCGTACCCAAAGAGTAAAAACGAGAATATAATTTTAGATCTCCAATACAACAAACGTGATTTTTTTGTCGTGTTGTGTACCTAATATGATAATGGTACGGAACCTTTCGTACGAGAGTCCGACTCGCATTTGGCCAATTTCATTAATTCTTAACAAAAAAACTAATTTTAAGCTATCGAAACGCAACTTATTAAGGCGCTGTGCATCAGGGGAATACCGTAAAACGTCTATTTTTTCGTCGCGCAGTTAGCTTTATTCTTCATGGAATACAAGCATGAAAAAAATATGAAGTATAGTTCAAGAATCAAAATAAATGATTACATCAAAAAATTAAAAAAAAAAATTAAAACCTAGCTAAATAAAATAGCAAAAAAGCTATATCCAGAAAAGGAAAAATTACTTGATATCTTCAGCGACAACTACCAATTTTTTTACGTCTACAAAAAGAATAACATAATGATCCAGAGGGATACCTAAAAAAAATACAATATTTAGTCATAATTATTGATATATTAAATTAAAACTGAAAAATTTCACCCGAAATGGCATTGAACGGAGACTAGTGACAGGCCAACCCAGTATCGCCACTTTCAACCTTATTTCATTACTAGTACGTACTATAATCGCACTTCACTCCTCTTAAATACCTAAGGGTTGGGGATACAGCGCCTTAAGCTAGATTTCAAATAGGTCTCAAGTCTCAACCACAGATTAAAGAAATTTGCCTGGCGTGCGATTCCAAATTCTTTGGGTCTCAACCATAGACTTAAAAAAAAAATGTTGCACTGAGACCGCGCGCGATTCAAATTTTTTTGGTCTCAACTCAGCCCACACTCAAATACAATATTTTTGAAAAACGCTTTTACTTTAAAATAACGACTTAACGTTTGCGGATGTTTTTGAAACACAAAAGAAGTTTAATTAGTATTATAAATGCTATAGCAGTCGTGTGTCTGCTACTTCAGCCTAGTCTAGTCCGCTAGTTTCATATTAAATACGTAAATCTCAGTCGTGTTTGAAATCTCCCTGGCTGTATTTTGACTTCCAGGAAGCCCTAGGGAGTGTCAGTTCTCCCGAAATTCACACTAGTCTGGAGTCTGGAGTCGGGTTATTTGGGTAGGAGTTTCACGTAAATTTAATCTATTTCTATATACAAATTCATACCAAAACTAACGACCCGCTCCGGCTTCGCACGGGTGAAATATTACGCACTATACAAAACCTTCCTCTTTAATCGCCATTAGTGGTCGCCATTCGATAACCTTTCTATGTTTCTGCCCCATCAAAAATAATCAAGTATTAATATAATATTGCATGAAAAACATACAGTGTGAAAAGATCCTTCGATATGCAATCTCTATAATGGTACCCTGGACACGGAAAGCGAAGTAGGACGTCCAGCGGCTAGTTGGGTCGATGATATTAGGAAGGTTGCTGGCAACAACTGGATTGCGGTGGCTCAGAGGATGCATGGCGTAGACAGAGGGAGGCTTATGCCCAGCAGTGGGTTGTAGAAAGCTGATGATGATGATAAGCTCGCGAGGTCTTCATCTCACAGAACCACTTGTTTAAAAAAAATAATTGATAGATTTGACTAACTAAGAATAAAATCCCATATCTATTATTGGTCAAGTGAAAGGTATAAAATAAGGAAAGTTTGAAGAAGGAAAAATCTTGGTTGCGGAACATCCGAGAGTGGACCGGGATAGCAAGCGCAGCGGAGCTATTTCAAAGAGCTAAAGACAAGGAGGACTTTAACAGAATAATCGTTAACCTTCACTAGTTGGAGAGGCATCCTTAGAAGAAGAAGAGAGGTAAGTATAAATAAAAAACAAGTATCAAAAACACAGAACGCTATATTCAATAGTCTAGAAACAACATTCAAAGTGACCTAGTATTGAATTAACAATTCTATAGTTAAAACATCATTCAATAATTACACTTAGTTCGTGAAAATAACATCATTAAAGATAACTTAATTTGAATTAATTAAAAATTAAAAAAAAAAAAACACCTTGATATGTGAAATGTTTCAATAAAGTTCATAAGAAATTATAATTTTATGATCGAAGTAAATTATAATTTTACTAGTTGTTACCCGCGGTTTGATAAGTGCATTTTTTTAAACCAACAATACGAGAATTGCGTGTTTTTATATTTTTATCCAAGACATCAGCTACCTCCTTACCGTTTTTTTTTAATTGGTCGATCCGTTCGATCGTGAAGAAGTAACAAACATACCAACTTTCACCTTTATAATATTAGTGGGATCCTTCTATTTTAAATATTACATATAATAATAACTTTACTCGATAATTAAAGCTGACATTGAATTTAAAGCTTGATATCGACTTATATAATAAGTATAATAAACATTTTATAAATAATTATGAAACTTATATTTAAATAATGAATCAATTTAGATTTTTCATTAATTTTTTTATAAATATAAAGGACCAAACATGATCTTTTGTTATATATATTACTAATATCAATCTATTAACTGTAAGCTGTAACATTACAGCTAGAGTCAATAATTCCAGCTCATTTTGTGCAATCATCGAAAATATAAACGTACATAATGTTTATTAACTATATGTATTTTATAAACCTATTATATAAACAGTTGAGGAGGTACACAAATAAATATTATTCATATAAACGATAACACTAAAGTAAATTAACAACAGCTTAATACTACTAAGGAATCAAGCAACATTCATTTCCACATTTAAATTGTAAAAAACCTAACTCCTAACATAGCAACTTGGACACGAAACTATCTAGCCAATGGACCGCCGTAATTTAATATTGTCCATGATTGTGCAATTTATTTTCATTACATTTACGTATGTAATCATATCACAATTGTGATCCTTTAAAGGAAACTTCGCTTGTAGCTTTTAACAGCACAAACAACGCGTTAATTTTAATCCCCATTACTTTCTATGCAAGCGTTATTTTTGTAAATCAAAACAAACATTGGTCCTACGAAAAACATTGGAGCACTTTCAATATTTTATTTACGTAAATATGAAAACGCTACTGATATAGAAAAACACCAAGTATGTTTACTGTAATTGTATGTATATGAAAACACTCATTTTAATCTACTTAGATTATTTTTACAATTTAGTATATAATAACACTGTAAATACCAATTATATTATCTCATGTCGAATGATATTTTTTGTTTGTTTAATGGAATCTGAGCGTCTAATGACCTTTCTAATTTCGATTATCTAAATGTCTCTACTCCCTTTAATCTCTTTTTTTATTATCACAGGCTTACGCTCTAACCCTGGGGGTTATTTACATTGCACCTTCATTTCACTGATATCAGAAAGTCCAAAAACGATTCACCTTACCTTTCACGAACTCTGTTCCATAATTAATTACGCTAACATTTTATAGTCTTTTACAGATTTCAATAATGCTTTTGACATTATATAGTCACTTGAATTACGAATAATAATAATTTTTATTTTAGTTCGAAATCACTTTTGCTTTATATCTTAATAGAAAACTGCTTAACTGTGAAGATATATTATTTTACCTTCAAAAAAGTAGCAGTAATAACTATTTATCGTTAGGGGTCGCGCAAGGAGCGATTCTAGGCCCATCTTTTTTGGTGAGAATTCCATAGATTTGGTTACTCCGAGAGTTTTTTAGTAGAATCTTTTACAAGGGCGGTGGTCGTTTAGCAGTCGTGCGGCCACCGCGACGGGTGGCCGGCCACGGATCACATGACGCAGCAGCTCTTCGCTCGTCCTTTCAGCTCGGCTTTCAAGTCGCGTTTGCTTTTGCTTCGTCCCACCTGCTTCTGGGAAATAGGGATTCGGATTAACGACATACAACATAAAGAAAACATCTTATTACCATAATGAATATTTATTTTAATAAAACAGCTGCAGTTATTAATAAAATGTCTGGGATCAATCATGACTTTTTTTGTATTGTGAAACGGTGAGACAAATTTTGCTATATTTACTTGTGAATAAACATGTAAAAATGTTTGATTGAGACCCAGTAAAATGGAAAGCAATGCTCATCGTAAAAAAAAACCGACCAACATGTTCAGATGACCTGAACAAGGGCGCTGGCAAGCGATGGATGCAGGCCACTTCAAAATTGTTTACTGGAAATCCTGCAGCTAAAATTGTGATCCTAATAAAATTGTAATCAAAGAAAAAATCTTCTAGGGTTGGCATCGCGCCCGCAATCGCAATGCTCCTGGTGTTGCAGGCGTCTCATAGGCTACGGTAATCGCATCCCATCAGGGCCGATGCCTGTTTGCCTATATACTTAATGGTATAAAAAGGGGTTTATGAAAATTACCTGCTGCTTCATCTGCTGTTTGTTCAGCTTTCCCAGCGCTGCCAGCGCCGCCACCTCGAAAGCATCCTTGACTCCTTTGCTTGACGCCCTTGCCGACGTTTCCACATATGTCGTCGCTCCGAGCTGTCTTGCAACTGCTAAAGCCTGCAAAACAAAGAGATTGAATGTAAAATAACATAATTCACTTCGAAGCGAATTTTTTCGCGGGGTCGCGCCAATTTTTTAAAAATCTATGTAGTTATAGCTATGTCTCATAGTTTTTGTGAATTAGGTTTTTTTTTTTATGTATTTATATGCATACACATAGTAGATCTAGATTTTTGGAAAAATAATTACTCTAAGAGACATTATCCAGTGAGAAAACAGGGGTAATACTAATAATATTTTAAATTATCTGTGAATCTAGATTAGATCTGTACAGCCGTTCTGGCGTGATAAATTAAAATTAATCTATCATATTCATATGTTCATAATATTTACAATACAATACAACACAATACTAATACACACAATATCTACCTATTAAACATTAAATAATAACAAAACCTTAGGTAGGTTTAAGTAGCTCTGACAGAAAATTTAAAGACCCTAATTGAAAAGCCTTAGGTAACATCCCCAATTTGTAGGTAAATACTTACAAAGCTTTAAAAATTATTTTAATGAAAGCACTATTAAGAGGCGCTTAGGTACTCGTGATTAAGGGCTTTGTAAAATTGAATATTTAAATACTTGACAATCTCCGAAAATGATATTTCATTGTGAAATATCTATTTAATTTTAACGTTCGTTTAAATTATATTTCGACAAAGAAGTTCGAATCGCGCTGATGCAATTTTTTTTTAAATCTATGTATTTCGAGAATGGAGATGAAAAGATTTTAATACCTATTAAATGCAATTGAAATTATTCAATAAGTAAAAAAATATATTTCAGGTAAATAAAACCTAAATATTACAACTTAATTAAAAATAAAACTAAATAAAAATAATAAAAAGAAGAAGAGATCACCCACTCATTAGCGTTTCCGGTGCAAAGGTGCCCAAAACACTGGCGGCATTACCACGTTGAATTGCTAAGGCAATCCTCTCTCCTATTTCAGGTTATAAATATTTTATTGAAATTATTCCAATACAAGTGTGTACAAGCAATAGTTTACCTCTTCGCTAGTGACCGGGTGGGCCTTCAACTTTGACAGCATCGTCAGAGTCTCCTTGTCGTGTCTCAGGTCAGCTTTGCAGCCACACAGCAGCACCGGAACCGTGCCTCCGTGGGTTCGGACTTCTCTGTACCACTGGAATATAAAAAATTGTGTTAATTTCCATTCTTCTATGCTAATTTGGCTTCTTATTTTATTAAAGGAAGGAATTTATCTTTCGAAAGTTCTTCAGGAACCCTTTTAATTGTTACGGTATGGCCGATAATCTACCTCGAATCAGATAATACATTTTTGGGAGTTAGGTAATTCAGTAATTCCGAAGATTACCTCCTACAAACAAACTAACAAATACTTCCTGTTTATGAAGACTTTATCTTGACTTAGAGCATTATCTTGATAATAATTGTACCTATTATTAGGTATCATAGAATTAGGAACTACCTGCGAGACGAACTTGTATTGTAAGTACTATGGTAAGAAGTACTTATAGATATATCTATATCTACTAATATAATAAAGCTAAAGAGTTTGTGCACAGATATATACCTATATTCGTGCTTATTACTTTAAAACTACTAATGATCGGATTTGAAAAATTATTTCTGTATTATATTATGATTTTTGGAGATAGGCACACAAACATTGCATGTGAAACCGCGGAAAATAGCTAGTATAAGTATAAAATGTGCAATGCATTTTTTTTCATAATGTCGGATTTTCAAGACCATCATCAGATAGCAAAATAATGTTATTTTTAAAAAAATTCCAATGTTTGACCTAAAAGTATTGGAGCCGCAATATCGTTTGGTCAGAGCTCTCTCGTTAATTTAAAAAAATACAGCTCCCCGATATCGGATTTGGGTGAAATATAAAAATCTGGCTTTCCTTTCCATTCCACCTCTGATTTCAGAATGAATTAAATATTTGAGTTGGAAGAAAAATATTATATCTACTAAGTATATACAAAAAAGTCCATACTTTCCATACAACTTTTTTTTTTTATGTTTAACTTTTTGTAAATTGTATAATGTATAGTACAACATACCTACTAAGTTATTTTTAGTTTAGATTTATTTTAATGTTTGTCACCTATTTATTAAATTCAATAAAGTTACTAACAAACTATTATTAATATTAAACTTGAAAATCTGTCTGTTAGGTTTTTTACAGCTAAACCGTTGTACCGATTTTGGTGAAATTCGAAATAGGTGCACCTTATTAAAATTGTTTAATTTGATTTACCGTTGAATAAGTAAGTGTGCATTAAATTTTGAATAATCTACGGACATTTTAAAATTATTTTTTTGGACTAAGTCACTGGCATTTTAAGGAATGGAGGAAATTTTCGACATTTCTGCTTGTTTTATAAACGTCTAAGCTTCATGCTTATTATCTAAATCTATGTTATCATCCATCTTCTTCTTCGTCCGAGCGTATTTCCCGGTTGCATCTTCAGCTTACGCTTCAGAGGCCAGGGTACCCTATTAATCATGGTTCTGATTTGGCGGAACTGGTAATTGCAATAGAGCGTCGTGCCCTCTGACCTCCGTAGCCCATTTTTATAAAGGGAAACCTAATCAACAGGAACAATGGTACTTAAACAGGAACCCATTCATCTATCTATCTCCTATTTAAGTTTGTTCTTGTCGGTGCAGTGCTTTCCATGTCTCTGTCTCCAGAAATTCGTTTTCGCTTTATTATGTACTTATTTAAAAAATACATTATCGTATTAAATTTCATCTGATTTGGTCCAGTACATTTAGAGTAAAGTGACGGACGGACAGACCGACTAAATAAGGCTACCGTTTTTCATTTTTTTGTACGGAACCCTAAAAATAATTAGAAAGATATACATGTACCTTAGCAGCAGCACTGTGTAATGTGTCTGGTTCGGCGATATTGAAGCATAGCATGAAGATCTTCGCGTCCTGGTAAGCCAGCGGTCGCACTGTGTCGTATGCCGTGGTACCTATTGACAATTAAAAAAATAATTTAACGCAATTGCCGCAAAAATTAAAAAAAAATGAAGGATCTATCTAAAACTTAAGAGCTGTTCTCTTGTTGGTATCTTATTTATTATGACTTCGACCATACCAATCACGGTCATCGAGCAGAAAAATAAGCTACGTGGAAAGTTTTTTTTTATGGAGGATAAAACCACGAGGCACCGCTAATATGCCAATGAATAAACCCTCCTTAGTCATGCTAAAAAAAAATTTAAAACAAAATATTTGTAACTGCCGAAACCCGGGATTGAACCGGGGACCTTTAGATCTTCAGTCTAACGCTCTCCCAACTGAGCTATTTCGGCGATGAGTGAAGTGATGAAATAACCAACTACATTACGTGGTACAGGCAATCGCAAACTGATAACCATGTGTGGTGTGATGTAACAATAATAACACATCACTTATTTACAAGGTTGAAAGATAAAATAAACTTGATATTTGGCGAGTATTCAATCCTAGAAAAAAAACATAAAAATGGGTTTATGTCTATTATGTGTTTGTAGGTACCTATTGTAGGTATATAAGTCTAATAGGTTTGTAGGAATATATGTTCTTTCATATGGCTTACCTAACCGGTTTTAATGATTAAAATGTTCATATATATATTTTTTTTTTTTTTTATTAATATCAATTTATACATAAGTAAAAAAAAAACTACAAACTAAAATAACTAATATTAATAAAATTAAAACTAAAACTTAAATTACTAAAATAATAAATAAAACTTAAAAATCTAAAAATTGGTGTTCTTGCGGCATGGTGCCAAGAACCCCAGCTGCATTCCCGCGCTGAATAGCGACTGCTATTCTCTGCGCGAGAAATGAGCCGGCCCTCTTGTCACCAGCGGCGTCGACAAGTCGCGGTGCCAAAAAATTAAATATTTTTTTCATAGTTGGCCCCCATGGACCGAATGTTTCAACGCCAAGCGGAGCAAATATATAATCATTAGAAAGTGATTCATATTTGCGCCGCTTGGCGTCTTCAGCAGCCTCCGCCGCGGCTCCGGCCCTATTGACTGTGCCCCTTAGGCGGGAAGGAGCCATCGTATCGACACATGTAGCGTCCCATACGAGTGCTCTTCCCCGTTCCCAAGGGACCAGTGTAAGACCATCTGGGCGTTTGCCATCATCCCGAGCTATCCCTAGTGGTTCCAACACACTAGGGATATTGATGGTGGCAAGCGGCCTTTTGATTATTTCATTCAAGGAGCCATGGCGGAAAAATCTGCCAGCACTTTTTAAGCAGTGCAGCCCATGGAGACCTTTCTTGTCGACGTCGGCGCCACAAGAACACCGATGACGTTCGACAATGGCAGTTCCGAGACGAAGACCTACAACGATACGAAAACTGCCATTGTCGAAAAGTGTTCCGAGAGCAGTCGAGGGGAGGGCGTGAAGCCATTGGCCAGATTCATGCTCTGATACAGCGAGAAGCCGGGCACGATCATTATCACTGAAACAATTTTGAACCAAATTTTTATGTTCTTTCTGTATCAACGGATCATCCCAAAGTTTTTGACGGATTGGTGCCTCTGGGATGATATCGTTAGGACAGAGAGATATCCAGGCTTCAATTGCGTCGCCGCAACAGTGTATCTCCTCATGTGATTGAATTTCACCTTTTAAAATTTTTGCGCAAATGTTTGATACACCGTGCACCGACGACAAAAAAGCTGGAAGAGCGACACTAGAATTTTTCCTAATACCTATGCCACCATATCTAATTGGTAAACATGCTTGAATCCAGGCGTTTTCCTCGAGGTGTAAATTTAGAATTTTTTCTAAAGCAAATTTAAGGGTGGCATCTAGGTTTTCCAAAAAATTAGCATGTTTCCAGATTGGGCATGCTCTTAATATATAAGTGAATTTAGGGACAAATAAGCAATATTTCAAAATGGTGTAAGCGATGTGAGAATTTAGAAGACCCAATCTGTTGACGTTTTCAGAAAATAATTTTGATTTATTTTCTAATATTGGCCTAATACTTTCCTCGAGTAACGGAGCTCCAAAAAGATAAAGTGAATTGTTATCCAAAATTGTAATTTCTGGTGCAATTTCTTTAAAATTTTGTATAATTAAATTTTTATCAAATTCGTTAAATTTTTTTGAAACAAAAAGTTCACATTTTCCCATGTTAATATCCAAGTTAATTTTTCGAAAATTATTTATAACTCTGATCAAATCGTTTCGCACAGTTTCAACTTTACCTCCTAAAGTTCCGTCGTCTAGGTACCAGACATTTAATTTTGAATTTAAATTAGAAATGATGGGGTGGATTCCTAGGCTAAATAGTGCTGGTCCTAGAGGGTCACCCTGCTGAACGCCTACTTCTGAAGAAATTTCCGATTCATTAAAGAATAATTTAGTGGGACAATTATAAGAGTTCCAAATATATTTATAAATTTCTGGTGTATGAATATGAGCTTCGTTTAGCAGGGTAGACCTGTCAATACTGTTAAAAGCATTTTTGACGTCAATTTTGAGCAGTACATCTGCCTCGCTATCTTTCTCTAAGAAAGTGCGGGTCGAATGTACTGCAGCTTCACTTCCTCCATGGCTACCAAATCCTAGTTGAATAGGTTGAAATAAATTTTGAAATTTTGAGGACATTTTTCTGCAGGCAAGTTTTGATGCTAGCATGCGGAAAGTGCAGCCGATGGCGATTGGGCGTACGCCTCCGTCTTTTTTGTTGAAGGCACAGAGACGAGCTCCAAATAATAACTTTCTGAAGTCATCTGAAATATGTTTGGTGAACAAAAAATTACATAATTTTGTTATGTCGTTCAACAATGCCCTACCAGCGTCACCGGCGGATGCACCAGTCAGATCTTTGAGATGCTGTGGTGTCAGTCCGTCAATGCCACCCGCAGAGCCATTGGGGAACGACATAATAGCTTCCAAAGTATCTTCAATTTTGATTTCTAGATCCGAATGAGCCGAAAGGTCTGGACTTGTAGACATGGAGGGTAAAGTGGCCAAGGGATGCTTATCACGGAGGCTCCTCAGTGTATCGGCATTATTAGGAGCAAGAGTATCATTAGAAAAAATAATTCTCGCTGCGTTTCTAAGATCGCCATCCATTGCCTTACTCTCAACAGTTTTTTTTAAATTGTATGGCTTTCTTGGGTTTTTATTTACTTTAAATGAATGTTGGTCATGAATTTTAGTACAGTTTAATTTTAATAAAGATGTTAATGATTTATTATTATTATTTGAAGGGACATGAAAATAATAATAGGGAAATGTAAGAAGGTCTTGCCATGATTGTGTTTTTACAGACTGATGTGTGATACAATTTTGTAAGGCAGCAGATAGCGATTTGGCAAGAGATACTCTAGCTCCTCTCGGAATTCTTTTAACTATTCGAATATTGGAATTTAGATTGATTAGGTAATTGTCAAAAGAAAATTTAGAATTTGGAGTAAGAGAGGTAAGAGGGGATGACTGCTCTATTGTAAGAGGAACTGATAAGTTGGACGGTTTGTGAGATTTTCCTATGTGAATTTTGAGGCCTCGACGCCCTTTGAATCGACGACCATCGGAACACTGATCACATGTAATGTAGTTGTTATCACAGATTACGGGGGGCCTACTACGCCGCACAGACTGTGCATGTGTAGACCATGCCGACGGAGGCAAGGATTGCGAAGCTTCGATTCCATATAAAATCTGTTCATGTGGTCGATATCCTGGTTGTTCGATTGGCGGAGATGTGCGAGTCGGTGAGTTGTCGACATCGCTCCCCGCCGAGAAGAATTCATCCGTAGTTGTGTTGAAAGTTATGGATATAAAGCATAATGTATAATAAAAAACAGATTATTATGCCGATATATATAAACAGAAAAATTGACGCTGGTTGTCAAAGACGTTGACAATGTCTCTTGTGTCGTCTCTCTTATTTTAAGGGGCTTCACGGCCACCCGTAAAAATTTTCAATTTCTTTTATTGTTTATAGTTTAGACGGCTAGTCACAGAATTGATTGAAATGTAGATCACTCCATATTTTTTGTAAACAATATTTTTAATATGCAAATATAATTGAAAGACGTGCGGTGTCAAAATGATCAAATTGTTGCAATCAAAATGTTGTTTTATCTTTGTAAAATTTTTGTTTTAAATATTTCGAGTGTTGTATCAGAAACATGAAAATATGATCAGAATAAAGGATACATTGTTTAAATTAAATCTAAACAAAACTATGGTATCGTTAGACGAGTGGTTAATTTTTAAGTTTATTTTTTTTTAAACAAATCTGACCATTATATATGTGTTGGCATTGTTAAGTTCTCAAAATTTTGTAATCTTTCTCTACGGTATCACTATCACTACATAGTACCTCTATAAAACAAAGTCGCTTTCTCTGTCCCTATATCCCTATGTATGCTTAAATCTTTAAAACTATGCATCGGATTTAGATACGGTTTTTTTAATAGATAGTGATTCAAGAGGAAGGTTTTATTGCCCATGCGAAGCCGCGGCGGGTCGCTAGTGATGAATATAACAACATTTTTCTCAACAAATCACAAACTATGTTGAAACAAATACAAGGTAAGTATGCCTCAGAGAAAATATAAATATAAGTACGTAGGTATAATGTTTATCCCACGCCTACATTTGACACTTTAGGAATCGTAACTGTGATTTATGGACTAGTATTGTGAAGTATAAATAACAGGTAAGTACCTACTTATTGGTATTTGCGCGGGAATTAGTCATATCATTTCAAAAGAACGTGGGTTTCTGTGTAGGTTATATTTTTCTCAATAAGTAGTAAATTATGCAACTTTTATCGATGCCTCAAATCAAAAACATTGCTCTATTATTTAAATAGGCGTATCAATTTCATCGTGCACTCTTTTTTTTTTCTTCATGATGTGAAAAGGCAAGCCGAAGATTGATGCATTTAGGCGCACCCTAGACGCTCATGCGTGCATGATGAACAAAAAATCCAAACTTTTTTAGTTTAAATCAAGAATTTTGCTATGATTTACGATGGAACAATTAAATCAACTGATTTCCAAACAAATCATCGCAAAATTCTTTATATTAATTTGAAAAAATTAAAATCATTTGTTTGGAAATCAGTCGTTTCAATTCACCTTTCGAGTACCATTCCTTTGTTTGATGGTTTTCCATCATGCACGCATGAGCGTCTAGTGCGACAGACAAGAGCTTCTTTCTCACCAAAATGCTCTGCACCACTGGTTCGATGACTGGTGTCCGCCATTGACATTTGTATGTTACTAGCGACCCGTCCCCGGCTTCGCATGGCCATAAGTACCTTCCTCTTGATAACTCTATCTATTACAAAAAATCGCATCAAAATCCGTTGCGTAGTTTTAAAGATTTAAGCATACAAAGGGATATAGGGACAGAGAAAGTGACTATGTTTTCCTAATTCTATAAAAGTACATTATAGAATAAAAAACAAAGATTACAGTCCTCTGTTTGTCTTTTACGATATCTGGGATAGAGCGATCTAACTGTTCTAGTCTACAAGTAGGATAATAGACAAGGATAAGTAAGGTAAAGCCGAGAATGACGTGTAAGTATATAGGAAATGATGTCAGGCTTAGATTAGCGTAGGTGCGCATATTTCGCACGGATTTCGGAAGAGGATTATTCTGGAATATCAAACCAGTTTAAATTTTAAGTTATCATAATCGTAAACCAAATCATAGGCTAAGAGGCAGTTTCAAAACAAAATCTGACCACAGAAGGTACCCCTAGTATAAAATTTTACAAATGCAGACGCTAGCGACTGCGTTAGCTGTTTTGTATCTCAAACCTATATAGCGCTCCTGACGGTATGTAAGGCAACTAAAAAATTCCATACAAAATCCTAACGCCAACCTTTAATTTCAAGATTGGTTGAGTAGCTAGCGCATGAAAGCGTTACAAACAAATAATCAAACAAAACTCACTTTCGCATTTATAATTAAAATAAAATATGAAATATAGTGGATCATGCGATTGGGATAAACCAGTATAGACTAGTCCAAATTTCAAGATATACTGGACTGGTTTGACTTTAGTCAATAAAAAGCAAATTATAGCAGAATAGCAGTTTTAGGCTCATAAAATATTTTTAAGTAAAGAAGCTCTATTTCTGGGCTAATAGGTGAAATGACTTTTTTTTTAAATAACAAAGCTATTTCTGAGTTTATAGGAGAAAAGTAAATAAACGATTTTATTTTATATACTTTTCTTCGCTTTTATGTATGTCTGTCTGTGTACTTATTTGAAAGTAACCATAAAATAGCACATTGGCGCTCTCTCATTTCAGTCAAAGTATACTTCAAGTCGACTTTAGTAGAGATTAAAATACTTTACCCCATACTGAAGCATAAAAATAAAATTCGTAGCAATTAAACCATTTCATTTTATTATGAAAACGTAAAATGCATCGACCATTTTACGGGTGCCAATAAATTTGCTATGGCACGTCCTGGCATTGTTCATAAACAGGTCACTGATTTCTGACCACCGAGAAAAGTACAGTGGGCTGCAGAGAAATCTGACCCCCATGCCACAAGTATCGCTATTGAAAGGGGATCAGATTTCTCTGCAACCCACTGTACAATCTCCATTTATATGACCAGAATTCGGATAGTGTTTGATTTTCGAACGACTCTGTTCGCTGTTGTTTCATCGTGTTCGAAAATTGAAAGGTTAATATGTGGATACGAACCGCAAATGTTTAATTTGATTTTGGAATCAATTAATTTTAATTGTTTTTTTTTTTCTTTTTGGGGGTATAATTACCATTTAGTACCTATATGCTGCAGGTTGCAGTGCAGGAGATTTTAATTTTGATTTGAATATACTGTGTAGGTAGGTAATGTTCCTAGTCTTAAGTTTCGTTTGTTTGAGTGTAAATGAATTAAATAAATAAATAGAGCTTCTGTGTAGGGTACTTTGTGGGCTGTAAACCCAATTTATTTTATTTTTTGGCAGATAGATTACATAAGTCCTAGTCTAAAAAATATATTCGAGATACTTACATAACCTATTTGAATAGAAAGAAAATTGCAATTTCATAAAAGGCAAATAATAAATTTAAAAAAAAAATATTCTATTGTAACTTTATATTCCCTAAAAAATCTATAGCAATGTTTTTTGTAGAATGCCGGTAAAAGAACTATTAATTAATCTGTGGTAAAAGTGACCATCCTTTTGAGCGGTCGGTAAAATTTGTGTCATCTTAATAAGCAAGCCCGGAGGCAAAAGCAAGTAAAACCGTCAGTTAAACTAACTATTTACGTATAACCACAACACAATCGGGATCTACGCAGTGTGTCCTAACTCCGTAATAAATGGCATTGTTGAATATTTGCATAAACATTTTCCATCGTAGGGTTGGCACTGGATGTTAGGTGTAAAGAAAACTAATACTGCAGTACAATATTAACACATTTATTTCATGACTATCGACATGGAAAACTGTACAAGAAAGAAGACACAAAATTACTTTTCTAAAAACAAAACGTCAATTATTCAATTTAGGAATTACAACCAAAGAGATTCCTAACACCCCCTCTCAATATTGAATTACTAAATTCAAGATTGTAAACAAGAAACAAATATCAATATAATTCCTCGATACTTTCCTATCACTAAAATACTATCGATATCATAGTATCGACTGTGTTCTTCACTATTACAAATATTCATGACATCACTTGACAACATCGTACAAGTGACAAACAGTAATACATTAATATGACAATCAACAAAACATGTAACATAAAACTTTGTGCTAACTTTACAAAAAATACACTTTTATTATTTACCACTCAAATTAAACAATTAAACTATACTTATTTTAATAAAACTTATTCAATAATTCTCATTCTCTTCACAAAATATGAATGTTTAATCGAAGTCAAAGACTTGGTTAATAAATCAGCAATATTTTCATTGGTTGGCACATAAGAAATAGAAAATAAATTTTTGTTTACACAATCCTTTACATAGTGATACTTTATATCAATATGTTTTGTGCGCTTACTATTAACATTGCATTCTATCATTTTAATAGCACTCTGATTGTCTACTAAAAGATATGAATCAGTAACCTTGCTGTCTACAAAAAATGAACAAATACCCTTTAAATATACCAATTCCTGTGCCGAAATTGCCGCTGCTATAAACTCTGCTTCCGCCGATGATAGGGCCACAGTCGTTTGTTTCTTAGAAAACCATGATACTAAATTTCCATTATAAAATACAGTACAGCCACTTACGCTTTTTCTATCTAACTTAGCACTTCCCCAGTCTGCATCGGAATATGCAATTAATAGTTTTGTATTATCCCTGGACTTAGTATATGTCAAACATTTATGTGATGTTCCTTTCAAATAACGCAAAACACGTTTTCCAGCAATCCACTAAGAATTCGTTGGCTTATCCTGATATTTGCTTAAAAATGATGTTGCATATGTGATATCTGGTCTTGAAATGGTCGATATATATGTCAGACAACCTATTAACTCTCTATATGGTACATTTTTTTATAACTTCTTCTTCTTCAGATATATCAAAATTATGCTCCATAGGTGTCTGTACTCCATTGCATTCTTCCATACCAAATTTCTTCAAGGCTTTCTCTATTAACTTCCTTTGACAGATACTTAACTGTCCTTCAACAATTAAAATTTCCATACCCAAATAATCTTTTACTTCTCCTAAATCTCTTACGTTAAATTCTTCTTTTAATCTGTCTATTACCTTATTGTTATTATTTTCTTTTCCCATTACTATAATATCATCTACCCATATCAATATCCATACATTTTCTTTCTTATATAAACAAAAATCATGTTTAGATTGTTCAAATCCATTTTTTATCGTGAAATTATGAAATCGCTCGTTCCAAAATCTTGGTGCCTCTCGAAGTCCATATAGTGCTTTATTAAGCTTTAACACTTTACCCTGTGATACTTTCACTCCTTCTGGTGGTTTAATATATACTTCAACATTAAGATCACCGTTTAGAAAAGCTGTCGGCACATCTAGCTGTCTAGTTTTGTACTCTTTTTGTACAACTTCACTTAACATCATTCTTATAGTGGACACTCTCGCTACGGGTGAATATACATCATAAGCACTTTCTGTTTGAAAACCTCGCGCTACCAACCTTGCCTTTTTTCTTCCATCTGATTTCGTAGTAAATATCCACTTTGTATCTATTGCACTTTTACCTGCTGGCAAATCTGTTTCTTTCCATGTCTTTAAGTGTTTCAAAGAATTAATTTCTGTCTTCACTGCCTCTTGCCAATTTTCTCCTCTACTAATTGCTTCATTATAAGTTTTCGGGTCATCATTTCCCAGTAAACAGAACACAACATTTGCATCTTCATATTCTTCGTCATCTATAATATATTCTTTTAAATATTCAGGTGTCTTCTTATTTCTCGCTGATCTACTCCTAGAACTTTGTTCACTAGAATCTTCTTTATTTGATGCACTTTCTCTTTCTTCTTCCCTATGATTTATTTCATGTTCTATACTAGCTCTCTCTTTTAATCTACATTGCTCATGTTTATTTTCATTTTCATCACTATCCATTACATCATCATCGTATTCATAACTTTGTGTTTTTATTTCATTTTTCTTTTCTATATATTTTACATCATTTTCATCAAATCTTACGTCTCTTGAAATAATTATTTCATTACTTTCTGGATCCCACAAACGATATCCATTGGGTGAATATCCAACTATTCTAGTCTCTTTTGCTCTTTTATTAAATTTATCTGCTCTTGGCAATATAACAGCCCAAGCTTTACATCCAAATACTCTTATCAAATTTAAATTTAATTTACCTTTGAATAACATTTCTGGCGTTTTGTACCGAATTGCTGCGGAAGGACATCTGTTTAGCTGATATGTCGCACACTTAATAGCCTCACCCCATAAATGTGGTGGTAATCCTGCTTCGTTCAGAATTGTTCTTGCTTTTGTACAGATTGTTCGATTCATTCTTTCTGAAACGCCATTGGATTGAGGGGAATAAGGTTGGGTATATTGTATACGAATTCCCTTACCTCTACAGAATGCTTCGAGTTTGTTGTTTTTAAATTCTTTGCCATTATCACATCGAATATTTTTCACTCTTACTCCTTTTTCATTTTCTAAACTGTGGATGTAATCAATTAAGTACCCTGTAGCTTGACCTTTATTTTGTAGCAAATAAGTTACACAAAAATGTGAATAATCATCAACAATGACTTGATAATAATGCTCACCTCTCAAACCTGGTGTTCTAGTAGGACCTGCGATATCTGTATGCAGTAATTCACCAATATGACTAGAGCGTGGTTTTCGTGTAGGTTGAAAAGGTAAACGTGTTGACTTACCCTCTAGACATGGACCACAAATTTTATGTTGCATATGTGATATCTGGTCTTGAAATGCTCGATATATAATATATATATATATATATATATATATATATATATATATATATATATATATATATATATATATATATATATTGCAGCACAATATTAACACATTTATTTCATGACTATCGACATGGAAAACTGTACAAGAAAGAAGACACAAAATTACTTTTCTAAAAACAAAACGTCAATTATTCAATTTAGGAATTACAACCAAAGAGATTCCTAACACTGGATAAATATTGCATTGTATAACTAGCTGTTCCCAACAGTTTCACTCGCTCTTGCTCTGTATGTACTTACCTAAAATAATATCCAAGAATCAGGCTATCATATGCTAAAAGAATTTTTTTTAATCCGATCAGTGAATGTAAGGTTATAAGTGTTTAAAAAAAACAAACTTCATAAATCTGAAAGTGTAGACGACTACACTACATTACAACTATATCTAGGTCTTAGATCATCTAGGTATACCTACGATTTTAATGCGGTTTTCTCTAATAGATAGATCGATTCCTAGGGAAGGTTTTAGGTACATAATATAAATGGATTTTTAAATAGAATGAAGTAAAATATGAGTAGTCGAAAACATGTTGAAGAAGTTTTACGCGCAGCGCATGCGTATGCGCACCTATTTTGGCGCTACGTATCGGCATTGATGGTTATTAATTGTTTTATTTTTTTAATTACTTTGGACGGCTCTGGATACGAGTCTTTTGGGGTTTTACCATGACCTCTCCAAGCTCCAAGCAATCCGAAAACAATTGTGTAAGCGAGATAAAAATGTTGAACTTGAACGGGTTAGTTTCAGAGTCTTTGGGGCTAACTATGACCTCGAAAAGGTTACCATGAAAAGAGTGAGAAAGCGAGATTAAATTGTCGGTCGGGCAGTGTCCCAATTGCACTTGCCCGATTTTTTAAACAATTGTTCTGCGTTTTGACAACCCTACTTCCTGTAGTCTATACACATGACAATATTTCTGAATTAATATCCAAATGACGTTATACTGATAAAGTGGTAGATAGTAGGTATTCAGTTAGAATTTCCTTTAGACAGTTTACATTTTATATTTGTGACATTGAAATGTTGAAAAACCATCGACCTCTAATAATTCATAATTAGGTAGGTACAGTGGGCTGCAGAGAAATCTGACCCCCCATGCCACGAGTATCACTATTGAAAGGGGGTCGTATTTCTCTGCAGCCGACTGTACCTACAATTATGGGGGTAAAAATAACTACGGGGTGCCACTGGTTTTTTTTTTCTAATTTTCAACACAAAACGTATTTATGTACAAATTCTGTGCGCCTTACCAAACAAACACAAACTAACATACCGACAGATGGAGCAACTTTCAAATAGAAACAGTTTGTTAGATGAAGAATTTACTGGTTCACTACTTACTGCGAGTTACGTGAATACTGGCCAACTTTGACCGGAAACTTCCATACATATACAGTGTTGTTAATGGTCCTTCGAGCCGGATGTAAAGTGCGAAGTAATGAACGTTACATTTTACGAGTACATCTCTTAGATATAGTATTCATGAACTATGGTTGTAAATCATTCAAACCATGGTTGTTAATCATTAAAAAAAACATAAGATGTTTGTTTTGTGTGTGCTAAAACAAAAGCGAATACAGAAGTAAAGAAAAAAAAGAAAAAGTACAATGCTGGACTTAGAAAGGGATCTTTGACAGTCAACTAGCGAGTGACAAAGAGGATTCTTATAAAGAGGGTAGAAATCACTACAGAGTATAAAACAAAGTCGCTTTCTCTGTCCCTATATCCCTAATGTATGCTTAAATCTTTAAAACTACGCAACGGATTTTGATGCGGTTTTTTTTAATAGAAATAGTGATTCAAGGGGACGGTATTTATGCCCATGCGAAGACGGGTCGCTAGTTAATTATAATATATAAATGCGAAACTCTGTCTTTCTGTCAGTTTGTTACGCTATCACGGCTAAACTGCTGACCCGTCGAACGCAGGCTTCTTTTTGGCGCGATATAACCGAGTAACACGCGGGTGATGACGCGGGATACAGTTAGTTTTATTATTCTTCTGATATTATGCATAGTCTCTACGTCTCTACTCCTATTCCTTTCAAGTATCAAGATACTATGTCGTTGTGTTTATGACGAAATAAAGGCGCACGTCGCTCGTTTTAAATTTAATTCCGTCGCATCGTGTATTCAGAAGCCATAGTAAGGCTTTATGACAGTTTTACGGGAGAGACTGTATAAATCCGGAAATATTACTGTGGAATGGTGATGCATACCATCATTCCTGTATAATGTATATAAAAGACTAGCTTTCGCCCGCGGCTTCGCTCACTTGTATTTCCCTCGGGAACAGTGCTTTTTCCCGGGATGATAGATGCCCTATGTCTTCAATACTCCTAGCTAAGTGTATGTAAATTTCAGGAAGATTGGTTCAGTAGATATGGCGTGAAGTGGTAACAAACAAATATACAAACTCAGTTTCGCATTTATAATATTAGTAGGGAATAGTAGGGAATGGATAGGGATTTGCTAGGGAATCTAGGCAGGATAGTAAAACTTTGCACTAAAAGATTTACCAATCTCCTGGTGGCCGAAAGGATAATCGGGAGAAAGAATCTGGGGCCAGTAGCGAAGTATGGAGACGGAGAAAGAATAAAGTGTTAGGAAGAACTGGGGGCTTAACCAAAGTGACAATCGCAAAACGTTAACGAGGTACGACAAGAACAAAATGTATGGGATTGACGTAAGATTGACCACGTGATTTACCGCAGCTTATGTCAATCCCATACATTTTGTTCTTGTCTACATTCGTTAGCGTTTTGAAATTGTCACTTTGGCTACGGGGGCTGGTGGCAGAGCCAAGTATCTTCGCTTCTCGACTTCGCTGGCTCGGCCACCTCGAGAGAATGGAGAAGGATCAAGCTGTATAGGGAACATTAGAATCTCTCTCAATTGAAAAGATCAAAGATTGAGAGGACGTCGTCTGGCCGGCCATCCCAGATATCGCTGATGAGGCACAAGTTAATGATTGGATAAATACAAAACATTCAGACTCGTGCTCCTTTTTATAACACAAACCTGAAGGCGATAACCAATAGCAAACTAGAAAAATCGCACGTATACCTACTTACATACATACATGCATATGTTCACGTCTTTATCCCATACGGGGTAGACAGAGCCTAGAGCCATAAGACCTTAGACCACGTTTAGCATAATGTTAGTTAAAACAGGAAATCAATAGTGATGGGTTGCTAGCCGCATCGCCTATGTCATGATTTCCCCATTCGGCGATTCCCTCAGACGACTTTTACGGCTTGCGCGGGAAGAGAAGCAGCTGGTACATTCTATGTTTTTCTTTTTCTCCCAGACCAACATGGAAGAGTACGTATACCTACTTGCTGAAATATTAACCCGCCATTCAAAAATAAGACATACCCGTTCTATCCTATCGACTAATATTCAAAATGCCGTGTGTATCAAACAATGTTTTATGTAAATTGAAATTCAACAGGGCAAATTTGAGATAAATTTACTATATTCCTGATTCACGTGACTTATGATCGAGACGTGCCTACGAGCAGATGTGGGCTCAGATGGAACAGAGCTTTGTAGCTTAAAAGTTTGTATTGATACACGAGATACACCAATCTTGTACGGCTTGATCGGTTAGATCGAAAGCTCGAAAGCTTCGTGTGTGTAGCTTTAAAGCTTGTTAAGCTGGAGTAACACAACTTTATTGATCGCATTAAAAAAATGGTCTTAGATGGACGTTGGACGCATATACGTAATCCATACTTCCATATCCATACTAATATTATAAATGCGAAAGTCTGTCTGTCTGTCTGTCTGTCTGTCTGTCTGTCTGTCTGTCCGTCTGTCTGTCTGTCACCTCTTCACGGCTAAACTGCTGGACCGATTGTGATGAAATTTGGTATGGATATAGTTATGCACTAGGAGTCAAACATAGCCTACTTTCGGGCGCAATATAACCGAGGCGCACGCGGGTGGAGCCGCGGGCAACAGCTAGTTAGAATTAAATGATATCTTTGATTAATATTAGTAGTATATAATAGCCAAACATTAAGAGGAAAGGTATTTACGTTTTCTACATACAGAGGGAGTATTATGATGGAGGATTATTATAGTATACTTAGTATACTAATATTATAAATGCGAAAGTCTGTCTATCTGTCTGTCTGTGTGACTAAACTGCTGGACCGATTGTGATGAAATTTGGTAGGGATGTAGTTAAAGACCTGAGGTCAAACATAGGCTACTTTTGGGCGCGATATAACCGAGTCCCACGCGGGGCGAAGCCGCGGGGAACAGCTAGTATTATTATATATGGTTATCTCTGGAGTACTATCATTATGAAGCTAGAGTAATTTTGGTATTAAAAAATCTAGATTTAGTGTATTGTAAAATTTAACAAATTAATTACCAAAGAAAATGTGACTTTAAAAGTTTTAAAAATATCTCATCAGATAACTATATTTTAAAACAAAAGGAATACACAGGACTCTTTCTTTAAATAATAAAATCGGATAGCATAGAATTAGAAGATTTATTCGCGAGTTACGTCAATCACATTGCCTATCCGTTTCTCGCGCAGTCTCAACAATTTTTTTGTAATCTATGTCGAATAAACTATCCTTTTCATCACTACATAGTATAAAACAATGTCGCTTTCTCTGTCCCTATGTCCCTTTGTATGCTTAAATCTTTACAACTACGCAACGGATTTTGATGCAGTCTTTTAATAGATAGCGATTCAAGAGGGAGGTTTTTATGCCCATGCGAAGCATAAATTTATAATACCAATATTTTGCGTCATGGGTTAGAAATATGTTGACTTACCAGATGTATCCCAAACAGAGAAATTCACTCTATAATCCGAAACTGTGCAGGTGTATCCATATTTTTCAAATCCCGTTGGGGTGTATGCCTGAAAAAAAAAGAAAAATGTTGTTGAAAATGATGTTCAGTACTCGTTTTTTTTCTATCTTGATCGCCAATGATTGTTGCCTGAGTGATCCAATAGTTAAAGCGTTTGTCTTTAGACCATCATCATCATAGGGAATCATGAGTTCGACTGCCAAGAGCATACTTCGTTTAGTTGTTTCTTGGTTAGGACATTGCAGGCGTGAATCTGATTGTCTGATAATAAAGATGATTCCGTGCTTCGGAAGGCACTTCAAGCCGTTGTTCCCGGTTGGCATATGGTAGTCGTTAAAGAAACCATGCCGAGAGGTTTTATTAGAGAGCTCTGACACCAGAGTGTATCTACACTTAATGATGATGATTCAGTTGCCTTATAAATCTGATATCATAGTGTTGGTTACTAGTACACTCAAAACGGTTAATATTTTACCCCTTCAAAAGTTAAAAATAGAAAAAATTTGGTCCAAAACCTCCGAACCACACGGCCCCCACGAAAGCCGTGTTGCTCGATCAACAAAAATGGTTTAAGCATTGATTAAAAAAATTGCCTGGCGTTCGCGCGCGTTTTCAAATTATTTGGCCTTTAGTGACCAAGAGTGTCAGGGCTATAGTCAAAAGAATTTAAAATTTGAATTCGGCTTAGTTTTAATTTAAATTCTCTCCACTTATTTAGTTTTTACTCAGAATTTTCTATAAAATATATATAAAATGAAAATACAAAACTTTAACTTTTATGATAATGACATATTTACTCGTAGTAGAAGTCAAAGTTCCCATTAAAGCTTTGCAATGTTGTCTACAACATTAAGTTGTAAGCCAAGCAATAGATGTATGTACCTGCTATACGGGAGTAAATCAGCTGTAACAATATCGTTTGGGTCATATTATAAGCGGTAGCGAGTATAATCTGATAAATAATATTCTCGCAAAATCCTGAAACCGGATTAGTTTCACCAATTTTTTAAAAATCTGTAATGATAGTCTCACTAAATCCTAAAAATGGCTTAATTGAATTTTATTTTGTTCGTTAATGCTATTGCTAAATGAAGATAATAAGTATGCAAAATTTTCTTCGACTACTTGTTTAATTATATACGAGTATAAGTACCTATATATTTTTTAAGTTGAGCCGAATTAAAGAACTGCCATTATTCTTACGTGTTAAAACGTTGTGGAACTACCATCAATAAGTACTTAGTTGATGAAGTACTTAGATATTTGGAAGCCCTTCAAATAATCGACCGGCAATAAGTGGCGCAAAAAAGGGAAGATTACTTTTTTTGTTAGAGGCTAAAAGATCCTCTTTGGGTTGTTTACCCATCACAGTAGGTAATTCCAAAATAAGTGTATGTAACTGAAGACTGATTTTCAACTATGCATTTAACGCCTTACAAATCATTACGTAGTATAAAACAGTTGCTTCTCGCTGTCTGCCCTATGTATGCTTAGATCTTTGAAACTACGCAACGGATTACGATGCGTTTTTTTTTAATAGCTAGAGTGATTCAAGTGGAAGGTTTTTATAGGCGTGCGAAGCCGAGGCGGATCGCTAGTTTAAATATCAAATGAAAAAACGCTACCTCTTATAACTTTAGTGTTGCTAAAAGTGCAATGCTCCGCAAATATAACCCGGCTATATAGAAAGTGCTCTTAAGACGACCCTTACAGCAAATGGGTATCGGAAAGAGATGACGACGAAAGTGGCTATTAAATTTTGTTGGGTTGTAATGGAAAGGCGCTTTCTGAATGTTAAATGAGGTGATTTCTTGGTGCAAGCAATAGTTGTTTTGCTTGCAACTTTTTGTTGTCTACCTTAGTTACAGAGTGTTGAACTTACTACGTGGGATTGCTACGTTTTAAAAGCTTTCATTTAAAATAGGATTATTTAGTTTCCTTTTGGAGGAGGCTACAACATGGGGTCTTTTAAAAAGGGCGGGAAAAGATTCCTTAAGGGTCGGCAATGCGCACGTGACACTCCTAGTGTTGCAGGCGTCCATGGGCTACGGTGACTGCTTACCATCAGGTGGCTCGTATGCCTACTAAATTGTATAAACAAAATTGACGATTTATTTGGCTACGCTGCGTCCTCAACACTTCTTAACAAAACTTAACAACTTATTAAATTAAGTTTTCCGTGGGATTTGAACCTACGGCCTTCGTATCATAACATTTAATTCGGTTGTTAAAACAAAACATAAAATTGTCCTTGTAAATCAAACTATTCGAGAACGGATGCTTTCCAAATGAATCACAATGATAGAAGGAAAACATGTCGTGAAAAAGACATTAATATCTCGTGAAGGGTTTCGCAATACTAATATATTACTTAAAGGGGAATCTTTTTATGATACATACATACACACTACACATACCATGGTTGGTACAGTGAGGAAAATAACTAGGTGACAAAAATATTAGACTTTTGCATCTTAAACGATTGATTAAAAAAAACATAAAACATTCCGAAGAATTGAGAACCTCCTCCTTATTTTGGAGTCGGTTAAAAAGGTGTAGATACTGGAAAACTAGTAACTGGTTACGTAAGTTTAGTGTCCAAAGTTGACGAAAGGATATTAGGTTTCAGCCTTGGTATTACTTTTATTTATTTCATAAATTCTACAGCGTAACAAATAGTGCTTACAATAAGTACTTAATTAAAATATGAAAGGCCAATTACAGAGTTCTTTAGAAATAATTATTAAGGAAATTAATACAAAACTTGGTGTGTAAGACAAGAAAAGACAAAAATTCTTTGTTGCCACCAGTAAAAATATACAATGAGGAAATCACAAACATAGATAATACAATAAGCGGCCTTATCGCTAATGCACTCTCTTCCAGACAACCTAAATATAAAGTGTAAGTAAAGGGGGGTTACTACCGTCTCTTAAAAAAAACCATGCAAGATCCAGTGAGTAAGCGAGACAGCGCAATACATGATGTAAGGCGACATCTCCCTTACTCACTGGATCTTGCATGATTTTAAGAGATGGTGGTAAGCCACCAGGACATTATACCGTACTTTACACCAAGAACATTTATTGAAAACAAACGTATCGTATCAAGGAATAGGATCATTATACAGGTGTAATGATAAAAATTTAATCAATAAATAATATTAATAGCTAGTATAGAACCTAATATAAAACTTAATATAAAAATGGTCCCTGCGGCATTGTACCGAGGACGCTGGCAGCATTTCCTCGTTGGATAGCCAAATATAATTCTTTGGCCGAGGAAAGCTCTTCGATCTCCCATTAAAAGGTGTGTTAGTATCTAACACTGTTACTCAAGATGATGTAAAGGAGTCTAAGGATGATGTTCTCCCCGAGTCAATAGAGAACCCATTTCTCAATTTTTCAATTATGTATTTATGTAATTGGTGCAATAAAGTGTTTATTCATTCATTCATTTCATTTCCGAAAAGGAAAAATACTCCTTATTTGGTCTCACAATACCTTTCCGCACAATATGTCCTAGAAAAATCAGTAAAGTTTTAAAGTTGGCAGTGTGACAACTGTGCAGGATTAAAAACTGTTGTTTGTTTGTTTGTGCTGTTCTTTTCAAAGGAACGGACTTCGTGTTGTGTATGTTCCGATTTTGTGAATTCAATGTTTTTACCTGGGCTTTGCGAACTACTTCTGTAAGATATATACCGTAAACTGTAAATAAATTAATATTTACTGACTAATAACACCGATTGAGATTCCAAGCAAAGCAAGGCTGCTAAATAATTGTAGTCATGAACTCATGACAAAGATCGTAAAAAGTCGGCCGCATTTTGAAGCCCTGACAAAACATAACCAGGAAGTGCCTCTTAAGGCAAAAATGAAACCTAAGAAGAAGAATATAAGATTACTTTGTTTTCCGTCTGTCCGTCTGTCACACTTTTTTTCTCGTATCATGTTGAAATTCAAAACGTATATACTTATACAGGCCTACGGTCACTTTCTGTTGTAAAATTAATCAAAATTAACTTAATCAAAAGATATGAAGGTAAATGTTGAAATTTTCGATAATTTTGCGATTTCAGATGGGAGTCAAAACCTGTATTCCCGTTGAACCAAACTCATGAAATTTGTTTGCATTTTCAGCATTATCATATAGCACCTAATCAGGAATAAATCTAAAAACTGTAAATTTTAAATTATAAGTAAATGTAAAGAAAAAATATTATTTTAGCCTTACGATACGACGGCCAACGATATAGCAATCAACGTAGCCACTTACTGGCCAAAAATAATATAAGAGTCATGCCAAGCCATTTAAATTCGACACGAAGTGCGCCTTATAAAAGTATCTTACATTTTAAGTAACCTGGCAAGTCTTTTACTATTTTGTGGTGGTACGGAACCTTCAGGGCGCGAGTCCAACTTGGACTCGGCCCATTTTTTTTGTGACGTCACTGTAAACCTAGGAAAGGAAAGGAAAAATAAACAACAAAGAAGATATTTCCATCAGTATCATTATCACAGCGTTTTTCCTGTTTCATTAAAAAAAGTATGGTTTTGGAATCCAGCCATAAGGTTCATTCATTCTTATTTACCTTACTCTCCAGGGACGATTTATGGATTTAGCATATAGAATTAAAAATTCTTTACTGAATCTAGTTATATTTTATAGCAGCAGTAGTAGTTATTTTCTATTATTTTTCCTATATATCCTTAAAACTTCGCTGACAGTAAACAAGATAAAAACAGCAGTTATGCTGCTATCTAAGTAGATATTTTTAATTTTAATGCCTATCTATTCTAATAGATATAGATTTTTTTAATCATTTTTTTTTAATTTAGCATGTGAAGGTTTTAATATGGTTGGTTAAGAGCTAAGGTATATATATATATATATGTATATATAACGACAAATATTTTAAGGGCAGATTCAGACCACTAAACTGAACAACTTTCCTAAATAAACTTATATCGAAATATGAAATTTTATTTTTACTCTCCATACTCAACTAGATCAGCTGATTCTCAATATGTATGGAAGGTCAAAAAAATTTTTTCGTATTTCGACATAAGTTTATTTAGGAAAGTTGTTCAGTTTAGTGGTCTGAATCTGCCCTTAAAATATTTGTCGTTGATTTAAATTCACCTTATACATATATCTTAGCTCTTAACGACATATATATATTAGCTTGAGGACGGCCGGCAGACTTCCTCTTAAAGTATATTAGTTAAAAAATATAAAATGTAAATTCAGTCATATTGAGAACCTCCATTTTTGGAAGTCGGTTGAAAAGCATAGATGAAACACAACAAAACAAACAACCACTTAATTTGGTTCCCTTCTACGCCTCGGCCATAAATTTCCAAGGTTTAGCTTGTATATATATATTTATTTACATAATAATAAATGTTAAGCGTTATAATTTGTGCTGCTCGTGTGAATATATTCAAAGTTTCGGAGTGGGAATGTTTCTCTAAGTGGGACAAAGTTTGCTAAATTTTGGGTACGGGTAGATTGCTAAGCATAATGTATTCTATTTCGGTGTGTGGTTGTGATGGTATTGGGTATCTAACTTCGCTTGTATTGAATAACTTTTGCATGAGTCTCGGGTTTTAGAATATAATATTTTTTCTAGTATTTATTTATGAGTAATATGGATTAAAATATTTATATGTATACAGGAGGATGTAATACTATTTTACTAAAAAGTTATTATTATATTATATATTACTATTATATTTTATTGTTATTATAGTTGTAGAATTTGGAATCGCGCGGGGTTTATTTTTAATCTATGTAATCATAGGTATGGCAAACTAGTATTCGTAGTATGACCATGAGAAATCGGCAATAATCGACCTTTCCAGATTTAAAAATAAGTTTATTTTTTATTTATTGTTTTTGGAAATTTTCTACTCTTGAATCTAAAATGTAAAAATATTAAGTTTCGTTTACCTTTGATGATAAAAGTCTGTTCTAAGAATGAATTCTGTAAAGATTTCCGAGATCCGATCAAAGAAAAAGAAGTTTTTTAAATCGGTTCAGAAATGACAGTCTTGAGATAACGAACGAAAAGACAACCGAATCAAGAACATTTTCCTCTTTGGAAGTCTGTCGAAAAAGATTAACTGTTAAGTAATTCTTTGACATAATGAAGTAATTCCTGTTTCCCTACGTTAGGATTTTGTATGGAATTTATTACTTGCCTTACTATCCGCCAGGGTCGTAGTACAAAGAGCTTAGCTAAAGTCACAATTGCAAAACGTTAACGAGGTACGACAATAACAAAATGTATGGGATTGACATAAGATTGACCACGTGATTTACCGCAGCTTATGTCAATCCCATACATTTTGTTTTTGTCGGCATTCTTTAGGCATTAGCGTTTTTAAATTGTCACTTGGCTACGGGTGCAGGTTTGTCATACAAAATCGCTAACGCAGTCGCTAGCGTCTGCGTTTATAAAATATTATACTAGGGGTACTGAACTAAATAATGAAGTGTTAATTGGAATGCCATTGCCAAGCGAGCATCCTAACCTACGAGTTAGAACTTAGTACACACACTGAACTGATTGAAATTAGAACTAACATCTGTAAATTAAGGTATAGCGTCAAATTTAAATAAGTATATTCATCAAATATAAATATAAAAGTAAATTAAGGTATAGTTTACTGTCGAATTTGTATACTTATATGAATTATTTTATTATAAATGTAAATTATTGTACAAAAATGTAGTTTTTATCTGTTTAGGCCGTGTAGTTTCTGGCCACAGACTGAAAAGCAGATTAAAAAAAATTGCGTTACTTAGCGTCACGTCGATTCGAACTTCTTTGTTTTAAAGTTAAAAATATCACTTTCTTTCCCTGTATAAAGATGTTCTTGTAATACCTACGATTCTTTTATTTTTGGTGTGCTTGCGAGTCATAGTTGAGCAATACTTAATGTTTTCTGGCGGCTTAGGTGGCTACTCACATACTCATAATCTCACATATCGGTGAGTTGCGCCCGAGCTTTTTTTGTCAGGGGAATTTCACTCGACTGTCTGGTTTATCATTTTTAAATTTGTCGGTGTTCGAATTTCAAACTCATTGAAATTTTGAATTTATGGAAAACGACATTATCAATTATTATACCATTTTTGACCTTAATCCCTTAATAATAAAGTTGATTTTTAGACTGATGAAAGACACCAGTTGGTAGGCGGCGCTTGTTTCTACGATGGAGGTCCAAAATGCCAGCCAGTGATAATAGATCTATGATTAAATTGTTTATGGTTACATGACGAGATCTAACAGTATTGGATTTCATTTAGAAATCCATTCTAGTTGAGAAGACAACGTGAGACCAATTCAAACTTCTTTATATTTTTAATAATAAGATTGCTAAAAAATACTTTTTTATGCATTTAATCCTAAGTAGGTAACAAATATTAGATTATTGGAGATTTTATATTTGTTTGAAATTGTACCAACACGTATTATTTGTATGTTAATGGTATAATAAAAAGTGTATATCTATCATATAGTAGACGTCATAATAATTGATGCAAACTAAAACTAATTTCAAATAAAAATAAAATAAAAAAAACTTAGCAAACAAAAATTAATTATAAACAAGATCTAGCATTTCCGGTGCAAAGGAAGGTTTTATATTAAAATTTAAGTTTCTATGAAAACACGATACATATTTACACTGCTAGAGTCCGGTCTGTGTTGATTGCCTTAACAAACACTCCGTTTCCCGACCAAATCCACGAGACGTAGCCTGCAAACTCAAAATCCTTTAAAACAAACTGAAAACATCTCTATTACTGAGCAATAAAGTCGTCAACACACGCAGCAAATCAAGTTGTTGCTAGAATGTTCCATTTTGCTCGTGTTAACGTATGGGAGTAGTGATTAGTCTTTTTGTTCGCAAATTCGCAACAGATCCGCAACTAGTAAAGGATAGCGGACCAAATTCTGGAATATTTTATCTGTGGACCCTATTCATAATAAAATATGCCATGATGAAGCCATAGTCCTAGCTGCCGTCTGGTGTTCGTTAATGAACCTACGTCAAAGGTCGAGAGGCGGTTTCGGAACTTAGCGGTAAGGATTTTTCAAAATGAAATCCCGTGGCTGACGGTACTCTTTGTTTTGCCGACTTCCGTGGCGTATTGGTTAACATGCCTAACCGCTACTGAAGAGGTCCCGGGTTCAATCCCCGATCAGATCAAGATGAAAAAATATATTTTTCTGTTTTTTTTTTTTTTTTATAAAAAAGAAATATCCCATAACCAAGTCTCAAACTTACTTTAGGTGCTAACTCAATCATGTGCTTTGTACCTTTTATATTTGTTTACTCTTACCACAGCCAAAGTATTAAAAAATTATTTCTTGAGTCCATGAGTAAATTAAAGTAATGAAGCTAACATCAGATACAAAAATACAAATGATGAACGAATTATGACTTACAGATTTGGCTTTCAATCTTTGTTTACTATGTAAGTTTGCTAATTCAATTCACACATTCGATCCAAAGAATTTTAAAATCAACCAGGGGCCTTAATTTGCCAGTTACAATTCCAAAATGCTATCGAAGTTCGACAAGAACAAATATGGGATGTGATGTAGCGCGGCTTATGTCAATCCCATACATTTTATTCTTGTCGACATTCGTTAACATTTTGAAGTTGTGGCTTTAGCTAAACCTCCTGTAGCTCCAAAGATCTGTTGTGGCTCTGGGTGCCTGAACGCCTGCACCCTGTATGATCTTTTTGTGGCGTCTGACAAAACTGTTAAAATCGCTTTCTTGGCTCGCAAAGTCATGTGCCATCGATACGAGAGAAGAAACGACAACAAATAAACAGACACTTTATCTTATATAAGTAGAGTCTATGTAGAGTTAAGAAATATTTAAATTCTGACGATCTGGAAATGAAACCAGATAACACTAGGAAGAGAAAGAGAGAAAATACTCGTAGCAAGAAACTCTTACATGTTATGTGGGTCTGCAAGAAAGGCGTGAAATGATTCCTTCTGGGTTGGATTGGATATGACTCTCTGGGCTTCGTTGTGTTGCAAGCGTCTTATCGGCTACGGTAACCACTTCCCATCTAGTGGGTCGGAAGCCTGTTTGTTTACTTAATAATAAAAAATAAGATTCGGTACGGAATTTCAAATCAAAGCTAAGTTTATTCCTTGACTTCTCTCAAAAGTAGTAAATTAACCCAAACTATTAAACTATTATAGTTATTTCTTAGATCATAGAGTTATTTTGGGGAAGTTTGCTAACTGTTTCAATATGTTAAAATAACTCTTATTTTAGTTTTGAAATAACAAATTTTTACAGAATTGTAATAAAATAGAGTAGAAAGAGAATAGAAGAAGTCGATAGCGTGTGTCAAGCGCATGGAAGTGCGCGGCCTAGCTTGGATGGGACGCCATTAATAGCATTTTTATCTACCAACTCTACTGACACACCCGGGACCATGTTCCTGTTATTGATCTGGTTTCCCTAAAAAAGGGTTACGGAGTAAAGTTAAGGGTATTATTGTACCCTTCGGTATCGAGGATAGATATGCAAAGCGTTCATGCCTTTTTTTCATGCTTTTGATAAAGTGAGAGAGAAAGGCAATAAAAAAGGAAACTTAATAACTTCGCTAAGCTATTAAGCTCTCTTGTTTTTTCCTTCCTCCCTCTAGACATGCGCGAACGTTAGCGAGTGTAAAGCGACGGCTAACACGGCCAAGTTTGGGTTGGTCACCATTAGTGGCTTTTCACCTTGAGTTTCTCCATGCGTCAGAAGGCACGTTAAGCTGTTAGTCACAGCTGTTATCGATAGATGACAGTGATGCTTTAAGGCAGCCTAAAAGATCTGACAGCGTTGACCACTAACAAAACCGGATGAACCGGATTTTGTTCCTATCGGTTTGGTTTTCCTTTATAAAAGGGTTTTGGAGAGAGCAGAAGATGCACCTGGGAAACCATGCATAAAGAAAAGGCCTTAAAATTTCAACGCTATGTCTAAGTTATTCGTTTTAAATGTCTTTTTTTATACAATTTAGTAGGCAATTAGGCATACGGCCCACCTGATGGTAAGCGGTCACCGTAGCCCATGGACGCTTGCAACAATAGGAGTGTCACGTGCGCATTGCCGACCCTTGAGGAATCTTTTCAAGTCCTTTTATAATAACCCCATGTTGTAGTCTCAAGGGAAAACCATGGCTGGGAGCTCATTCCACATCCATAGCGTACCTACGTGGGAGAAAATTCCTCTGAAAACGCACTGTACGCGATCCTTTTTACTCCAATTAATGAGAATGAAAATGTCTCTTCAGAATTCTCGTAATAAAAGCTTTTCAGATGTAGTTGGATGACAGGACTCTGTATACAGACGGGAATATCCAACGTTCATTCTACGTATCTGTTCAGTTTAAACTTTGGTTCCTAGTCTAGTATTCTATCGAACTCTGAAGTTGTTTTTCATCGATTTTTTAACTGACTTCATATAACATTATGTTCTCGCTCCGTAGGAATTTATATTGAACGAAAAATATGAACTATTGAATGAATGAAAATTTAAATGTTTATGTGTTTATGTTTTATATTTATATTTTACGCACTTTATTTTGTTTACATTTGATATCAATTGTTTATTCTTGGTGCAACAAAGAGTTTTTTTTTTTGTTGTTTTTTTTTTATTTTTATTGGCCTATGACCCTAAACCTTGCAAGGTCGCAACAAGTTACGCGCGTAAATAATCTGCCTATTTGCCTAAAAATGAAGATTCTCCTAACTCACCAAAGCTTGACCTTCGCCCGAAATACTCGAATCGCTAACAATGTAACAACATAGCCTCTACGCAACCAATTAGTGTCTTAAACCGGCTTAAACCAGTTCGAACTAAGGGTTATTTAATTAATTATAAACTTAACGCAGCTCAAAAGGGTTAAGTAAGGGTTGCTGCAGCGGAATATTGTGTGTCTTTTTAATTTTCTATGGACATCATTATTCCAGAGTTTTCCCGTGTGTTTGGTACCCGACCGCTTATCCGACGTCAACCCTCCTTAGGAATTATATTGTTAACGAAATCAGCCACTAGTAACAGAGGTACAAGAAAACGAAGCCTTGTCCTTTGTCGACTTATACAATGTCAACTGAAAGACAGGAGTCTGGTTCGTAGCTGGATACCACATTTCATATAAAAACAGCGTTAATAAGATTTTTTTCTATTTATTCTACTTTTAGATAATCATGGAAATCATGATATAGATAACCCAATATTTATTTATTTATATTCTTTAACACACCAGCATATGAAGCTGATGCGTGTGCATCTTAACTTTGGAGATTTTACATTAATATATTTTAATTATTAATATTAAGAATTTATGTAACAGCTTACGAAAATACTTCAAGAGCAAATGCTCAAAAATACTAATAAATAAGCTTAGTAAATACTAAGAATCCATATCATTAGAAATTCAATAGTCGTATTTTTCAACCAGGTTTCGCGTATCGCCAAAACATCTTTGGCACAGCCCTAGTAAAGTTAACCCCTCCGAATGTTTATTGTTTATTCTGCGTGCGTTCTGTTCTAAATATGTTACGAATTCGGATCCCGTAAAAAATAATGTTATTGCTTGTTACTGCCGTTTAGACTTTCGTAATATTTTAAATGAAGTCATGAGCGCAATTTCAATCGAATGTCACATATAGCCAGGAGTTATGACATCAAAACTTTGTCTTTAATATGTTGATGTGAATTAAATCTGTTTTGTGTCATTCATCTATAAATAAGAATCTGTTTTTGTGTCAGATGAATGACAATAATCATACTAGTTCCATTGTCATTTTTTGGTACAGTAATTAAATATATATATTATTGAAATTGAACATCGTGCATAAATTGTGAGAAACCGTGGGAATAATAGTAGGTACATAAATAAAGAATATAATTTTGACTATTCAAAAGTATTGAAAGCAAGGCGTTTTATATAAATAATTTTGACTTTAACTTAAGCAGTTCAAAGTCCTGAGGCATACTTGGTAGCGTCTAAGGACGTCTGAACACCGATTTCATATTAAGTCAATTTCTCAGTAATAATGTATAAAGGGCCAGTATATACCATATACTACTTTGCCATTAACCTTCCACCAAGTATTGTATACTTTTAAATGTGGCCCACTGTACACGAGTAATAAGATATGCATCAATAATATCAATATAACTTGATATCAACATAGCAGTTCGCCTTACAATCTGAATGTTCTAGAATCTAACTACGAAGTTGGCTTAAGATCATAGAATAATGCAGATATGTCACTATTGCTTTTGCCAAGAACCACCTACGTGGATTATTAATGAACGTTGAATATACAATAAAATACCACTTAAAAAAAGGAAGTAAAAAAAGTTCCCATAAGTCTGGGGATTTCAATCTGTACTACTTAGTTTAGTACTAACTTTATTCATGTCAAATACAAAATTACATTGCAAAGATATAACATTTAATTTAGTCAAAGCGAGTGGAGAGTTATCCACTTTTCTGTAGCATTAAGTGGCTGTCTTTCTCACACTACTTTTCTCTATAATTTAAGCGATTTAATATCACTTCGCTTATTCAGCTGGTTGCAACGGACTCGATTCTGAACTATTTTAATAGACCAACATATGATACTCGTATAGACTAAAGGACCCAGGGGTAGACCAAGGAAGATATGAATGGACTGCGTGATGACCTTAGAAAGATGGGCAAATTTAGAAACTGGAAGACGCCTCCTTCTTCCAGAACGTGATAGGTGGAAAAAACAAGTAGAAGAGACCAAGAACCACAAAAGGTTGTAGCGCCACAGAGAGAACATACTCGTATAGAAATATTTTATTTAAAACACGACCAGGTCTTACCAGTCTTGGAAATCATCAGTTGGCTGTGAGTAATATGCTTGTTTGCATACTCAATAATATACTTATATTAAATACTAGCTTTTGCCCGCGGCTTCGCACGCGTAAACTTTCATAGGGTGTACTTTTTCCGGGACGAAAGGTACCCTTACATATAAGGACACGTAACAAAGAAACAAATAAACATACTTACTTTCGCATTTATAATATAGGATCATATGATCCTATGTTAAACAATGAACATACTGAAATTGAATGCTGCCCCTACAATTACAAAGTAAGGAAGATTTAATAGTTTTACCTACAACAATAGCATTAAAGAACTTCTATATTTTTAAACATAAGCCATATCTCCTACTTACTTTCATCGATGCATAAATTAAACTTAGTTTGTATGAACGAAGATATTAATCGTAAATTAAACTTTATGTATCAGTTACATTAATAAAAGTATGCTTATAAATAAGGTAAATATCTAAAAACTAAGTAAGATATCAAAGAATAATAGAAATAGCTATATTTATGAAGACCCCAGATATGTTATAATAAACTTGGGAAAAGTTTTTCAATATCACGCTCATCGGTCTAAGGTTTTATCTATAAACACAGTTTTATTTACTAGACTAGTGACCCGCCCCGGCTTCGCTCGGCTATAAAAACCTTCCTCTTGAATCACTATCTAATAAAAAAACCGTATTAAAAATTATTTATATTAGAAGCGACTTTGCTTTATACTATGTAAAGATAAAGATACTAGAACATTATGTTTATAATGTTCTAGCCCCAATATTTAGTTAACTTACTCATCACGAAATGGGACTAAGGGATATTTCTATGTTTTTAGTATCGTTTTTTGCCTCATCTCGTCACGTGTTCCAATTGTCTAGCCTCCTTGCATAGTTATGGAGATTGCTGTCAACTTGGAAACAAATTTTCAGACATTGTATCTGAATTGACTTCTCAATAGTTTAGGTTAAGTAAGGGGTTATTTTTTTTAATAAAAAACGTTCTTTATCGGTACAGATTATTAAAACTGTTCTCACAACATAAGCTGCTTAAAATCTATGGTTAGTTATTTAAATTATTCTATAACATAAATCAATTTCTAATTATATGGTGGCCATCATTTGAAATCCGACGTTTAGAACTATAAAACCAAAGAATTTCGAATCGCGCGCGGTTTAACGCGAGGCAATTTTTTTTTAATTTATGTATGAAACTGACAAAGATACATTCGCTCGAAATCTCTCCTACAGGCAGTGATTTAAAACACATAAGTCCTACTTACAGAAAATGTAATAAAACTCGTAAAAATCAGCAGTCCATCGTCCAATTTGTTAGATTGCATTTGAACTTCGAATTCGGCCATTTGTAAACGTCAGTCAGACAGCTCAGTGCTGCAAAAATGGCGCTTTTTCACATGTCAGTGGAAAGTGGCGCGAAATCCACGTTCCTTGTTACGCAGTTAATTTTAATTGTCTCTTTGTTCAAATGAAATATTACGTTAGCATTCGGTAGGTTGGCCTATTTATCTTAAAGGGGAATGTTTTTATTAATTATATATGTACCTACTCGTATATTAAAAATATATTTTAATGATGTTTTTTTAGGCTCTGCAACGCGCCCGTTAGAATTTGACTTGCAGGCGTCCATAGGTAATGGTAAATACTTGACAGCAGGTAGGCCACAGGCCTGTTTGAGCTCGTTTAGTTTAGTAATATCAAAAATTGAGGATGTACTTACTAGCACTACTAGAATTCTTTCCGCCATTTACATTTGCATGTAAACAAGTTATATAAATAAAAAATACAAGCGAATAAAAAACATTCGGAAATTATTCTCCAATCAATAGAAAAACCATATCAAAATCTATGGTATGAATGATCTATTACTGATTCTGTGGTATGGTTTAAGAGAAGTACAAGCCGTCGGAAGCGACATCAATAAATCCGAATAATTAATTGCTAAGTCTTCATAAAAATCGGTATTTTGGTAAATAAAAAATTGAACAGATGGACAGGCAGACAAGCCTTTCTATTTATAATATTAGTATGAAAAAACAAAGAAGTTCAAATCGCGCGCGGTCTCTTAAAGTATGGATATCTCTGAATAAGGAAACTAAATGAATTCCATCTTATTTCGCGGTGTTGAAATGTCATTAGCAGCAGACGTGAATAACAAAAGCATATAGGATGATGGCGATATTATCTGCTGGAATCGTAGGTATTGTATTTTTTCATAGATTAAAAAAAATAGCGTCATTCGAACTTTTTTGTATTTTTTATTGTAATTGATACAATCCAGACAGACAAAATTTGTTAAAAGAAAACGAATTCTAATATAATAGTGAAAGAGTTGATTTTATTATGAGTTGAGATCATTGCACTGGAATTGTGTTATTATTCAGAATATTGTCTTGAATACAACTATGTTAGTCAAGAGGCTTTTCAGTAAACTATGTTTTACTATAAGATTTTATAAACATATATAGTCTAGTGACTGCGAAAATATTTTGGTAATTCCCAGTTTGTTTAGGTAGGTACTATCCGCCATGGTAAGATTTCAGATTTTTCATATATATGTTGCTAAAGCAGCCGTAATCGAGTATATTAAAAAAATATGCTTTCTATTTAGGCCTTACTGAATTGGTAACAGACGTATTCGTAATTTCACGCTTCAGATGATAATTGAATCGTTCTTTATGAAGCTCGATAGCCTAGCGGGGCATGCGTGTTTGTAGCTAATTGTGGCGAACGTGCATGTTAAGCAATAGCAGGCGTAGCCAGATTAGGATTGGTTGGCACTAGTGGAATTTCTATTATTGAGCCGTTCTGGCTTTTATCGATAGATATCACTACTTAGGATATGTCAGGTGTCCTTAGGTCAACTGAAAAAATCTGACAGCTACACAAAATTTAGAAATATTAAGAAGAAGTGTCATAGCGCACGATAAACGTGTCACTAGTTTGGCTTGGAAGCCAACGTTTCACACAGAAAAAATGGGCAGGGATTTTGATTGCGTCATTTATTGCCACTGTTATTGGTCGATAATATTAAGTGGCTTTGTTGTAAACTACGTAATACATTTATAATAAGGTCTGGTGTGTACATGGGTTTACATGTATTAATTGAAGATAAGAAGAGAGAATACGCTGCCACACTGATCCTGGAACTAAATCCGCGTCAAAACATTTCTATTCGGATAATGTCTCTGTTCTGTGGACAGCTAAGTACCATGATTATATTTGTCTAGGTTCCCAGTAAATACGGTTATATCCAAGTCTATGATTAAAGCATACCCTGGGTCCTGAAGTAGAAGTTTAGTCGCTCGGATGAAGAATACTTTATCATCTTTCTTAGCAAAGTAATTCTAAGGCTTCATTGCTAACGCACGTATTCCGAACATATAAGTAGGATTTATCTGTAATATACGGATCCTGAGGGACCTTAGATAGCAGATTAATGGTTAACAGCTGTGATGGAGGAATAATATCGGAATATTCCTTTCTTCTATGGTTACAGCTACAAAAATATTGGAAAAATTAATCTTATTAATTAAGGTTAAGTGCGTAGGTCTAGGTAGTTGTATTAGCTTTTTTGACGTGACAACGTCTTAAATTAGGTTGCGGCTGGGAGTCACTTATGAAAAAGTGTAACGCTCGGTAACGTTACGATGAGTCACCGAACGAGAGAGAGGCCCGCCGAATGCCTTGCGTCTCTCTCCCACTCAACTATGATCGGTCTGCCGCGCGCGGCAGACCGCGCGCGGCAGATTATATTCATATCAATAAATATTCTACCGAGAAAAAGACGTTGTCACGTAAAATCTTCGCCCGTAAAACCGACTTTACAGGCAACCATTTTTTTTTTATTAATATTTTTTGCGGCCCTGGAAACGAGTTTTTTAAGGCCTTTCTTTTATTTATTAATCTTCTTCAGTCTTACTTAAGTCACGCAACCGTCAAGTAGTCTTGTTCAGTCAAGTAAGTCTAGTCAGAGTCAGATTGCTAAGAAAAGCGGTGTAAACATTTCACTTAGCAATAACTTGGAGATATTCGTAGTCAGGAATCTAGGATTAGAGATTTGCCCGTTAGAAATGTATAGTTTACGCGAATACCTACCTATTCCCTGAATTTACGCAAAAATTCTCAAAGTCAGCAAGGACTTTGTTAACTTTCCCAAACTTGCTAAAGTCATTTGGCTATGCCCGGAACATTTCCGGCAATATTTCCAAAGTTTCCGAGAAAATTTCTAAAATTCCCGTGAACGGCACTTCACTATCTAGGGTACCTACATAATTGTAATCTACTAACATCAAGTCCGTTCAACAGGACCGTCCTTTGAGAATTCCCGTCTCAGGTGGCTGTTTATACATCATGTCTTTGTATTGCCAACGAAGACCTCATCAAAGGGAGGATCTTGTAGTTAGGTAGGAACATCGTTTGATTGATTTATCTTATTATCCGTGTGCATATTTGATGAACTGTGTTAAATTAATCTAAAATCAATACGCATTTATAGAATAACTGTAAATATTGTATTAATAGTCAAGAATATGATACAAATACCCTAATAAAAAAGAAATGGAAATAGTCAAATTCAAAAGTAGTTTGTGAGTATAAGCGTATTTGTACTCCAACGCGCATTTGTTCGATTTTAGAGTGGCTATGACCAAAACCTTTTTTATGAGCTGGATCCACATCTAAGCCACATAGAAAAGCCCACCTGATAAAATATACTTTTCTATGCGGTGACGACCAAGACGGCTGAAAAGGCAAGTAAGACGTTATTTTACTTGTGAGCCCCCTAATAATGCAGAAGAGTCATCAATGCTGATAGCAGATAAGACATATTCGAGAACTTGTAGGGAGATCAAGCAGGTGCGATTGTCGCAACTGAAGAGCTAAGCAAGTACAGTGCACTTTTCCGCGATTCGGTTCGTTACCGAAAGGTGATGGTTAGTTTTCCCGTGGTCTGATCGCAATCGATTCAGTCGGATCCCGGTTTTACGGTCCAAAGTCAAAGCCGGGTAGCCTCTTAGTAGGGCCCTGTACAAGGATAAGTTTATGTTTTCGAAGAAGCCCCACTCCGTACGCCATGCCTCATTTACGTCAGACTGGTTTCCAATGATGCGTTCGTCTGTCTAGATTGGAGTCCTTGAGCTAAGGCGAGAAAATGGAGGTGCATCAAGTATCTCCCTAATGGGCATCCATTAAGTTTATTTAGTTAAAATGTCAAAAAAGTTTTTGTGTCAGATGAATGACAATAATCATACTAGTTCCATTGTCATTTTTTGATACAGTAATTAAATATATATATTATTGAAATTGAAAATCGTGCATAAATTGTGAGAAACCGTGGGAATAATAGTAGGTACATAAATAAAGAATATAATTTTGACTATTCAAAAGTATTCAAACCAAGGATAAGTTTTATATAAATAATTTTGACTTTAACTTAAGCAGTTCAAAGTCATGAGGCATACTTGGTAGCGTCTAAGGACGTCTGAACACCGATTTCATATTAAGTCAGTTTCTCAGTAATAATGTACAAAGGGCCAGTATATACCATGTACTACTTTGCCATTAACCTTCCACCAAGTATTGTATACTTTTAAATGTGGCCCACAGTACACGAGTAATAAGATATGCATCAATAATATCAATATAACTTGATATCAACATAGCAGTTCGCCTTACAATCTGAATGTTCTAGAATCTAACTACGAAGTTGGCTTAAGATCATAGAATAATGCAGATATGTCACTATTGCTTTTGCCAAGAACTACCTACGTGGATTATTAATGAACGTTGAATATACAATAAAATACCACTTAAAAAAAGGAAGTAAAAAGAGTTCCCATAAGTCTGGGGATTTCAATCTGTACTACTTAGTTTAGTACGAACTTTATTCATGTCAAATACAAAATTACATTGCAAAGATATAACATTGAATTTAGTCAAAGCTAGTGGAGAGTTATCCACTTTTCTGTAGCATTAAGTGGCTGTCTTTCTCACACTACTTCTCTCTATAATTTAAGCTGGTTGCAACGGACTCGATTCTGGTCTATTTAAACAGACCAATATACTTGTATAGACTACAGGACCCAGACCCAGGGCTAGACCAAGGAATAGGTGAATGGACTGCGTGATGGCCTTAGAAAGATGGACACATTTAGAAACTGGAAGAAAGAGGCGATGAACGTGTTAGGTGGAAAAAATAAGTAGAAGAGGCCAAGACCCACAAAGAGTTGTAGCGCCACAGGAAGAACATATTCGTATAAAAATATTTTATTTAAATCACGACCAGGTTTTACCAGTCATGGAAATCATCAGTTGGCTGTGAGTATTACTCACAGCCACTTGCTTGTTTGCATTCTCAATAATATACTAATATTAAATACTAGCTTTTGCCCGCGGCCTCGCACGCGTTAACTTTCACAGGGAACAGTACTTTTTCCAGGACGAAAGGTAGCCTATGTAAGGACATAGGGTACCTTTCGTCCTAAACTTCCAGCTATGTGTATGCGAAATTTCAGAAATATCGGTGTAAAAGATAGGGCGTAACAAACAAACAAATAAACAAACTTACTTTCGCATTTATAATATAGGATCATATGATCCTATGTTAAACAATGAACATACTGAAATTGAATGCTGCCCCTACAATTAGAAAGTAAGGAAGATTTAATAGTTTTACCTACAACAATAGCATTAAAGAACTTCTATATTTTTAAACATAAGCCATATCTCCTACTTACTTTCATCGATGATTAAATTAAACTTAGTTTGTATGAACGAAGATATTACTAATCGTAAATTAAACTTTATATATCAGTTACATTAATAAAAGTATGCTTATAAATAAGGTAAATATCTAAAAACTAAGTAAGATAACAAAGAATAATAGAAATAGCTATATTTATAAATACCCCAAATATGTTATAATAAACTTGGGAAAAGTTTTTCAATATCACGCTCATCGGTCTAAGGTTTTATCTATAAACACAGATTTATTTACTAGACTAGTGACCTGACCCGGCTTCGCTCGGCTATAAAAACCTTCCTCTTGAATCACTATCTAATAAAAAACCGCATCAAAAATTATTTATATTAGAAGCGACTTTGCTTTATACTATGTAAAGATAAAGATACTAGAACATTATGTTTATAATGTTCTAGCCCCAATATTTAGTTAACTTACCCATCACGAAATGGGACTAAGGGATATTTTCTGTGTTTTTGGTATCGTTTTTTGCCTCATCTCCTCACGTGTTCCAATTGTCTAGCCTCCTTGCATAGTTATGGAGATTGCTGTCAACTTGGAAACAAATTTTCAGACATTGTATCTGAATTGACTTCTCAATAGTTTAGGTTAAGTAAGGGGTTATTTTTTTTTATAAAAAACGTTCTTTATCGGTACAGATTATTAAAACTGTTCTCACAACATAAGCTGCTTAAAATCTATGGTTAGTTATTTAAATTATTCTATAACATAAATCAATTTCTAATTATATGGTGGCCATCATTTGAAATCCGACGTTTAGAACTATAAAACCAAAGAATTTCGAATCGCGCGCGGTTTAACGCGAGGCAAATTTTTTTAAATTTATGTATGAAACTGACAAAGATACATTCGCTCGAAATCTCTCCTACAGGCAGTGATTTAAAACACATAAGTCCTACTTACAGAAAATGTAAAAAAATTCGTAAAAATCAGCAGTCCATCGTCCAATTTGTTAGATTGCATTTGAACTTCGAATTCGGCCATTTGTAAACGTCAGTCAGACAGCTCAGTGCTGCAAAAATGGCGCTTTTTCACATGTCAGTGGAAAGTGGCGCGAAATCCACGTTCCTTGTTACGCAGTTAATTTTAATTGTCTCTTTGTTCAAATGAAATATTACGTTAGCATTCGGTAGGTTGGCCTATTAATCTTAAAGGGGAATGTTTTTATTAATTATATATGTACCTACTCGTATATTAAAAATATATTTTAATGATGTTTTTTTAGGCTCTGCAACGCGCCCGTTAGAATTTGGCTTGCAGGCGTCCATAGGTAATGGTAAATACTTGACAGCAGGTAGGCCACAGGCCTGTTTGAGCTCGTTTAGTTTATTAATATCAAAAATTGAGGATGTACTTACTAGCACTACTAGAATTCTTTCCGCCATTTACATTTGCATGTAAACAAGTTAAATAAATAAAAAATACAAGCGAATAAAAAACATTCGGAAATTATTCTCCAATTGATAGAAAAACCATATCAAAATCTATGGTATGGTATGATCTATCACTGATTCTGTGGTATGGTTTAAGAGAAGTACAAGCCGTCGGAAGCGACATCAATAAATCCGAATAATTAATTGCTAAGTCTTCTTAAAAATCGGTTTTATTATTATGGCAAATAAAAAATTGAACAGATGGACAGGCAGACAAGCTTTTCTATTTATAATATTAGTATGAAACAAAGAAGTTCAAATCGCGCGCGGTCTCTTAAGTGACGCAATTTTTTTTTTTAATCTATGGTATGAAAGTATGGATATCTCTGAATAAGGAAACTAAATGAATTCCATTTTATTTCGCGGTGTTGAAATGTCATTAGCAGCAGACGTGAATAACAAAAGCATATAGGATGATGGCGATATTATCTGCTGGAATCGTAGATATTGTATTTTTTCATAGATTAAAAAAAATTGCGTCATTCGAACTTTTTTGTATTTTTTATTGTAATTGATACAATCCAGACAGACAAAATTTGTTAAAAGAAAACGAATTCTAATATAATTGTGAAAGAGTTGATTTTATTATGAGTTGAGATCATTGCACTGGAATTGTGTTATTATTCAGAATATTGTCTTGAATACAACTATGTTAGTCAAGAGGCTTTTCAGTAAACTGTGTTTTACTATAAGATTTTATAAACATATATAGTCTAGTGACTGCGAAAATATTTTGGTAATTCCCAGTTTGTTTAGGTACTATCCGCCATGGTAAGATTTCAGATTTTTCATATATATGTTGCTAAAGCAGCCGTAATCGAGTATATTAAAAAAATATGCTTTCTATTTAGGCCTTACTGAATTGGTAACAGACGTATTCGTAATTTCACGCTTCAGATGATAATTGAATCGTTCTTTATGAAGCTCGATAGCCTAGTGGGGCATGCGTGTTTGTAGCTAATTGTGACGAACGTGCATGTTAAGCAATAGCTGGCGTAGCCAGATTAGGATTGGTTGGCACTAGTGGAATTTCTATTATTGAGCCGTTCTGGCTTTTATCGATAGATATCACTACTTAGGATATGTCAGGTGTCCTTAGGTCAACTGAAAAAATCTGACAGCTATACAAAATTTAGAAATATTAAGAAGAAGTGTCATAGCGCACGATAAACGTGTCACTAGTTTGACTTGGAAGCCAACGTTTCACACAGAAAAAATGGGCAGGGAATTTGATTGCGTCATTTATTGCCACTGTTATTGGTCGATAATATTAAGTGGCTTTGTTGTAAACTACGTAATAGATATAAAAAAAAGTGTGGTGTAGTTTACATGGGTTTACATGTATTAATTGAAGGTAAGAAGAGAGAATACGCTGCCACACTGATCCTGGAACTAAATCCGCGTCAAAACATTTCTATTCGGATAATGTCTCTGTTCTGTGAACAGCTAAGTACCATGATTATATTTGTCTAGGTTCCCAGTAAATACGGTTATATCCAAGTCTATGATTAAAGCATACCCTGGGTCCTGAAGTAGAAGTTTAGTCGCTCGGATGAAGAATACTTAATCATCTTTCTTAGCAAAGTAATTCTAAGGCTTCATTGCTAACGCACGTATTCCGAACATATAAGTAGGATTTATCTGTAATATACGGATTCTGAGGGACCTTAGATAGCAGATTAATGGTTAACAGCTGTGATGGAGGAATAATATCGGAATATTCCTTTCTTCTATGGTTACAGCTACAAAAATATTGGAAAAATTAATCTAATTAATTAAGGTTAAGTGCGTAGGTCTAGGTAGTTGTATTAGCTTGTTTTTATTAATATTTTTTGCGGCCCTGGAAACGAGTTTTTTAAGGCCTTTCTTTTATTTATTAATCTTCTTCAGTCTTACTTAAGTCACGCAACCGTCAAGTAGTCTTGTTCAGTGAAGTAAGTCTAGTCAGAGTCAGATTGCTAAGAAAAGCGGTGTAAACATTTCACTTAGCAATAACTTGGAGATATTCATAGTCCGGGATCTAGGATTAGAGATTTGCCCGTTAGAAATGTATAGTTTACGCGAATACCTACCTATTCCCTGAATTTACGCAAAAATTCCCAAAGTCAGCAAGGACTTTGGAAACTTTCCCAAACTTGCTAAAGTCATTTGGCTATGCCCGGAACATTTCCGGCAATATTTCCAAAGTTTCCGAGAAAATATCTAAAATTCCCGGGAACGGCACTTCACTATCTAGGGTACCTACATAATTGTAATATACTAACATCAAGTCCGTTCAACAGGACCGTCCTTTGAGAATTCCCGTCTCAGGTGGCTGTTTATACATCATGTATTTGAATTGCCAACGAAGACCTCATCAAAGGGAGGATCTTGTAGTTAGGTAGGAACATCGTTTGATTGATTTATCTTATTACTAGCTGTTCCCCGCGGCTTCGCCCCGCGTGGTACTCGGTTATATCGCGCCCAAAAGTAGCCTATGTTTGACCTCAGGTCGTTAACTACATCCCTACCAAATTTCATCACAATCGGTCCATCCGTTTAGCCGTGAAGAGGTGACAGACAGACAGACAGACAGACAGACAGACAGACAGACTTTCGCATTTATAATATTAGTATGGATCCGTGTACATATTTGATGAACTGTGTTAAATTAATCCCAAATCAATATGCATTTATAGAATAACTGTAAATATTGTATTAATAGTCAAGAATATGATACAAATACCCTAATAAAAAAGAAATGGAAATAGTCAAATTCAAAAGTAGTTTGTGAGTATAAGCGTATTTGTACACCAACGCGCATTTGGTCGATTTTAGAGTGGCTATGACCAAAACCTTTTTTATGAGCTGGATCCACATCTAAGCCACATAGAAAAGTCCACCTGATAAAATATACTTTTCTATGCGGTGACGACCAAGACGGCTGAAAAGGCAAGTGAGACGTTATTGTACTTGTGAGCCCCCTAATAATGCAGAAGAGTCATCAATGCTGATAGCAGATAAGACATATTCGAGAACTTGTAGGGAGATCAAGCAGGTGCGATTGTCGCAACTGAAGAGCTAAGCAAGTACAGTGCACTTTTCCGCGATTCGGTTCGTTAAACCGAAAGGTGATGGTTAGTTTTCCCGTGGTCTGAACGCAATCGATTCAGTCGGATCCAGGTTTTTACGGTCCAAAGTCAAAGCCGGGTAGCCTCTTAGTAGGGCCCTGTACGAGGATAAGTTTATGTTTTCGAAGAAGCCCCACTCCGTACGCCATGCCTCATTTACAGTCAGACTGGTTTCCAATGATGCGTTCGTCTGTCTAGATTGGAGTCCTTGAGCTTAGGCGAGAAAATGGAGGTGCATCCAGTATCTCCCTAATGGGCATCCATTCAAAATATTCCGCAGGAAAACTAACCATCACTTCTATAAATGGGGATTAAGGGAATCACCACAGTGCGATTGCGGAGCACCCGACCAGGTGGCCTACTATCATCTCTTAAAACCATGCAAGCATCCTGTGAGTAAGCGAGCCAGCGTTATACATGATGTAAGGCGACATCTCCCTTACTCACTGGATCTTGCATGGTTTTAAGAGATGGTGGTAAGTCACCAGACCCTATGCCATGTGGTAAACGAATGCCCACTTCGCCGTTTTCCAGGTGGAATGAGGGAGCTTCACGATCTTACGCCTGCCGCTGTCAACTGGCTGAGGAATTTGAATACAGACATCTGATCCTTGCAGGACGAATGCCATACGCAATAATGAAAGCGAAAGGTTGGTAGAGCCTGGGAGGTTTTATATGTTGTCCAATGTACATGAACTAAAAACATTACTTCGAAGTATTTCAAGTTTTTACTGGTGTTCGTGTTTATGCGATGGCCGTATGTGGTGTTTAGTGATATAATAATTCTGTTTATCGCCAAAGTTTTAGTGTTTTAGCTGCTTCGTAAGATATACAACGAAAAACTTTGCTTATTTTCTAAGTTTGATACCTATATATTTTAAAAATATCTAGTAATGCGTAAAAACTGCATAAACCAAAAATATATATAATAAATAATACTGACTTTTCTTGCTTAATAGGTTTTGACTCAAATTTTCTAATTGACGATTTTGGAGAAAATGCTGCAATGGAGATTGTGGCGCCGCTTCTTCGCCACTTGCGCTTTGGAAGTGGTAATAAATTTAACGTTAAAACAAAATTGGACTGCAAATTATTTTCTGTATATCCTCAATATCTTTCGAAGCTGTTCGAAGCTAATGATAAAATAAACCATTGTGAGATTTTCGTGGCTCGGTTATTGTAAATAGAATGTATTATATAATAATTATTTAATAATATTTATTTATTAGCTCTTTTGTAAAAACCTTTTTGTTTAAAAAATTAGTTATTTATATTTCTTTATTCATTTATTTTGGTGTTGTTATGAATGATTTAAGAAAAACGTAGGTAAACATGAGTTTTATACAATTTATTTATGTTATATTTTTCTTTTAAATCTGTGCTTTTCTTACAACTTTGTGGGTATGCTTACTACCCACATTCATTACTAACTTTGTCCATTGGAATTTAGAACGGAACCCAAAAAAACAAGAGGAACCTTCGAGCGATGAAATAATCCTGCTAAGTGGTAAGTGTGTCCTTATCAGTACCTCGTAAACCCATTCATTACTTGAAGCATTTTCGTACCAGATGTTATTTTAGGATCAGTAAACACACTCCTTCAATTTTGTTCATGACTTTAATACATTATGGCAAACTAGCTTTCGCCCGCGCATTGGCCCGCGTGAATTTCCCACGGGAATAGTGCTCTTTCCCGGGATGAAAGTTATCCAATGTCCTTATCTATGTGTATGCGAAATTTCAGGGAGATTGGTGCAGTAGATAGAGCGTGAAAGCGTAACTAACAAACTCACTTTTGCATTTATAATATTAATAAGGAGTAAGGATACTTTAAAAAACTACAGACGGATCGTAGCTGAACAGTGAAGTTCGAAAATAGCAGCCCATATATGTGTATTGTGTAGGGAAAAGCCTAAAACAAACAGCGCTGGAGTGCTATTTTTGAAAAATATGCCTCACCCAAAATTGTTGAGCCGAATGATAAACTCACCGATTTCGCATATGTCATACTATGGCTCGATTTCGCAGTAAACGATATGCGTGATGGTCTCACAACTAAGGATGCCGAAGACCAGGCTAAGAGGAGGAGAAAATGCAGAAAAATGGACATTGGGCTCCGAAGCAGGCAGCCGATGAAGCAACCCGTGAGAGAGAGAGAGAGAGAGAGACTGTGTATCGTGGTGATGTGTAATGGCGATCATCATCATTTCGTGTAGGTAACACGGTCAATAGACCATGCACACCCTATTGTCAGAGTTATCCATAATCGTCTCTCAGTCTCTAACATGGTTCCTTTAACGATTACCAGATGGCAGTCGGGACTAACGGCTTAACGTGACTTTCCGAAGCACGGAATCATCTTTATTATCAGTCAATCAGGTGATTCAAGCCTGCAATGTCCTCACCAAACTGGAAACAACTAAACAAAGTATACTTTCCGTGAGAATCGAGCCCACGACCCCAGGTTTACAGGCAAACGCCTTAACCACTTTACCGCGGAGGCAGTTAGCGCGGGCCATACTAGTCGGTTTATGTAGCGGCTTACACTCACACGAGTGTAAACCGTATGACAAACAAAACGGTCATAGTTCGGCTTCACTCGTGTTGAATGTGTGATTACGTCTGGAGTTTTATAAGTCTGTGATTATGGTAAATTATGTTTACGTTTTGTTAACCTTGGGTTAAAGTTTCCTCGTAAAATTAATTAGACGAAAGCCCCGTTTCTGAGTTGCGTTAAATCAATGATTAGCTATTAATCGCCGTCCCTAATATAATTTTATTCCACTAACGAACTGTATTCGAGGTTAATTTGCGGTTTAGAGTTTATTTTTAATATACGGCATATATAGTGTTAAAATAGCTATTCACGTGAAGACATTAAATAAGTTTTGGCGTTTTTTGAAAATCTACAATATACAGTATAATACATTAAAATCTACAATATCGTAGCTTAGCAAAAGCAATTATGAAAATCCTTTGTTTCTCCTTCAAATTTTCGTTGACAGAGCAACAGCTTTTCTTATCAAAACATGTTTACGTGTCCCGACTTTCCTTAACTTTGGGCGTCACCTGTCCATCAAAGTTGCGTGTTCAGGCTTAAAATACAAGCTTGAAATATTAACTTCTTAATAATAACAAAGCTCTCCGTAATTAATGTACACAATGTTCATATTTAACTTTCTTATGCACGTCCCTATGAATCTCATCAGCATCAAATCAAAAAAAAAATATCTGATGTAAAGGAGTGAGGTAATACCATAGAATTATTTATATTATTGTATAAACATACTTAAATCTATGAATCATATCTTCTACAATATTGTAAGGCGCACTAAGTCATGTCTTTAATTAATAGCCTAGGCAATGAATGATTGTGGATGGAAAAGTTAAAAGCAGAAAATTTGACTTATGAACTTTGTAAAGACTAGTTAGGAGATAAATATACTAAAAGTCCTGACCCCTTGAGTTGTAGAAAATTTTATCAGGTTTCATTATGTAGAACAACATTATTTCGTGCGATGCACCGTTTTCGAGATGTGAGCAAAAGCACAAAGAACGGAACAAAGTTGAACACATTTTTGAAAAATCGTTTTTTATTGTTTGGACCTCATAGCTATGCAACGATTGGAGATAGATAAAAATAGTCAAGAACAAAGTTTTAGAAGGTTCTTTCAGGTTCTATTATGTAGTACAACAATATTTCGTGCGACGCACCGTTTAGGAGGTAAAATACAAAAAACAACGAACGGGACGGAGAATTGGACACATTTTTGAAAATCAGTCGTTTTTGGGAGCTCATAGCTATGCAATGATTGGAGATAGATAAAAAGTGTAAAAGGCAAAGTTGTAGAGAATTTTATCAAGTTTCATTATGTAGTACAACAAAATTTCGTACAATGCACCGTTTTGGAGATATAAGCAAAAAACCAAAAAATGGGACCTTCTTCCCCCCCCCCCCCCCCTCGGGCTCGCCTCGGAGGGGTCAGGACTTTTAGTATGATTATCTCCTAACTAGTCTTTACAAAGTTCATAAGTCAAATTTTCTGCTTTCGACTTTTCCATCCACACACCCCTTTTGAGCACTCATTTACCAGACTATAATGTATGTACAAATATTATCGCCGCAAATTAAACAAAGGATTAATATAAGTAGGACTTAATTATATCTGAGATACCTACCTCACGAGTACGCGGCAGTGTTGCCGTTCAACAAAAAACAAAGTCGCCAGACTGACTGGAAAATGTCGCTAGATATGGAAATTAATGTCCTAAAAAAATCCGCTAGAAGTCGCTAGATTTCTAAGGGACAGTACCTAGATAATTAATATTGAATTTATAACATAAGTGAGTAATTGAAATGTTTATTCAGTTTAAAAGGTACCGCCATGTTTCCGTATATCAGTTAACTTCGCAAACATTTCAGTGACAATATGAACAAAAGGCTTTAGTTGGATCAGTCATCACAGGTTTTAACCACATTTTAAACTCCTCTTCTTTCTCCCATTCTTGTCTATACTTTTGGGAATACGTTTTCTTTTTTAAAGGTACATCCATTGCCACAAAAGTAGTAAAACAGTTAAAATGAAATTAAATATTGACTTCAAACTGAGAAGAACTGGTTTCTTCAATTAAAGACCACTGTCTGCGTCAATAAGTCAATTTGTGTAGGTAGAGGTAGATGAATGAATGAAAACAGAAAGAAATGGCGATAACTAATTACGTTTGAGAGAGTAAGAAACACAGACTCAAGACAGCAAGTCATTTTAACAGGGGATTCCCCGTAAAACCAATGGTAATTCAGAGTGCTGCCAGTAATTATATGTAAATTAACCTAAGTACCTAATGTGTTATTGTGGTAACCATAATGTTGTATAGATTATAGTTGTACGATTATAATAATTAATTAGATTAAAAAATAAACATAGATGTGTGATTATTACAGGAAGTCACTAGAAGTAGCTAGATTTTTTTTCTGGGGTCTAAATTGATAAAAAGTCGCTGAACACACCCAAAAATCCCCTAAATCTAGCGACAAAGTCGCTAAAACTGCATCACTGGTACGCGGCCATGTTTGGATTGGTCACCATTAGTGGCATTTCTATCTTGAGCTCATCCGTGCTTCGGAAGGCACGTTAACCCGTTAATCCCGGCTGTTATCGGTAGATGGCAGTCGTTAGGCTATGTCGGATGCCTTTAGGCAGCCTGAAAAATCTGACAGTGTTGACCACTAACACACCCGGATCATGTTCCTGTGGGTTCACTGTAAAAAAGGTTACGGAGGTCAGACGGCAGTCGCTCCATTGTTATTACAATGGAGCGACCAGTTATCCGCCAAATCAGGGCCATGATTAAAAGCGTACCCTGGGTTATGAAGCGTAAGCTGAAGATGCAACCGGGAAACACGCTCGGACGAAGTCATGGGCTAAAGCTATAAGACCTCCAGAAAACAATGTGGGTTCGATGTTCACAAATAAAATCCTATCCATACTTACTCCCTACTTCACTACATAGTATAAAATAAAGTCGCTTTCTCTGTCCCTATGTCCCTTTGTATGCTTAAATCTTTAAAATTACGCAACGGATTTTAATACGGTTTATTAATAGATAGAGTGATTCAAGATGAAGGTTTTTATGTCCATGCGAAGCCGGAGCGGGTCGCTAGTAATATTATAAATGCGAGTCTGTAGTCGTTCTCGTGTGCGTAGTCTTTTACGGCTCAACCGCTAGACCGATTTTGATGAAATAAGGTATGGATATAGCCGGGGATAAACCTTTCGGGTCAACCAAAGGATAAATTTTCGCGCGCTTTAACCAAGTGGGCGGAAAGCTAGTTTTTTTTTTTATATAAGTAGGTACAATATGCTAGGAATAGAAGTAAAATAGATATATGTAGAAATATTTATCGCGTTAGAAATCGAACCTTAAAACTAGACTTTTAGGTTATAGGGTTTATAGAATACTAGCTTTCGTCCGTGGCTTCGTCTGCGTGAATTACTCTTGGAAACAGTGCTTTTTACCGGGATGAAAGAACCTATGTCCTTCTCAATACTTCTATCTATGTGCATGCGAAATTTAAGAAAGAGTTGGTGGAGTGTAAATTTATTTTATTTTGAAAAAGTAGTGCGTGAAAGCGTTACAAACAAACTCACTTTCGCATTTATAATATTAGTTGGATTGGATGTGGTCCTGAATCTATCTGAAAACCTCAAAAGCAGGTTAATACGGGGTAAATATGTCATGTTTGTTCTCATTTGTTCGATATATATGTTTTCACTTGTCCTAAGATGAAGGTTTAAGACCTTTGTGAATCAAACAACCGATTTTAATGGGAAAATAGAACAAGTGCAGTGAGCATTAAATTGAAAATTCGAGTTGAATGGCTGTCTTTATACAATGAATAAATCGGTATTTATCCAAATATTTGTAACATAGAGATTTACTCGTACTTATACTTTGAGCTAGAAAAAATTTTCGTTAACCATAGTAAAATCTTTGGTTATATAAATTTCTTAGGCGTAAGACTTTATCTAGATTAAGCTGGTTCCCGCGGTTTCACTCGCCATTAGTGTGTATGTACTATAGCCTATAAACTTCTCCAAGAATCAGGATTTCATATACAAAAAGAATTTTGCAAATCCGACCAGTAGTTTTCAAGTTATAAGCGTTCAAATAAACAAACTCTTCAGCTTTATTATATTACTAGCTGTTCCCCGCGGCTCCGCCCGCGTGGGACTCGGTTATATCGCGCCCAAAAGTAGCCTATGTTTGACCTCAGGTCGTTAACTACATCCCTACCAAATTTCATCACAATCGGTCCATCCGTTTAGCCGTGAAGAGGTGACAAACAGACAGACAGACAGACAGACAGACAGACAGACTTTCGCATTTATAATATTAGTATGGAAGTATGGAAGTATGGATAGTATAGATTACTTAAAAGTTTCTTTTAATTTAACCCAAATTGGAATAGAGGCTTTAGCGGTTAAATAAAAAAATGTAAAAGCGCGGGAAACAGCTATTAACACAGCATACATAGGTACATACATATCAAAATATCAACCATCTGGTACTAACGTTAAAATAATTAAAGCCTTAATTTTAGCTGAAATCAACTGCAATAGCGATAAGGCCGCCAGTGTAAATGTACTGTTATGTTTCCTAGTGTAACTGTAGATGACATAGGTAGGCACGGATTAGAGACTGGTACACTTCAGGCTGGGTCCCAGTGATAGAAACGGGATCGGAGCTCCTATCTTCACTGTAATTGGTGAAAAATTCAAAGGCGAACGGGTAAATACGTCTAAGCGGATAAGAATGAACAATTTCCCAGCAATTCAATTTATTTTAAATTTAAATTGGATACAAGGAGGGAATTAGTTTTATTTATTTATATATATTGCCCCTTAGATTGCATGCAGAGTATATACTTACACTATTACAGTAGGTATAATATATTCTACAGTCATTCAAAGACACTGTAGGGCGATATATATAGCAATACTTACGTCTATAAAAGTATCAGACACAAATCTCTGGACAAGCGTGGTTTTCCCGCACTGGGTGTCTCCAACCAGGACTATCTTGATCTCCTCTTCAGCTGTGGGCGTCCCAGCTGTTCCTGACTCAGCACCTTTCTTTCCGGACCACATCGTCAGTTTTTATCTGTGGAAGAAGCAATTTTAAAGGAGTTAATTTCATTCTTTCGATTTTAATTCTAGATTGAAAACTTTGTAGTAAAAAATAAATATTTAATCTAATCTAATATATGACCTTAGACTTATTATATAATATGGTCTAATGGCTAGAGTGAATAGGCTATTAATGTGTCAGCGAGCTCCATCTTAGACCGCATCTGCGCATTTGACGATCCCACCTGGATAGTGGTCAATCGCTGAACATAGAAAATTAAAAAATAAACATAATTACTTCACTCATCTCAGCTGGATAAAGAAATAAAGAAATAAGTAGGTAAAATAACTTCTAAGAGTGAAATCGTAAATCAATAGGTACTTCGTCTTCGGTGATTCGCGTATAATTTTATGGTTGAGGATTACGGGAGAGCGACTCGACAAAAAGTCTCAAGTAGAGATATAAATGGGGTATTCTTTGTTTTACTTGTGATATTAACTGCCTCCGTGGTTTGGTGGTTAGGGCGTTTGCCTGTAGACGTAGACCCGTGGGTCATGGGTTTGATTCCCATAGAAATCATACTTAGTTTAGTTGTTTCCAGTTTGGTTAGAACATTGCAAGCGAGAATCTCTGATTGATCTGGCAATAAGATTACTTCGGAAGGCACGTTAAGCTGCCATCTGGTATACGTTAAAGGACCCATGTCAGAGGCCGAGAAGCGGTTCCGAAGAACAGGGTTGGTCGATTGACCGTGCCATCTTAATCAAATGATAATCATATTGTGGTGCTTGTGATATCACAGTATGATTACTTTTTACTCGACTGCCCAAGGAGAGTTGTGTTTTTATAGTTTATGCTATTATCATCACCGAGCGAAAATAGCAGTCCAAGAGCATCAAACTTAAAAGAACTCTTGAAAATCTGTCCAAAAGTTCTATTTTTGAAAAATATGACATACGTCAAAAGCGGTTTGAATAATTTTCGTTTTACTTTAACGGTTTTGTCGAATGAAAATCATTCGAAATCTAATGATATCAGTCCACTTACCGAATTCGCGTGAGTCATAGATTCCAAAAATAGCACTGCAGGTCCCTTTCAAATCGGTAGTAATCTAAGTTAGGAGAAAATGGAATTAATGAAACGTTCAATGGACGAAGTTACCGGTCTGTTAACCCGGGCGGGACATCTGAAAAGGACGGATAAAAACTCAATTCCCGTAATAGGTACTTTTTATTCCGTTTGCCTGAATCGCTGGCTTACGAATTTAAAAACTGCTACGTTTTATTTTTATGAAGTTTTCTTTTTCATATAATGAGACTCGAGACTCGTCCCGGGTTTGCACTGATTGCAATACATTTTTTTTGTTATTTTATATTAAGTATAATATTTATAACAATGCACAGCTGGCGAATCTGGCTGACTGGCTTCGCCGGAGTTGAGATGCTGATTAAGGCTTTTAGCCCCCTGCCGCGGTGTGCTTCCGCGACTACAGGCGGGATGCTGGGTGGAGGCTGGTGGCCGCGTATATGGAAACCCTTCCAGTATTCAGAACTCCTGTATTTCTGAGATGCGGGCTGGTTTACTAGAATGAATTCACAAAAAGTCTCCTTAAACCATTTAACTATTCAGAGTTGCAACCGATCTGGGTTCGGGTATTATTTATGTTGTAGTATTCAAGACTTCGAATTAAAAGTACTTTCACTACTCAGATCCCTAGAAAGCATAAAAGTAGGTACTTGGGTTAGGTGCGATCTGACGCGCGGGAGGAATTTCTGCGCTACGCTCCCCGATCTCAGATAGCAAGAGTGCCGAGAGAGACAGTGAGCAGACTTAAAGAAAAAGGCGCGTGCAGAAAGTGTAAAAACCGCATCTCTGCAGGGATACCTCCTAAAAAGAATCATTCGTTGATTAAAAACATAAACAAAAATGTGCCTATTGCTCGATAGTCTTTTTTTGTTTTTAAAAAGTTATTAAATATAAACTTATAATTTTATGCAACTCAAATTATAAATATTTTTTACTATAGAACCTATATGATATTTATCATTGTGCCTTATGGCTCGCTACTAGCTACTTATGACTTAGAACCATTAAGTGATCGTTTACATGCAACTATTAAGTTAAAATTTGGTTAAAATTAACTTTACCACTTAATCACTTAATGCGTGTAAACGAGCCATTAATCTGTGTATTTATATATACTTCTTCACCCGTTTACCTATACTAAAGTCATTACCGAGCTTAGGTAGGAATTCACATCATTAACGTAACCATTGTATGTGCCTCCCGCATTACAGAATTGAAAACAAGTTAGGCTAACCTGAGTAACTAGTGGTAGGAATTTCTATCCATAACGCCAATATTGCGTCGATAAAACCTCCCGCATTACAGAACTAAAAGTAGGGTAGCATTTTATCTCTAAAATTGCCCCGTTCAATCTAGCAAAGGCTCAGAAGTATTGGGGTTCTGTATACTGGAAGGGTTTCCATATACGCGTGGTGGCCGGGTGGCCACGTAGGTGTCCTGTGGTCGTACCACAGCGGTCACTGGCCCTGTACATAAGAATTGAGACCACTGATGATCTCCGGCGTCATAACGGCACCGGTGCCACCATTGTGTTAATCATGTGAGACAAGGTCGTCAGGTCCTTGTGTTCACACAAGCTATTGTCAGCGCTCGGTAACATCATATGACAGGTAAATCTCTTCACACAGGTAAACCCCTCTTGATAGTGTCAGGAGGTATCAGAGTGGAGGGGTCAGTATTACTGTTACGATGTCTTCTCCTTGGATCCGCCGAACGATGCGAACGTGTGTTTGTGCGATAGTGATAAGAAATTGCCGGGATTAGTATTTGATATTGTAATTGATGTTAAAACTTTCTTTGTCCGCGAAAGTGTTAATGATGTGTTAGTGTAACTTTAGATTAACATAGGTAGGCACGGAAAAATTGGTACGCTTCGGGCTGGATCCCAGTGATAGGAGCGGGGTTGGTGCTTCTATCTATACCGTGATCAGTGCTAAAAGTTTAGACCCGAACGGGTAATTCGGTCCAAGATGATACTATTATAATGTCGAAAAAAAATTACAAATCTGACCTGTTGTTCAAAAGTTATATGCCAACAAACAAACTCTTGTTTTACTTTTAATAACTTCTCAGCGCAGTGGTTAATAAGGTATTATACCCAAAATTAATTAAACCATTCTTAAGCATAATTGATTTATAAGTTGTGTGTGACTTGAAGCTGTGCAAATTAGATAAAAAAGGTCCGAGTTAAGTACCTAATTTGCTGTAATTTCATCTTTTGTAGTCAAAGAACGTTTGTTTCACAGATGATCATCATTTCGTGAAGGTGTTACGGTCAGTCAACCATGCATACCTATGTCAGAGTTCTGACGTAGTTCTTTTTTCCATCAGTTGCAGCTGGGACCACAGGGTTTTGGCCACGCAATTAAGTAAATCTGGCTTCAAAGGCTTGTGTCGGTTAGAATAAGGAATAAAACCTACAGTAATTTCAATTTAAAATTGTATCCTTGCTACCTGCCTCCGGTTGGCTGGAAGAGATCTCTTCATGGGATAAGTCCGTTGTTGCATTTATCTTGTGTAATGTTTTTTTTTTTGTTAATTTCGTGCAATAATGTTATTAAAACAAACAAACAAATAACCGGGAAAACGCTAAGGTAATATTCTAAGTGCGTCAAGCCATAATTTAAATTTATTGAGCGCAAGCGGCTCATTTATCATCAGATATTGATACTCTCAGGGAAACTATAAATCTTCAGTACTTTTTAAGCCTTATTTCCCGCCAATTTCGAACGTTCAGTTATCCGAGTATCCACCTAGAACATCTGGCATTTTTCGCTTTCCTTAGCTTGGGAATATAATAGGCCGTTTTGGCCATAGATTTAAAAAAAAATGGCTCTTGAGAACGCACTCGATACGAAATTCTTTGGTTTTGGCGCTTGTACAAATGTTTGTAGTTAAAAAAATTATTTCTTTCATTTTTGCAGTCAAGCATACCAGCGTATGCTTACTGCAGCTAAGTGACGTTCGTAGTACGTAAATAAATAGAAGGGGAACATGGAAGGTGAAGCCATACAATTCTGGAATGGAAACCATGGCTAGGTCTCAACAGCACGTTGAAGAGACTTCGCTAAAGTCGTTCGATAAAGAGGAGCAATTCTTCTACAGTGAAAGAATCAGGCTGGAGAAGAAAAAGAAGAAGAGTTCCACTCAACAAAAAAATGTGAGGATGGATGTTGTGACTAACTAATCTGTATACTAATACAATAAAGTTGGAGTTGGTTTGAACGCTACTTTGGTACTACCAAAAAGGTTTGCAATTATTTTTATTGCATAACATAGTCAGATTATTGGGAGAGCCTGAACAAACACATCACGAGCTGGTAAAACCACGGGGCACATCTAGTATATAGGCGAATCCAATAAGAGTCAAAGTTAATTGCTTTTTCGAGTTGACTCGATAGCGAAATCGAATATATTCAACTATTGTGACGTGAACTATTGTTTGCACAATAAAACTTGGATGCTATCCAATTAATTTATCATTCGATTAACTAATGAATCGATTCAACTTCGAACTCTATGCTACGGTTGTATGGCAAATTTTCAGGATTTATTACCGCGTAATGTTTAATATTTTCTTTGATCCATAGAATTTGGAAATCGCGCGCGCCAGGCATTTTATAAATCTATGATCCTTGTAGTGAGTAAAGATAGGGCTGTGCCCGTTATAAATCGAGATGAAAAAGGATTAATAATATTTTATTAAAACACAAACAAAAATGAATGCCAAAATCCTCGTGGCAATAAAAAGCGCAAAATGTTTTGAGGTCGACTTTAAAACAAAATAACGACTCCCATGGCATTTTAACATGGCAATGTTTTCAGAATTGTAAAAACGCTGAAAGTTACCGAGCATAAAGTCATTTGCACACTGGGAGAGCTAACTCGAGTATTTACTAGCACAGGTAAGACGTAGGAGTACCCGAAATTGGCGAGCGTGTATGACGAGAGTGATGAGTGTCGAGGATTGAGGGAGATATGTAAGGATCGTAGCCACGAAGCAAATTTGCTTCGTGATCGTAGCCAATGGAAATCTCTGGTGTCTGCCTTCCCCTACGGAAGACAGACGTGATGATATGTATGTATGTAGGTATAGGTAAGACGCACATATTGTTAGCTATATTCAGCCATCGTGTGATATCATCTTCCGTTTATTGCTCTTGGATCATGCATTTTTTTACACAAAACTACTATTACTACTGTATTCTTAGGGTGTTGAATACGCATCTAATCATTTTATTATAGTGAGCTAAGAATTAAAATTTCATTACATAATTACCGCCTTTGTACCACCTTACCTAGTTTTTAATAATATGTATACATTTGTTTGGTGCAATAAAGATATATTCTATTCTATTATGACCCAGAAATCCTAAGCAGAAAAGGATCAGTTAGATATCTAAATGTTTTGTAAAAAAATTACATAGAAAAGTTTTCGAGTTTTACAAATATTAATAAATGTTTCTACCCTTGATTACCTACTTACTCGACTGATCACTCGACCAATGTACTAAATCCTGCTTTACTGATTTGTACTGTAACAATATTTATTCATAATTATAAAGTATTTTGCAGGCCAGCTGATGCCTTATTTGCGAAACAAATTAATTTGGCGTTTGACGAAGTCCTTTTTAATTCGATAAAATTTATCTTTTATTTTTTTGGATTCAGTAACTTAACGTCAAAGTTATTAATTGAAATTTGAAACAGGTTCTTAGATCAATCATCTTCAAGTTTTAAAAAATGTCTGAAAAGTTTTATAGGAGACCACACGAAGATGACTTCGTATTATTTTCATCTCAGCGTATTCTCGGTTACATCCAAACCCACAACAGGAGCCCAGGAGCCGATAAAAAATAAAAGGAAATGTTTCTTTATTTATGACGTAAGTATTTAAAATCCGATATATACAATACTAGCTGTTCCCCGCGGCTCCGCCCCGCGTGGGACTCGGTTATATCGCGCCCAAATGTAGCCTATGTTTGACCTCAGGTCATTAACTACATCCCTTCCAAATTTCATCACAATCGGTCCAGCCGTTTAGCCGTGAAGAGGTGACAGACAGACAGACAGACAGATAGACAGACAGAGAGACAGACTTTCGCATTTATAATATTAGTATGGAAGTATGGACTAGCTGTTGCCCGCTTGCGTTGGACTCGCTTATATCGCGTCTGAAAGTATATCTGATCCCAGGACCTTATCTATATCCATATCAAATATCATCTAAATCGTTCCAGCGGTTTAGCCGTGAAAAGTTAAAAGACAGACAAACAGACGTTCGCATTTATAATATTAAGGAAGACATTTTATATGCGTAATAATTAATTCATAAGTATGTTTCGAATTGCTCGGAATATAAGAATTATTGACTAAACATATTTTTTATTAATACTTTATAGTCCCTTAGGTAAAAATTAAGTTAGTTAAGCCCGTTTTAGCTAAAATGTGTTTTGGCTCTTTCTTTTACGGTAAATTTCGCTAAGAGAGAAAGGGGCAAAACATATTTTAGTTAAAATGGGCTTAAAACGTTTGTTTATTTTTTATGAATAAGGGGGTTACTATACAATTGGCGGACTTAATGCTTAGATCATTCTCCAGTAAACCGTTAGAAGAGTTATACTTTTCTTGGTATTATCTACTTATCTAAGTAAAAAGCATAATAGGTCGAAGAACTTTGTCTAGATTCAATTTACTAATTTATCCTACCCTTGTCCTGCAGAAAAACTTAGACAATACTAATGTAGATAGATTGGGACACTCGGAGGGAGGACACAATCCATCTCGCGTTTCATGTCACAAAAAACAAAGGGTTTATTTGCAACTGAGTTTTTAGTAAATGCAATTTTTATTTATTTATAGTAAGACTACATACATATACATACATATCATCACGCCTGTCTCCCGTAGGGGTAGGCAGAGACTAGAGATTTCCATTGGCTACGATCCTTACATACCTCTCTCGCCTCCTCCACACTCGTCATACACGCTCGCCGATTTCGGGTACTCCTAATGTCTCCCTTTTTCAAAAGGTCTGCGATTTGGTCGCAGTATGTTTTACGAGGCCGACCCTGACCGCCAAGTATAGTAAGACTAACAGCTACAATAATATTACAATAGTAAACTAACTGTGATATAAAACAGATGAACCACTACAGGTCCTCACATAGATACATGATAATATAAAAAGGAAGTTGGACACTAATACTAATACACGCTATAGTTACGAGTACAATATCGATAAAATACGTAATAGGTATAAGGTCTATACACCATTAATCGAATGCAGCATTTTAGCAGAAAGATATACAGATTTCTTTTTAAAATTCTAAGAAATTAAATAAAAGTAGTAAAATTATAAAAATTCACCAACACTGCATGTAAATAACATTTTAGACGCACTTCACCTTAAATTAGATTTCCAGCACCCACATTGTAATTTCACAAAAAAAAAACATTAATTCACAACTTATTATTTTTTCATTTTATAAAATCAAATAAAGGTAGGTCCCTTGGGTAATGCCGCGGGTAATAGCTCAATCACTATCACTGCATAGTATAAACAGTCGCTTTCTCTGGCCCTATGTTCCTTTGTATGCTTAAATCTTTAAAACTTCGCAACGGATTATGCGGTTTTTTAAATGATAGAGTGATTCAAGAGGGAGGTTTTTATGTCCATGCAAAGCAGGGTCGGGTCGCTAATCAATAAATAAAATAAAAAGCTTATCAAAACAAACGGCTCTAAAGCCAATTGATATAAAAGTGTGCCGTGTTCTATCTCAACGGCCTTTTAAAATCGAATCTAGGTCAAGTTGGTCGAAGGGCTTCACTCAACATATCATAGGTTATTGCCATATTTTTTTTCTAGCCAGTATTTTATTTTAGTAAAACTAGTGTTTCCTGCGGCTCCACCCGCGTGGTACTTGGTTATATCGCGGCAAAAAGTAGCCTATGTTTGACCCTCAGTCGTTAAGTTAATATAACCATACCAAATTTTATCATAACCGGTACCGCGGTTTAGCAATGAAAACGTGACAGACAGATAGGTAGACAGACTTTCGCATTTATAATTTTAAAGTATGGAAGTATGCATTTTAGCAATCACTATCACTAAATAGTATAAAACAAAGTCGCTTTCTCTGTCCCTATGTCCCTACGAGTATGTATGCTTAAATCTTGGAAACTACGCAACGGATTTTGATGCGGTTTTTTTAATAGATAGAGTAACTCAAGAGGAAGGTTTTTATGCCCATGCAAAGCTAGGGCGGGTCGCTAATAAATTCTAAATCCCAATGCCACCTTCTATCATATTTCAATCATTTGCGGGCTTAGCCAAAGTAATGACTTATGTCAATCCCATCCATTTTGTTCTTGTCTTACTTCATTAACGTTGGGATTGTGATTTTGGGCTAAGCCCTATGGCACAGAATAAATTTCGACAACTGCAAGCTGTAAAACGACAACAGCTTTTACGACCAAGCCTCCCAGTGAACCTTCCGATTCGACACCATTTTCCAAGCCTGTGTTTATAGCCCGTAAAATTTTGAAAGCCCCTAATCCATTTGCGATTTCGTCGAATGTCGTTCGCAAGTTGTTTGAAGGGTTGCCTGTTAAATTTAAGTTAAATGGCGAAGTTTCTCGAGCTATAAATAAAACGTTTTAAGGCTTTATATAAATTAACTAGCTGCTCCCCGCGGTTTTACTCGCCTTTTGTATGTACTAGCCTTCCCGAAGGAACAAGCTATCATATGCAGAAATCATTGTTAAATCCGACCAGTAGTTTTCAAGTTATAAGCGTTCAAACATACAAACTATTCAGCTTTTCTTCAGTTTCACGGTTATATAAAACCTTCCCCAAGAATCAATTAAGTATATGCAAAAGGAATTTTTCAAATCCGACCAGGGGCTTAGCCAACGTCACAATTTCAAAACGCTAACGAATGTCGACAAGAACGAAATGTATGGGATTGACATAAGCTGCGATAAATCACGTGGTCAATCTTATATCAGCCCCATACATTTTGTTCTTTCTTCTTTCTTATTAATTCTCTCCAACTATTTCTATAAAAACACACGGAATTTAACTATTATAAATCATTTAAGAGGATTTGCAGGCTTTTGGTATCTCTACCAAGGTTAGGAGTAGAAAAAGTAAAAAGCCCGCTGAGGATACAACCCGGAAAGCGCAAGGATGAAGTATACATATATCACAAGCCGTAGGGAGGATATAAGGTTAAGAACCTAAATATTACTGACTGACCTGCACTACGAAGAGTGTGTCGTATTATATCAGCTAAAAAATTTGCCAACTATGCTTACATGTATGCAAATAAATAAATTGAATTGAATTGAGAAACACGCTGAATGTGTGACGTAGAAAGGAAAATGCAAAGTTTCCCATTCAATAGTTTCCTAATGGCGGATGGAGTTGTATTGTCTCTGATTGCAAGCCGCCACCAAATCTAGTCCGTATTCCATTGACTTATTTGTTTCGTATTTTTCAAAACCTCACTATTGTTGAGACTTTGCGACTAATGAACCTCCCTGATGAAGCATTTCAAAATAAATTGTATTCGTTCAGTGTCTTTGATGAACAGATAAATTTTGTTTCGAAAACAATTCGAATCTAGTAGCCATTTCTGTTCTGCAGTTTTATTTTGTGATTTGATTTGTATCGTTTAATTTAGATTAAAGTCTGTGGTTTGTGTTACAGGTCAATTGACCCTGTAGACAGTGGTGTTAAAGTTTTTCAAGACTACCTCTCTTGGACTAGGGAAGTACAACTTTTTCTTCTGAAATTCTCACAGGAGTACCCCACACAAAAGTCAGTATCCATAAATATTATAACCCAAGTAAAACTTCATTTAACTCCAGTTCAGATTTCCAGTCAATATCTCACACAAACGATTGTTCACAACTCGTTATATTTTATTAGGCTATTGCCGAATTTCCCAACCTCCACTGCTGCGGAATGCCGTCAGTCAAACCCGTAAAAGTTTAAGTACCATAGACTCAGCCCCTACGGATCAACTTTTTTTAGGAAACCATATTATGATAACATTAGTTGTGCCTCAAGGTTTCACTCGCCTAAGGTATGTAAGTACTTTACCCCTAATTTATAAAAATTAAAAAACAGTTTTAACTAAAATTTGTTTTGGCTCTTTCTTTCGCGGTAAATTTTAATAAGAGAGAAAGGACCAAAACAAATTTTTGTTTAAATGGATATATCAGTATAATTGACCTTGGTGTGATACCGGTGTTCTTTTCCGTTTCCGAAATAAGGTACTGGTACTTAACAAATACCGATACACATCTGGAACAGATACCCAAGCTACTTTTGGTACCAGTTTCAAGCCTTGGGTGTAATTCAAGGTTTTAATTGACTGAGCGAGCAAAGCGAGCAAAGCGAGCGAAAGTCTCCATTTTGAGATTGGCAAATTTTTCTTTTGTCCGGATGTGTGTCTGTCTGTTTGTTTCGGCCTGGAGGACGCATTTCTGAACGGATCCTAATGAAATTTGGTACACGTGATCCTTAATTTTTTTTGCAATTTTTTGTCGAGAGCTTTATTTGAATGGAGGGAAAATGGGGGAAAGTTTTCTGTAACGTTGTTTATAGAAACTTTAAGATTCTCACAATATAACCCAAAACATTACGCGGTCTCATGTAACCCACACACACACAGCTGATCTTACCCACCTTAATCGTTTGCAGTGCGTTGACGCCTTTATATTACAATGAGAACACGGCTTAAATTGAAAATTGTTTCATTTAGGTGAAGTCCAAAGGGCGTAGGCAAATTTTAACGAGTTATTGTTCCGTTCAGTATTACAATTTAATGCAATTTGAGATCTTAACACAGTCAGAACATTTTCTGTGCCAGTCGTGTGTTAAATGGAATTTTGTATTAGTCTTCGTCAATTTGTTGAATTTCAGGTTATCTGTACTTACTTTCATATTGATGTTAGTAATAGTCTGGTTTGCTCATTTAAGTATTTTCTATTTCTCTTTCGCTCTCTTATAAAAGCATTATTATTCATTCTGAGTTGCATCAAGCTTAGAAGCCCGAGGAAATCTAAAGCACTATATTTGTATCAATATTTTACCTTATTGGTGTGTTTAATGACATATCTGGTAGTTTTACAAGAAGTGCGTATGCAGGGTCAATGGGCTGAATTATATCTACTCATCAAGTGGCAGAGACTACAAAATACTATAGATACTAGCAAGTAGTGGTGGTAAATGGGAAACCGTAGCCGAAGCCACCAGAGACGCATCAATACAACAGCAATGGAACTACAAAAATTCATTCAAAATAGATCAACCTCCGCAAAGTCTTTAGCTAGACTCAAAATAAACAGACTCCTTGCAACGCGTGCTGGCCGGACACGCCACGCGGCGGCAGTTTAAAAATATAAACCGACAGGTCAATGACGTCGGACCTGTAACTCAACAAATAAATTAACATATTTTATCAACCAATATGGATTTAAACGAAACTACTATCAAAGAGGAAGTCAGTAACTTCGTATCCAGCTTCCAAAGACTTTTGCCAAAGAAGAAAAACATAATAACCCTCGATGCTCCAAAGCAGAAGATGATGAGGCTCGCTGACATGCACGCAGAAGCTAAAAGTGTTTTCCCATTATGCTTCACCGGTGCCAAAGTTGTCATCATGAGAGAAGTCATGGACAGGGTGAAATTAGTGCAACAGTATAATTATGGACGGACTAGAGAAACTTACAAGGCATTCACTCATTTTTTATACAAAGAAATGGAAACGAAAACTGTCGACGAAGGTTTACTAGTAGATTCTGCTGGGTCAGCTACAGCCACGTACACTGAAGATCTTGATGGAGGATACACAATGCATATAACTTCTAAAATTCGTGATTTAATATCATCAGAAACAGAAATTGTATTCGATAGAGAGAATCAGAAGTCAATCGCGTCAGTGTCGTGTTCAATGAGAGATGTAGACCCAAACACTTTAAGGATGGTGACACAGTGGGTGTACAAGGTAATACCAGAATTTTGTTTTGGTTCCGAAGTCAGTTTTAGACCGATGATGTATCCTCCACTGCCGGATGTATCAGTAACTGCGCGGTACGATCGGCCATCTTTCACCTTATCCTCAACGATAAGCAAAGCTGGTTTCCAAGCATGTCTTTATAAACAATTTGCTCCTGATTTGAGAATATCGACAATTGTAAACGAAGATGTCCATGACGGCCGGACAACTATTGGTCTGGCTCTCCATAAAAAATACCAGAATGGTTCTGAATTGAAACTGTTTGTCGATTCGCAGAAATCTGGAGGATTTACATTCCAGAAAGATGTTCTTTTTTATGAGCCTCATAATGAGATTCGTGTTTTGCGTCTTATTGGCAGCACTTTAATAGATAAACAGAGGAGGGTAAGATTTGGTTTCGGTTTTGAACTAGACTTCTGACGTACCAACTAAGTCATCTACAGAATAAATTGGTCGTATTGTAAATCACGTGAATGGAAGTGCGTTTGTGCTTTTTGTAGAATTATTTGTTTGTATATAAGTATACATAGGTTTTAGTTATTGTTTTATCTTGTTAATGTCTGTTCTGCTGACGTGTTTGTGATTAAATTACTTCTCCTATATTTTCAGTTTTATTTTATCGTAGAACTCATTGCGTTATTGTTTGTCCGATTCATTATCTACAAGCTCAAGTGTCTTTATTCTCTCCATCTATTTTGTTTTGTTGAACAAGGAGTATATAATACATGTAAGTACTTATACCTCGGTGAGCATGTATGATGAGAGTGATGAGTGTGGAGAAAGCGGAGAGAGAATAGTAGACAATGGGAATCTCTAGTTTCTGCCTACCCCTGTGATGATTATGTACATTAAAAAGAAAATGATTTTGCAATGCAATTATTGAGCATTTAACCATTATTACATGTGGTTTGAACAGCTGCTAGTTTAGGTTGTGTACTATTTAGAGCGTGAATAAATGTTAACAGAGTTCTGTGGTCAGCCATATTATGTCACAGAGTATATAATAGTGCCGTATTACTGTAATTATGTCTGAAAATACTGTTTACAACTATGAGCTTTGAATGTGTTGCCCAGCTGTTATTGATCAGTACCCCTACTACATCACTACATAGTATAAAAAAGTCTTTCTCTCTCCCTACTACGCAAATGATTTAGATGCGGTTTTTTTTAAATAGATAGAGTGATTCAAGAGAAAGGTTTTTATGCCCATGCGAAGCCGGGACGGGTCGCTAGTGTATGATAATAACCGAATCTTTCTAGAGTGAGTGCCGAGGCGTATAAATGACGCATCTGTTATCTACGTACCGTATAGGTCTTATCGTACTTTGTATTTTTAAGTACATTCAGAACTTCTATATGACCTTGGTTTAACAAAATATATGAGTTTGTCATGTTTGCATTTGAAATCATTCGCTTTCAAATGCAAAGACGCTGTTGACAGCTGAATTTATTATTGCAGTATAATAGGTATACTATAGAATAGAATAGAATAGAAAAACTCTTTATTGCACCAAACAAATGTATACATAATTTTGTGACAAACTAGGTTAGGTACAAAGGCGGACTTATCGCTAATGCAATCTCTTCCAGTCAACCTTAGGGTGGATAGAAAACAAAACATAAACAAATCAAAAGGCGAAGGCGCAGTATACATACGTAAATAAATATACACACAAAGATATAAATAAAATAAAGATGTAAATATAAAATAATATTATATAATAATATAACCTACACATACCAAATAAAAATAAATAAAAAAATAAAAACAAATATAAATACATGTAGGAATTTTATTTTGTGTTAACTGGTTTCGGAACGCATCGATGATAGACCGAATAAGGGTTCATTCTTCGTTCGTCCTGAAATTTTGTCCCACATTTCAAAAAATGATTCGTTTGTCCCAGTCACTTTTATATTCCCGGTTTGTCCCAGTTCACAAGTAGGTACTTTAAAGGTACAGCTAACAAAAAAGTATTTTGAACGAATAATTTGATATAATAAAATAATTCTTGACCCGTAAAAATTATTTATTGTTCAGTATCACAATCAAAATCACAGAAATGGTTTAATAATTATACTTATCATTACTTACTACACTTTAAATATTAAAAAGTCAAATATATAATGATGTTGTTAATTACTAAAAGTACTTACGAAATAACAATACAATATCAAAACAAAAGGCTAAAAAAAACAAACATAAAAAAGCATATATTTGTAAAAATTTCAATGAAGACATATTTATTTAAAACAAAATCAACAATAAGTACATACAAACATTAAGTACTAATAAAATACTGTGATAATTATGCAGTCGTGGATTTTAAATAAAAATTTAAAATCAACATTTATAAATTAAATCAACAATAAACTTATATATAAAAAAATAACAAGGTAAAAATTAACGTTTAAATCTTCGAAATTAAAATACATATTTTTTGAAAGCAATATTGCAATGAAATAGGAATTAACACATAAAAAAAAATTATTCACAATCAGAAAAAAATATCAATATTTACAAATTTGACCCACAATAAACTAACATAAAATAAAAAATAACAACTGGGTTGGCTCCTGTGAGGTAGACGGTAAACTTTCCATTGTATAACTGAAATTAAAACATAAATGATTAATATTCCCATTATATTATTATGATTTTTAAGTTAAAGAGCCTAGGATTATAATATAATTTAATTAATTCTTTAAATAATAATATCTGCTTTTTAATTATTTAGGAAGTAATGAACTCTAATCAATAACACTTCACATAAAAATATTGACTTACCTGTAACAAGCTCTGTCAATTTTCACTTTATACACAGTTTGACCAGGTGACGAGTGAATATCTAATAATAATGGCAATACACTTTCCATCTCGGGAGCTAGCAAAAGCCGGTTTCACTGATAACGGAAAGTAATGCTATTGGCTAAATGAGTACCCAAGCAAACAAACAAAGGACGCAATAAAACACGGGATAGACATTTTTTTACCTGCTCTCCTAGAATACCAGTGACGTCAGCTATGCAGCTGACGTCACTGGTATTCTAACTTGCCTGCTCTCTAAAAGCGGCCAAAAAGTGTTATCATAATAATATTATGAGTCAACTATATCTCGCGGAGAAAGATAAAATCGGTTTTTTTAAATAGTTGATATTAGATAAAAATAATCTTTTATTGTGACTGTACAAAAAACTATATTATAAAGAAAATTACTTACAAAAAACAACGGGACGAACAAGGAATGCAAAGTGGGACCAACTAGGAATAAAATAATAAAAATTGTACATCGGGACGAAGGAAGCATAATGTTTGGGACAAACTAAGAAATTTATTAGTGGGACAAAATCAGTGGGACAAACGAAGAATGAATCCGAATAAGCACGATATTGCTTGCTATCTCGCTCTCTCGCAAAACTCACAAACTAAATAGAGATTGGCAAAACTGACGACGCCATGATAAATCGGTGCTCTGTAGTAATTATTAAATTTAAAATAAAATAAAGTTACTGTTGTTAGAAAATACAAGTGCATTATTTAGACCACTCCTACATACATACATAAAAATATATAAATATAATACAAATACATATAAATAAGAGCATAGGTACTTAAATATCACAATAAATATCTGAGCAGATACAAAGCAAATTAGGACAAGGCAGATAGGTAAAGCTATAAGCAAGCTGAAGAGATTTTTTTTGTTTGATTTAATCACGGTGTAAAGAAAAACATGGAAATGGTTAGTAGGCGTGAAAAGGGCTACACGCCTAAGCAGATATCTGCAAACTCGTTAAAAAATGGCCACTGTCGTGTTTTGACTAAGCGCGCCGGGTCGCTCATCTGCACAACTGACATTTTCTGTTTGAACATTATAATATAACAAATAGAACCGATCGAATTTAAAAATTATTTGTGCTGGCTGTTACATATTACATAGGTGTAAAAGAGAAAACAAACGTCGTGTCGTATCAAGAAATAAAGGAACTTGATAAAGATATACAAAAATGGAAGGAACTCCACCGACAAGAGCATAGCTCTTAAATTTATGATGATGATGATTACATAGTCATAGAATTACGAGATGCTGTATTTTTTTTTAATCTATGACGATTTATAGTACAAAACAAACCACGCGAGACCCTAGTTAGTATGTGAAACCGCGGAGAACAACTAGTTATAGTAGTACTACTAAGTATTCTGTGGTAATAGTATAACGTTTTGTAGTAACTATTTATCTGTGTATTAAACACAGCTGAATGGAAATTAAAATTATATACAATTTTTGAACTGTCACACAATAATGGTTACTTAATGTAATAAAGAATATATACATACATACATATAATCACGTCTTTATGCCTTACGGGGTAGACAGAGCCTAGAGCCATAAGACCTTAGGCCACGTTTAGCATGATGGTAGTTGAAACAGGAAATCAATAGTGATGGGTTGCCAGCCGCATCACCTATGTCATGCATGATTTCCCCATTCGGCGATTCCCTCAGACGACTTTTACGGCTTGCGCGGGAAGAGATGCAACTGGTACATTCTATGTTTTCCTTTTTCTCCTAGACCAGCATGGAAGATAAAGAATAGTGTTTAAAAACTTTTAATTTCTTACATTTAATTACTTTTCGATTTAAATATTAAAGTAATAAATACTCAATACAGAAATGCCACTAGCGGTGACCAATCCATGCAAATCAGGCCGCAATCGCTTGATATCCACGATATCACGAACACGTAAGTATGTGTCCTTAGACTATCGAGCTCTTCGGAAATAATGCCCGAATACTCATACGGTTTCCTTATTCAGAGCTCATACGCTACTCAAGTTTGAGAACTCTTTTAAGTATCATGCTGTCACTGTCATATCGCTGATGTTCAGCGCGACAGCATGATACTTTAGCAGCTCTCAAAATTGAGTAGCGTTTGAGTATTCGGGCGTTAGTCTTATACAGTTGATATTCTAGGTATTATTGTTTGTTTTCCTTACCCCACAAGGGAGATAACAATCCGGCGATTTACAGAAAAACTTATATTGTCACCAATTCTAACTTTCGCTGAAATATTGTCCTAATTTTTCAGCTGTCCACCGAATGAGTTTTCCTGTTTTTATTTGTTTGCTTCGATTGTTTGGATTCTTGTTGACTAAAGAGATTGAAGATTGTGTGTGAAAATATATTAGTTCGATAAATTCATATAAATAAAAGTAATTGGGAATCATGACATAGGCGATGCGGCTAGCAACCCATCACTATCGATTTCCTGTTTCAAGAACAAAGGTTGCCGACATAGCCCAGCGGATTAGCTCTTAAAGTGGCAGTGGGCGGGGCACATAGCGCGACGAACCGGTGGCAGATGGGGCAGAAAAGTTCTCGAATGGCGACTACGCAGCATCGGACACCCACCGACCAGATGGCTAGATGACCTGAAGAAGATCGCAGGAAAGCGCTGGGTGCAGGCCACTTCTAATCGGTCATTTCGAAAATCCTTGGGGGAGGCCTATGTCCACCAGTGGACAGCCTGCGGCTGAAATGATGATGGTGATGTTGGATCTTTGGTTGCTCATTATAAGTACAGGCCAAATAATTTTAAAATATAGTATATTAAAGCTATTTTATTAATAGCGACTTAAAATATTGGACTTAAGGTTTATAACACCTCATAAATAGCTCCAGAAGTCTTTATCCATTGATAAAGACAAGCGCCCGCTAAGCCGAGCTTGAGAGCTATATGAGCTTTAAGCCGCCGTAAGTGGTCCGTATTGGTGAGAGACCGTACTATTTTCTAGAGGAAAGATAGATTTTAAGCCCCTGGCTTGAGATAGGGATGAAAACATAATAAAAAAAAATTAGAATTTAGCCATAGAGCCGTTCAGAAATCCTTCATGTCCAGCAGTGGACAATGATAATTTTGTGTACTGCTATGATTACAAATAAAACTTATCTGATAGATACTATTATTGATACTTATCATAGTTTAGTTTTATTTAGTAGATATTTAGGTTTTATTTATTAGTTTATCTTATTCATGTTATTTTAAATTAATTTTTTGTGTTACTTGTTAGATATTAGTTTAAGTCTTTCTTTATCATTGTCTGTGGCAATTCAAATAAACTGTTAATTATCTGATAGAAAGAGCCATAATAAAAGTTTCTTTAGCGTCCATCAGGTATACTAAAAATGAAAATATATCAAACATGTGCTTATGTTATATGTTGCATATGATGTAGCGTAATATCACATAGTTGCACACTGGGCCGCGAGCCAAAATTTCAAGCGCAATACTCTTGTACCAAAAACGTACCGTGATGAAAATATAAAATTGAAAATAAAATATATTTCGCACATATTACCTATCGCTGAGCTGCTAAATCAAATGCTTTTTTTAAAAACTTTGTTTGATGATTTAAACTTATTAATATCGCAACTGATTTTTATACCGTTTAACTTTAGTTTATATCAATCCCAACGTATAGTTCATAGGGCAAAGCCTGGCTATAATCTAGGTAATAATAATAGAATAATGATATACCGCATTGTCTTTCATACCAGTATACAATTGTAAACTTTATTTTTAATTTGTTTTTTTTTAAATATTTGTTTAATTAAATTGAAAAGTTGATGTTCGTCGCACTCGATACGCGACACCCATCAAGAACAGTGGGCAGGCAGCCAAATTATCCAGACATAATAAACGAATCTCAAAATAGTATTAACGCCTGATACAGGACTTCCTCTACCATCTGGTCTGCTGGAATCCAACCAACTGGGCGTACGTACCTAAAACAAAACAAAAAAACTTTATTACATATTTTTGTGTCATACTCGTAATTTAAAAAAATGCAGTTTATGGCATTCTGTAATCTGTGGTTACCATGATTCAGGAAAGCGTACAAAAACGCAAAATATTTTGCCAAACAACCTTAATTTTCGCCCATAAAATGCTTAATTAATCCAGCACTCCATAAAGAGCAACTAGTGAATATTTAAGCAAAACAATTAAAAATACATTATGCTGTTAAGCACTAGCTTGGCTGCAACAGTGAAAAAGACGAGACAAAGCCACCTAATGACCCAAGTTGGAATATATTTCAGTCGTTATGGGGTTCCCTTCAAACTGTAGTATGAACTAATGAGACTACAGAATTGACACCCAAATTTTCACCTCTTTGGTTACCTAATGAGAGTTTTAGAGTAATTTTTTTGGAAAACAATAAACTTTTACTGTGTGTTTGTTTCGTAAAATTTCAAAAAAAAAATTGAATGGAAACCTCATCGACGTCATATAAAAAATCCTGTCAGCTGATCATTAGATTTGTATGGAAAGTTTTTGTATTCTGGGAATAAGTTATTAAAGTAGTTGGGTTTTACATGCATATACTGTAAAATCCTGGCTGGTATTCAAAAAGGCACCTTGTATTTCTGTCATGTTACCGTTTTTCCAATCACAAATACAGATTGTGCTATTCTCTAAGTTAGAAGAACATCGGTATCTAACGCAGTGAATAAAGTCGGGGTAGATTCCGACGCTTTAATGGAACCGTCCTATACGTAACTTATTCCAACCATCTCCTTTTTCATGCTATTTGAGTATAGTACAGTCGACTGCAGAGAAACCTGACCCCCCTTTGATTGATTTTTAACAGGCAGGGGGGTCAGGTTTCTCTGCAGGCGACCATATTCTGTTTAATCCAAGTTACTACTAAGTGTGTACTAGTGCCTTATAACAATACTAGCTGTTCCCCGCGGCTCCGCCCGCGTGGGACTCGGTTATATCGCGCCCAAAAGTAGCCTATGTTTGACCTCAGGTTGTTAACTAAATCCCTACCAAATTTCATCACAATCGGTCCAGCAGTTTAGCCGTGAAGAGGTGACAGACAGACAGACAGACAGACAGACAGACAGACAGACAGACAGACTTTCGCATTTATAATATTAGTATGGATGTCAAATTCAGATAAACCAGTTTATCTGTCAAACATATTGGAGTTACAATTAATTTTGAACTTAAAAGTCTAAACACAAGAGGACAATAAAACATTTGTCATAATTAGATACTTTCAATAAACGCTACTTTCCTTCGTTTTTATGAATTTAGTAAAAGTAGTTTTAATGAATATTTTGAATTATTTGTACAAAATATTCTTTTGTACTTTATTTTGTGCTACGTTAGTAAGGGCATTAATTGAATAGGTTGGCAAATGGCTGAGAATCGTGCGATAATAAATAGGATAAATTGTATGATTAAATATAATAACTTCGTTCATAATCTCAGCCACAAGACGTCCACTGCTGGACATAAGCCACCCTCATAGTATAGTATCATCCTGCGATCTTAATAAGGCCGTTGGATCATTTGCTGACGTGATCGCCCCCACTCAAAAACATCTTACTCTTACGGCATTAGTTCTGCACACTATAAAAATAACTAAAAGTTATTAGAAAAATGAGAATAATTCTTCTCATTTTTCTCTATTAATTACTTTAGCACACATTCTCCTAAGAAGAAAGGAAATAGCATTGGCTACTACAACTGTCTGAGTGCATTGAGACTTCCTTGCTTGGTTGTCCTTGCTTAGTTAACTCGTATAGTCGTGCCATCATAAAATGTAAAAATTTCAATTGCCAATTTAATCGTAATTAAGAACGTTTCATGAGATAGACCGTTGACAAACAAGCGGACAGAGAGACAGAGGAGGCTTAGCAATCGGGTCTCATTTTCACCTTTTACATACAGAACCCCAAGTTTATTGAAGTTAGATACCTAACGATCTTTAGAGAAAAAATACGAAAAGTTTCTTTATAATATGTCTCCTATCTATCTGAAACATTTTCACAGGTCCCGAAATATAAGTTGAAAGAATCCGTCATGCTACCCTTAATAAATCATCGCGAAGGGGACGTTTTTGCCCCTACGTCCTTCGCAATATCCCCAAACTATTGTAGGTTTTACTTACTACTTTCTTCTTTTTATAGCTGTTGGGCAAGTGCTAAATGTATAGGAAGCGTGTAGAAAAATAGTTTTATCTTTTTTTCTGCAGCCTGAATAGTTTTTTTTTTATTTACCTTAGAAACAAACAATTTTGATGCTACTAACAAGATCTAAGCTAACAATGTATCCGAAAAGTTTCGACAAAAATTCAAGAAGTACAGTGAGCTGCAAAGAAATATGACCCCCTTTCAATAGTGATACTTGTGGCATGGGAGTCAGATTTCACTGCAGCCGACTTGTACATAAAAAAAAATTAATACTAATCACCACAACTGAAAATATCAAAACTTTTTAATTTTCATTTTATGTGGTGATATGTAGGTATGATTCCTTTCATTTTTATCAACATTTTATATTTCTTTATTGCACTACATAAATTATCAGAAATAACTTACCAAAACAATGAACCCCAAAAGGTGGACATTATCACGTATTTAACTTATTTTTCGCCGGGGAAATCTCAGCTATAAGTTAATTATTCTTGGCTTCGCTTATTTTCTAAACAAATAATGAAAATATTCTACCTATACAGTCAATGCTTACCCCTAGGTATGGTACGCAGTTTATTTTATATGTATGTATGTTGAATACTAATCAACCAAATAGTTTACAAGCAAAATTATGTTTTATCAGTACGAATCAGAGTCCTTTCTAGAATTATATTGTTGTTGTATAGTTTTTTTTTTATTAGCCTACTTTAATGTGTACCACTGCTGGCAAAGTCCTTCTCCACTCAAATTCTACACTTCAAATAAATAAATTAATAATTTAGATTGTAATAATATAATTACTTTCAGGTACTTTGTGACTTAGGCTGTATTTGTTACCTAAAAAGTAGTTTAAATAATTATTACTTAATATTTATATTTGTATATTAAAAGTTGTTATTATTATAATAAATAAATTAAGGTTGAATAAATTATCTAACGATAGTACTAAAAATGTCTCTTTATTCATTTTACAACAGGATATAACTAAACTATAAAAATAAAACTAGACTAAACTGTAGTAAATAGAAAATTTGTGCGAGGAAATAGTACTTATATTGTGATATGCATAAGGCATCTGAAAAATATTTCGCTTGTAAACTATTTGACCAACTTTGTATTCCAAACAACCATATCTTAAACAGTCTTAGGACTTTCCTAACTAAACTAAGCTGAGAAGAATCAATTAAATTTCCCTCGGGACCGTCTCGGGAACAATCACTGCGGGAGCCAGCAGTGTAATAGCTCTGATAATTGCTTTAAGGCAACATATGATGATACGATGATAATAGAATTTAAGAGAAATTTTGCGCTTATGGTTAAAACGACCGATTTTTTTTATAGATTAAATAAAATAATTTTTTTTTGGGTAAATACACGTTTTACAGAAAAACTGAAGATGCCGGAGCCTCCTTTCAAGCAACAAGGTGCCTCCAGGAGACTCCGCTCTTTCATAACGCTATAAGGTTCAATGAGGTTTACCAAATAAACTAAAAACTAAAACTATACCTACCTACAGCTAATAATTCTGTCTTAAATTTACGAAATGTTAATTTGTGACACGCAGGGTTTATTTACCTAGGTATGCGTATTTGGAGATATAAGAGTTTATTTTTATTTTGCTATTAATACTATAATATATTTATTTATTAATTAATGCGGCCAGCATTCTTGCTAACATGCCGCACGGGCAAAATTCATTTGATTTTTAGTTTTTTTTTTTTCTGTTAGTTTTTTGTATTGTTCTTTGTCTATACTATTGTAAGTGGGTATGTCTTTTTCTGTGTCCTACTTCTGAATTCTCCTTATTTTATGTTTTTCCTCACTTAATATAAATATTTTTTTATTAGTTTATAGACAGCTGTTACAGCTGATGCGTCTAAATGCCTCGCGTAAAAACGCGCGCTATTTCCAAATTCTGTGGTACATAGTCAATCACTTCACCCCATAGATTAAAAAAAAATTTGCGTCACTTAAAACAGCGCGATTCGAACTTCTTTGCTTCACCCAAAGAATTTCATATAGCGCGAGGTCACAATTTTTTTTTTAATCTATGATTTTACCATAGAATTTGAAATGATGGCGCGCTGACGCCAGGCATTTTTTTTTAAATCTATGCACTCACACACATTCAACTGACTTTCGAGTTCACTATTGAACCAGTGACACTTTATTTATTTGTATCCATTATTTCTGTCTTTGGTTTTTAAAAGAGATCACTGATGGTGCCGAGATCACTTCCTCAGGCAAACTGTTCCAGTTATAGCTTATATTATTATTATTATATATTGCTGTTGATAATTTTAATATGTGTTCAAATGTAACTGTAGATTAACATAGTTAGGCACGGACGAAGGATTGGTACGCTTCAGGCTGGATCCCAGTGATAGGAGCGGGGTTGGTGCTCCTATCTTTACCGTGATTAGTGCCAAAGCTTAGACACGAATGGGTAATTCGGTCCTAGCTAATATAAAATGCAATTATATTATTATTTTTTTATAAAATCTGTTAAAACACATTCAACCTCTCTGCTTTACCCAAAGATTGACTGTTGGATAATGATTTTAGCATTAAGTCCGCCTATTGTGTTTTACTTTTTGTATTTTATACAATAAAGGTTCAATAAATAAATAAAATTTGTAATATGTTTTATTTTTATTATTATTATTAGGCCTCTCAGTTGGGCCTCAGTGGATTCGTGACTCAGATGGTGAGTGCCACGGTGTAGTATCTCGGCAGGCTCAGCCAGTCGGTGAACATGAGACTAGACAATTTAAAAAGACTGACCGAATGAGATCCCAGGGCATGGGTCGTAGAAACAGGCCACCCTCGGAGGCGAAGGAACTGTCAAAATTTATGAAATGAAAGGGCGCCAGACAGTCCTCACTCAAGCTGGATGAATTACTTAAATGAAACAAAGAAGTTTATGTTAACAACCATATTATTTATTGATACTAAGGTAACATAGGTCAACAGGGGTCCCGACCGTGTTGAACAGTACAACCACTATCAATAGGTAATCTTAAGGTAAAGTACTAACTAAATAGTCTTATGATCTAGACACAAAACATCAGATTATTTGTATATATGTCTATACAACATTGAATAACAGTAGTGGGTTTATAAGCCCAACCTCAAGTTTATACAAACAGGCAAGTTATATCATGGGTTCACTAGCCCCATTACACTTGAATAAATAACATAAAGTTTTACCATTGTCCTAGTAAGAGGGATGCAGGATTAAAGTATACAAGACCATCTCAAAGTGATGGAAGCAGGTACATCACAAAGAAGTGTTCATGTCCGTTGAAATAGGTACATCCTAAAAACCTTGGATGAGAACTCTGGATAAAAACCCTTTTCTAAATATACAGGATAAAAACCCTGGATAAGGACTCTGGATAAAAACCCTTTTCTAAATATACAGGATAAAAACCCTGGATAAGGACTCTGGATAAAAACCCTTTTCTAAATATACAGGATAAAAACCCTGGATAAGGACCCTGGGAACAAAAGAGAAGTTCCAGGTTATAAATTTGGAATTCACAGTATCTATGCTATTTGTACAGTTACACTGGATTCCTAACAATGATAAATTGGTGCAGACATACCGTTTATGAGCGGGTCCATCTAAAGAAATGAAATGCAGGTGTGCACATGGCCGCATGTGGGGTGTGTTACTAATACTGTGGACAAAAAAAACCGACAATATTAACAACAACGTCACTACATAAAGACAACCTTTAGCTTAGGTTGGAAGAAATCCAATTCGGAAGGCAACTTACCATCCTCTGGTGGTTGGGTGTCATGATACGGTTTGACGACTTCACATCGTCCAAAGCGTGTTCAGGTATGGCTTCTGAACTAAAACAAAACCAACAACGAAATGTAATACACTATGCTTGAACAATATCAAAACGATCTAGATGATCTATAAATATTTGACTTACCTATTGGCCAAAACAAGGGTGCATGCGCCTACGCGGCGCGGCCCGAAAAGAAGCGTCCCGTTCCAAAATTGTAGGTTAAGGCCACAGTGCAAGGATGTGACATAGACTTATACCATAGACAAACTGTCTGAAGATCAAAGCACAAAAATGCACCTATTCAAACGAAACGCAGTCTTATCAATCCATACTAAACAAGACGAGGTGGATTAAATCCTAATCGAAAAATACATTAAAATCTTTTGACAATTAAAATATCCACGAAAGCTAAATTCGATAACTGGCTAAATACCCTGAGCAAACGCCGTATAATTAATCGATGACTGCGAACTGTCAACGTCAAAACCGGTGTTTTGCTTGATGTGTCAGATTCACTAGGTAACCAAACAAAAGTAAAGGTTAATTTAATTAATTTATGTTTTTAAATAATTATCAATCTAATCTGTAAAATAAGTTATAGGTACCATGACAAATGCATGATACGCTGCAACATAGTAGTATATACAATGTGGATACTAAACAAGGTAACAACAAAGTGTGTATCAAAAGCCTACTTGATGTGCTTTACACTATTTTAAATATGACCAACTTGGGTGAAAAGCAAATGTGTCTATATATAGGTAAGGTGAGAACAATCTAATACCTCAACAATTACCAAAATAGTCAGGTGAAAGGTTGTACAAAAGAACAGAATATGCAAAGCAATAAGGATGTAACCCTTAAAGTGTTACAGTACCCTCTTTCCCGGGTAAATTTTTAAATTGAGGAAAATTTAAAAATTTTGTCCTAGAAACTAAAGAACTATCTTCTATTATCTAATGTACTTTTATAATCCTAGCACAAAATGTAAATTCAACTTTTTTTTTAACAAAGATTCTAAAACTATGGTGATCACCTCTTAAAACTAAGAGTACTCTTTACCTATTACTAACTTAAGCGCTTACTACTACTAACTTAAGCGGATCCGTTTCTAACTATTCACAAGCCCTTACAACGAGTAAGCCCTAATATTAAACGTAGTTAATCTAAAGGCTGAATGGGTGTCGAGAAAGACTATTTACCAATCAGACATTTCTCTACTACTAAATTCAATACTATTTATAGGACTGGGAGAGAGCATCCAATTTGCTCCTTTCAGTAGGATGATAATGTGAATGGAACCGCAGTAAGAAGTACAGTTACATTCTTTAAAGATTTCAAAACAAAGCAACCTCTAGGGTTGGAGGGAAGATAAGTCATGGACTGGAACACACAAGAACCATGCAAAAAAAAAAAACAATTTCTTCTTCATCAAGGATTGAAAGATCAATCTAAAGTCGTGGACTGGAACACGCAAGTACCACATAAAACAGGAGTGGGATATACCACTAAATCCATAATAAAATAAGATCCGATTGACACTTTATAAGGTGACAAGGATACAAATAAATCAGCTGCTCTCCATGCGAAGGAGGAGAAGACAGACAAAGCAGTAAAAATCAGGCTGTCGCCTAGTGAGGCGACGGGAATGAGAGTACAACATCTTTCTCTCAAAAAGAAAGAAGAAGACAAAATCAAGCGTCGAACATGCGACAGACGTTACCATCATTACGAGGATGGAGCGGCTTCGCCAGGACGAACAATGTCTTTAATATGAAAATTCCCAAGGAGTTTGCCCTCAAGGTTCTTTAAAGCATAGACCAAGGGACCTAATTTTTTGTGTATTACACATTTCTCAAAACGGGGGGCTAACTTTGCAGAGAAGTGCTTGGCAGCGTTAGACAAATGAAAGCATCTTTTGTATACAATCTGACCTTCTTGAAGTTCAAGAGGACGCTTCCTAAAGTTATAGTAACGTGCGTTTCGTTCATGAGACGATAACAAACACTGGCGTACTTTAATAAATATCCCCTCTAAATCTTTTAGTTTATCCGAGAAGTGGTTGACAGTGTCAGAAATTAGATTGTTCCTGTCAACTGGATCAGGGGAATTATAGAACGAACCATCAAGAATCATCTCACGTCCATGAGTCAAGAAATACGGAGAAAATTTTGTAGCGTCATGAACAGCCGTGTTTAAAGCACATTGAATCTCAGCTACGTTCTTATCCCAATTTCGGTGATCCGAACGCACATACGAAGCTATGGCTCTTACAAGTTCACGATTTACACGTTCCGTCTGATTACACTGGGGATGGTACCTAGGATTGTAAAAGACGTGAGGTACGCTGTATTTAACCATTAGATCTCGGAAATCTTTAGAAGTGAATTGGACTCCGTTATCACAAAATATATACTTAGGCACTCCATGGACTAAGAAGATACTCTTTTCAATACATTTAACTATTGCTCTCGCAACCACATTGCGGAGTGGAAATAAAGTGACGTATTTACTAAAATAGTCGGAACATACAAATAAATATTGATTTCTGGAGTAAGACATGGGGAAAGGACCCAAGATATCACAAGAAAACGCTTCACCTGGTGCGGAAATACGACGAGGGTTACCCATCAGTCCAGGACGAGCAAGGTTAACAGGTTTATAAGTTTTACAAATTTCGCATGAATCTACATATTCCTTAACATCCTGATGTAAAGTAGGCCAATAATAAAGATTAGCAATTTTAGCATGAGTTTTAGATATACCGAAATGACCAGAAGTAGCGTCATCATGACACTTTGCAAGAATCTCCTTCCGTTCTTCATAAGGCACTACCAGCTTCCAGTCGAATTGAGCTGTTAGACGGTATTTATTCTTTGAGAAACGGTAAAGTCGATCATTTTCGATTTTAAAATTTGGAAACATGGAAGGGTTATCCGAAACATTTTTATATAAATCTAAATACCAAGGATCACGTATGGAATTTAGGTCTATGGCATTTATTTGAATGCGAGAAAGACAATCAGGAATAATATTTTCTTTTCCTTTGCGATGAATTAATTCAAAATCAAATTGACTGAGACGACAGGCCCATCTATTTAGACGACCATTAGGGTTTTTTAAATTAGAGAACCATTTTAAAGATGCATGATCTGTAATAATATAACATTTTCTGCCTTCAACATAAGCGCGGTATTGTTCTAAGGCATAAAGAACAGCCAATAATTCGCGTTCAGTAGCGGAATAATTAATTTCAGCTTTATTCAAAGTACGACTACAATAAGCTATCGGGTGGTCGACACCATCATGTTTTTGGGTTAAAACCGCACCAATGGCATACGACGATGCATCAGTATGTATATAGAAAGGCTCATTAAAATTAGGGCACTTTAAAATGGGTGCAGATACAAGAGCAGTTTTTAAAGTATTAAAAGCTTCATTGGCTTCATCAGACCAAGCGAACTTAACAGTTTTACTAGTTAAACGAGACAAAGGTTGGGCAATTTTTGAAAAATTATTAATAAAACGACGATACCAACCACATACGCCCAAAAAACGTTTTACGCTCCTAGCATCTTCAGGTATAGGAAAATTTAGAATTACATCAATTTTAGAAGGGTCGGTATGCAAACCATATCTATCTACAACATAGCCAAGGTATTTTAATTCTGATCTTAAGAAAAGGGACTTTTTCATATTGATAGTCAGATTAGCAGCTTTCAATTTTTCAAATACTGCCTTTAGGAGGCTTAAATGTTCATCAAAATCAGCTGTACAGATTATTATGTCATCGACATAACAGAATACTTTATTGTCATAGTCAGCAGTAAACAAAGAATCCATAAGTCTTTGCATAGTAGCTGAAGCTCCAACAAGACCGAAGCACATACGGTTATAATGAAAAAGACCTTTTCCTGGGACGGTGAAAGCAGTAATTTCTTTAGATTTTTCGCTTAAGGGGATTTGATGATACGCGGCGCTGAGGTCTAAAGAGGTGAGGTATTTGGCATCTCGCAGGTTATCTAAGATGTAATTTACATGAGGTAAAGGGTACGCGTCAGATTTCGAAACGGCATTAATCTTTCTACTATCGAGGCATAACCGAAGAGTACCATTGTATTTTTCAACCATAACTACTGGAGAATTCCAAGGCGAAAACGAAGGTTCAACTATTCCTTCATTAAGCATACGAACTAATTCCTTTTCTAAAGCAGCCTGTTTATCAGGACTCAAACGATAATATTTTTGTTTAATTGGGCGAGCATCGCCTGTATTAATTACGTGTTGTATTAAATGTGTTTTACCTAAACCAACCTTATCAGTATCAATTTGTGAAAAAATATTAGTTATTTCTTTTACTTTAAGTTTTTGTTCAGGAGTTAAAGATTCAAAATCGTTCAGACCAGATTCGAATGGGGTAGGTATAAGACTATCAAGTTTAGCAATAGAATCTATATTTGAAATAAGCTCTGGAGCAAGATTAAATAATCTCAAAAAATCTATTCCTAAAATTATAGGAGTAGTAATTTCAGGTTGAATATTGAAATTTACTAACTGAATGTTATCATTAAATTTAACAGGAATAGTCATGTATTTAGTACAAAGTAGTTCTTGACCATTAGCTACGCGTAAGTGCAAAGGTTCACTATGAGGAAGAATAGGTATGCCAATAGACGTAAATATCGCATGGCTATTAGCTCCGAGGAAACATTTATTTGCACCAGTATCCATTAATGCTTTACACTTCAAATCTAAAATGTCCAACAATACATAAAGACGGGTATCTCCCTTTGGAGGGTTAAAATGGATTGTCTGTTCAGAAAGTAAGGGAGTAGAAGGCATAGGTGTTTTAGAAGAGACAATCCTAGCTAGTTTTTTAAACTAGGATTACATTTAGGGCAATCAGGAGTACGAACTCCCTTTTCTCCGCATTTATAACAAACAGTTGCACGAGATGTTTTACAAAATCGAGTAGGGTGGTTAGTAAGACCGCAACGAAAGCAAGGTTGTTTGGAATCAGAACGATCAACAGCATCTACAAAATTCTTAGGCGTTTGCTGAGAGTAATTAAATTTGACATTTCGTTTAGGATGAGACACAGTACTTGATGCACTAGCCTTAACTTTATCACTGGAGTGATCATGTAATTTAACAGTTTTATCCTCTGCGAGTTCAATACGTCTACACAAGTCCTTCAGTTGAGAAACCGATGCAATATCCTGTACCGCTAAAATTTTAATATAATCTGGACGAATATTACGCATGAGTATATCTAATTTATCAGATTCAGAAAGCTTTTTCTCTAAACGTTCACACATTCCTAAAATAGATGTCATGAAGGTATTAATAGTTTCATTCTTAGACTGAGTTCTAGTGCGAATCTCATTTAACAGTTTATAATCCAAATCGAGGATATCAAAATCTTCTTTCAAGGCTGAAACCACATCACGATAAGACGTGAGCGCAGAACGATTGGCACGGAACCAAGTTAACGCAGTACCATCCAATATTTCGGGAAAACCACGGAAAATACGTTCTTCTGAAATTTTACGAGCAACGCGAAGTTCTTCCAAGCGAGTGAGGAAAGTACGGACACAAGTATCACCAGTATATTTTAAATTTAAAGAATTGATGTTAAAATTCCGCTGAGTTTTATAAATAATCTTCTGCACAACAGGTTCATCATCTACCGATGAATCTTCATCATCATTAGAATCAGAACTTAATTCAGAGGTATCTTTCAAACGATCTAATAACTTATTGATGCTAATCTTAATTTGTTGAACAGATTCAAGGTTACTATCAAGACGTGAAACGCGACACAAAATATACTTGCAACGTGAAATCAAACGAGTAGTGGTAGAAATCGACAGATCATCCTTTATGTCCTTTTCAATATCAGCAACCTTTCGTAGACAAATGTCCAATTCAGCACTGACTTCACTAGGTTTCAAATCGGTGACCATCAAGCTACCTCTTCTAACAAAAGACGCAGTTTGTTTTAACGTTTGACAAAGGCTAGAACGTCTGGCAGAAGTATTGACAGGGAAATTTCTAATTGATAGTTCATGAGAAATTTCATCTTTAAGTAAGTGATCAATTTTAACACCAGCTTGCAGAAAATCCATGATAAAAGTGTAATGTGCAAGGTGTATTCAAAAAGAAACAAACGTACGTTGTAATTGTATAACGTATAAATGTGTAGGGTGTAAGAGTATAATGTTTAAAAGCACTATGTTTAGTTTTTTTTTTTTTTTTTTAAATCACCAAACCTTGTTTAAGTCACATTTGTTTTTGAATTCCAAATTTATTCACAGAATGTTGTCAAATCCGGGTAAAAGCAGTAGTATGCAAACAGATGAAAGTCTGATTTGCAAAAACGCAATAAAATAATTTGTAGTAATTGCTATTAGCAATAAAGTAAATAACACAGTTGTGCTTAAAGGCACAAAATACGCAGAAGTAAATAAATGTATGTTGTTTAAAGATAAGCAGTAAGTATAGTAGAACAGTATACCGCTAAAAGTAATCACTTAATAAAAGTAAATATGTTTTCACTATATTAACATAAGACACTGTAACTGTCTTATTAAACAGTTATGATATTTAGTAAACCAAAAATGCAAATATAAACGTTTATAAATGAAATTTGTAGTTATTATGTATAAGGTTTCAATCCTTAAGTAACACAGTAGGTCATTAAGTAAGTAACACACCACATAAAAAAAAACACAAATTTTTTTTTCCATTTAAAAAATTAAAAACCACACAATACCAATACCAACCAGAGAATATATTATTATGTAAAATGTAGAAACACTACTGTATTACCAAGTATATATAATACTTAAGACAAGATTTTAAATAATACTCATTTAAGCAATTCATTCATCCGAGGCCATACGTTGGGATCGCCACTGTAATATGTTTTATTTTTATTATTATTATTAGGCCTCTCAGTTGGGCCTCAGTGGATTCGTGACTCAGATGGTGAGTGCCACGGTGTAGTATCTCGGCAGGCTCAGCCAGTCGGTGAACATGAGACTAGACAATTTAAAAAGACTGACCGAATGAGATCCCAGGGCATGGGTCGTAGAAACAGGCCACCCTCGGAGGCGAAGGAACTGTCAAAATTTATGAAATGAAAGGGCGCCAGACAGTCCTCACTCAAGCTGGATGAATTACTTAAATGAAACAAAGAAGTTTATGTTAACAACCATATTATTTATTGATACTAAGGTAACATAGGTCAACAGGGGTCCCGACCGTGTTGAACAGTACAACCACTATCAATAGGTAATCTTAAGGTAAAGTACTAACTAAATAGTCTTATGATCTAGACACAAAACATCAGATTATTTGTATATATGTCTATACAACATTGAATAACAGTAGTGGGTTTATAAGCCCAACCTCAAGTTTATACAAACAGGCAAGTTATATCATGGGTTCACTAGCCCCATTACACTTGAATAAATAACATAAAGTTTTACCATTGTCCTAGTAAGAGGGATGCAGGATTAAAGTATACAAGACCATCTCAAAGTGATGGAAGCAGGTACATCACAAAGAAGTGTTCATGTCCGTTGAAATAGGTACATCCTAAAAACCTTGGATGAGAACTCTGGATAAAAACCCTTTTCTAAATATACAGGATAAAAACCCTGGATAAGGACTCTGGATAAAAACCCTTTTCTAAATTTACAGGATAAAAACCCTGGATAAGGACTCTGGATAAAAACCCTTTTCTAAATATACAGGATAAAAACCCTGGATAAGGACCCTGGGAACAAAAGAGAAGTTCCAGGTTATAAATTTGGAATTCACAGTATCTATGCTATTTGTACAGTTACACTGGATTCCTAACAATGATAAATTGGTGCAGACATACCGTTTATGAGCGGGTCCATCTAAAGAAATGAAATGCAGGTGTGCACATGGCCGCATGTGGGGTGTGTTACTAATACTGTGGACAAAAAAAACCGACAATATTAACAACAACGTCACTACATAAAGACAACCTTTAGCTTAGGTTGGAAGAAATCCAATTCGGAAGGCAACTTACCATCCTCTGGTGGTTGGGTGTCATGATACGGTTTGACGACTTCACATCGTCCAAAGCGTGTTCAGGTATGGCTTCTGAACTAAAACAAAACCAACAACGAAATGTAATACACTATGCTTGAACAATATCAAAACGATCTAGATGATCTATAAATATTTGACTTACCTATTGGCCAAAACAAGGGTGCATGCGCCTACGCGGCGCGGCCCGAAAAGAAGCGTCCCGTTCCAAAATTGTAGGTTAAGGCCACAGTGCTTTTTTTTTTTTTTTTTTGAATAGTTTATACGGCCATGGAATCTAGTCCTTTAAGGCCTTTCTTGAATTTATTAATCTTCTTCAGTCCTACTTAAGTCAGTCGAGTCAAAAATTCAAGTCAATAGTCAAGTCCAGTCAAGTAAGTAAGTCTAGTCTGAGTCGGATGGCTAAGTGAAGCGGTGGAAAAATTTCACTTAGCTATAACATGGAGATTTTGGTGACAAAGATAAAAAGTCACGTAATCGACACTGTATCACTTCCCAACACTCACGCTTGTTCACGAACACTGCGAATAATAAACCACCAATATTATGCACAAACACTCGAAAAAACCTAAGTTTTGGAAATTAAATACAGCGCGGACATAGCGACAGTTTACTTTCCCTCCAAAAACCAAGGATGTGACATAGACTTATACCATAGACAAACTGTCTGAAGATCAAAGCACAAAAATGCACCTATTCAAACGAAACGCAGTCTTATCAATCCATACTAAACAAGACGAGGTGGATTAAATCCTAATCGAAAAATACATTAAAATCTTTTGACAATTAAAATATCCACGAAAGCTAAATTCGATAACTGGCTAAATACCCTGAGCAAACGCCGTATAATTAATCGATGACTGCGAACTGTCAACGTCAAAACCGGTGTTTTGCTTGATGTGTCAGATTCACTAGGTAACCAAACAAAAGTAAAAGGTTAATTTAATTAATTTATGTTTTTAAATAATTATCAATCTAATCTGTAAAATAAGTTATAGGTACCATGACAAATGCATGATACGCTGCAACATAGTAGTATATACAATGTGGATACTAAACAAGGTAACAACAAAGTGTGTATCAAAAGCCTACTTGATGTGCTTTACACTATTTTAAATATGACCAACTTGGGTGAAAAGCAAATGTGTCTATATATAGGTAAGGTGAGAACAATCTAATACCTCAACAATTACCAAAATAGTCAGGTGAAAGGTTGTACAAAAGAACAGAATATGCAAAGCAATAAGGATGTAACCCTTAAAGTGTTACAAATTTATTAGCATGCTATTTTGAAAGCAAAACATTTAATAACACTAAGGTTACAATGTGTACTACTATGGCAAATAAACGAACTGAATTGTCATATCACCTGAGAGTTAATTCTCTTTTCTAACTACCTAGTCCACAGAGAACCATTCTATTAAAATTTGTACTCATCAATCCTTTACAATTTCAAGGTAGACGAAAACAAATCGAATGTTGAAGTTGAAGTAATAAATAAATTTGAATTTTAATGACAGAACCTAGAAGCCAAACGAGGTGTGGACAGCCCCTGCATCATTTGGGCGTTTGGATACGGTTTCCGGGGCACGTCGTGAAGTTCCTCTGTACGGAAGTTTGACCAACTTTACAATAGCGTGGGTACAGAGATAAAGCTTCTTACTGTTACGTTGTGTTATAAATTGACGTATTTATTTATTTAACTTTAGAACACAATTGTAAACGGCGGACTTAAAGCCGTATGTATATTTTGTCATTCTCTTGCGGCATTTAAGAGAAAGTGCCGAATTGCAATAGCCGAGCCCAAATAAGTGTATAAATAATATAGTTAACATGTTATTTTTCTGATTTTTTTTTAGCACTATTGTATCGTTTGGTTTATTATTATTTTTACCTATTTTGTTTACCTTCTTTTGTTGAGCTAAATTTTTGAACATGTTATGTACACATATTATTGGTGAGTTAGGTTGTCTTATTTTGTAAATTATATTTTTTTCTTATCAATGTACCCACCTAATTAACTGTTTGTGTACTTATAAATAAATAAATAAATAAATAAATAAATCAAGGATGAGAAAAAAGAAATTAATGAACCGGTAAGCTCAATTTTAAACTACAGTGAAATCTTGATCAATGACTAGACATAATGAATATTAAAAAAAATCCGTTCCTTATATAATTTGGTTAAATAAATAATCCTTTTCTGTTATGTTTTATGGTTGACTGATAGTAAATGTCTTAATTATATTATTTCCACCATTTGTATACATTTAATTGTGCAACAAAGTTTAAAAATCTGAATATATATGAATATAATAATTATAGACGAAAATTTAATATTAAAATGATATCATAACTTGACTAAGGAAAATATTTGACGATGTTTTAGTCAATACAATTGATAAAATTAAATTAAATTATTAAATTATAATTCCCTATAGTTACAAATTGCATTATTGCTTAAAACGGCCACTTTTAGCAGTTTTGCAAAATGTAACTTTATGGAACTATAATTTAATAATTGAATATGATTAAAATTAACTTCAGTTCCAGAACCATAATTACAGCAGAGGGATTTTTGATAACTTGTGTTTTCAGTGAGTAATGATTTTTAAATGACGGTGGCGCTAGTGTTCACCGAGGTATCACCTTAAGTATTTAAAGCTAAATTAATGTATGTTCGAGATTCTTTATTTGAACCTTTGAAATTTTTGCATGTATTAGACTAGGATACATATATTTTTTTTATTTATATTTAGCGGGCTTAACTTCTATGCCTTAATGTTTTGTATACGTTTCTACCGTGCCTAATGTGAATTTGAATATTTTGTACAGAAGATGAAATGACATACAAAGGTTTGTGAGATCGTCCCGGGGTTCCGACTGCCTTGTAGGTAGAGACACTTCGGGACACGAATTAATAGGAAGTGTAGGTCAACGGGACTGTGCACTCCGTGAAAGAGTGGGACACTCATTTGCAGATTACTCTATACATAAATATAATCACGTCTTTATTCCGGGTTAGACAGAGCCCAGGGCCATAAGAACTTAGGCCACGTTAAGCATGTTGGTAGTTGAAACAGTAAATCAATAGTGACGGGTGGCTAGCCGCATCGCCTATGTCATGATTCCCCCTATCACCGATTCCCATCCTACTTGCAATATTGAATAATTTATAAACATTATAACTAGATAGTATACACTAAAGTCACTGTCCTTTTTAAGTATGTACAATATGAATAGGCAAAGGTGCCTATTAGCGAAGTTGCCCTTTCGCGTACGAAATGTGTGATTGCGGTGCTGTTCAGTCTCCTGCATGGTAGAAGATTTGAAGAAGGCTAACGACAAAGCAGTAAACGTGGCCACGTCCTAAAGATGAAGCGAATGAAGGATTACATACTTAAAATGAACGTTATTTTATTTTCGTAGTAGTAAGTTAGTTAGTAAAATAGTTCCAACAATGTCTAATATCCGGCTCGAAGGACCAACTCTCAACATGGCACGTGTAGACAGAATTTGTAATATGTCGTGCAGCGCCACCCAACGACATTGTTTGCTACTTAGGAATAGTTTGAAACTTGTTCTACGCTGAATTTTAAAATTTTAAATGCCTTGCGATGCGTTGTAATACCGCTTGCAAAGATTTTCTGCCATGTGACTTTCGGCTCAAAAATAGACCACAATATATTAATAGAGAACAAAATCCCTAATGTGACCTAGTGCCAATTTCTTGCATAATTGACGATTTGTTGACTACAGAGCAGTGAAGATGTCTATTGCGTAGACACATCGACTCCAAAAGCAGAATATATCGAAAAAAAATAATGAGAGTTTAGGTAGTCATATTTCCTTGTGCATATATTTTCTTTATAAAGATTAAGTCATAACTTTCATCAAGTTTAATCATTTAAGGTACAATATTAGTTACGGACAGCCGAGAAAAAAAGTTTAGCTTTCAAGGGCAAGAGCTAGTTGCAAAATAAATATGAGTTAATGAATTCGTAGAATTTATTACTTTAATAAAAGCGTCGTGTAAGGCTTAAATCAAATTACTGATTCTCAGAGGGCTTTTATATTCAGATAAGTATTTTAAAAATATAAATCTTTATAGTACCTACATGAATAATAATAATACATAATTTTGTCCTTTGTTGATTTGTATGTGTAATGAATGTTTTAATAAATGTCTATTCTATTCTACGATATTTAATTTACACTGTGGCTTGACTAAAAAACTAGATAGATAGATATACTCTTTATTATACCATTAACATACAAATTATACATGTTGATACAAATACAAACAGTGTGTACAAAGGCGGATTTATCGCTAATGCAATTTCTTCCAGCTAACGTTAGGGCGGATAGGAACAACGTGGAAAAAAATGGAATAAACCAGACTCGGTCTGTGATGCTAAACAACTTTATCCAGGGAACATTTTACAGAAAATATTTAAAAAACATTCCTATTCAAATCATGCAATCTTGTAAACAAAAGACCCTATGTAAACCACAGAAAGAGGTATACGGTCTTACTACAAAAACATGTCTAACTTTAAACTAGGTTTAGACCATTATCAACCCAAATCAATCACACTATCTATATTAACTTGATTTGGGTGGATAATAGTTTTAACTTTGCTATATAGTATATAGCAGTTTCGCTGGACATTGTGATATAAAAAAAAACCTAGTTTTAAAGTTAGACATGTCTGTGTAGTAAGACGGCTAGAGTCTAAAGTTTCAAATGAGCTACGGAACCCTAAAAATAGCAGGGTTCCAGAGGCTTATCGTGTCTTCTACTATTCCAAGTAAAAGCTCAAGATACAATGTCACAAAAAATAGTATCTCCAAAATCCAATGCTGGCTACCCTTTTCGTTGCTTAACACACACTATCGTTATTAACAAACCTGCTTCTATCGAGCTCCTCGATTTTAAAAAGAATCCTCGTCATATTCGGCTTCTATTTGGGGTAAAAAAACCTCCGTGGCGAAATGGTCAACATATCTGCCCGGTACTAAGGAGGTCCCGGGTTCGATCTCAGGTCAGATCAAGATGAAAAGTTATATTTTTCTGATTGTCTGGGTCATGGTAAAATATAGTATGGTTAGTATCCCATAGCACAAGTCTCGAACTTACTTTGGGGCTAACTCAAAGTAAGTGATTAGCCCTTATATATTAATTTATTATTTATTTATCTAAAATTACTGGCCAAACTTCTTAAACAGAAAAAAAACTTATTTTCAGATAGCAAGATTTATTTAAATTTAAAATGTAAATGTCCTCTTCGCCATGGATTAAACGGGCCTAGACGTTATTAATTGGCCTGTTCGGCTGTTCCCCGGGCCAATTACCTTTTATTGACAATTTCCGAGGGCCTATTTACCGTAATAAACTGAATTTAAAATGGTTTATTTTCCTAAACAATTTGTACCTATTTTGTAATCTGTAGCTCCATTGTAATAACTAATACCGAATACGAACCAAGATTAAAAGCGTACCCTGACATTCATTTCAATATAAAATAATTTACATTGTTAAGTCGTTTAAAAAATTAGTTCGTTTACATCAAAGAAGTTCGAATCGCGCGGCAATTTTTTTTTTATCTATGGTTTACATAGACAGAATTTATTCTATAAAATTTATGGTCTGACAAGTTATAGTGCCGTTCAGCCTCAATTAAGATAATTTATGATAGGTTTATCTACTTGTAAATTGCAATTTAAAGCTGCTTTGCTGTACAGTCATGAGGATAAATATCTATACAACTGTATTTAATTTCAGACCTTATCACATTGACTTAAGAACCGATGGTATGACATAATGATGCCACTGTGCACGCAATCCAGTCCAGCTTACGCATTTTTTGCGTAAGTAAAACTGGCAACTTCCTGTGTTCTAGTAATAACCAACTATTTTGAACATCGCTTTTACACCCCGATTAAAAAAGGGGTGTTATAAGTTTGACGTGTCTAACTTTGTCTATAAATGTGGAATCATAATGCTAAATCGGATCGCCTGTTTTGTTTGAAACCTGACTTGATTGAGATAGTTCTTATCTATAATAATAATTTACCTATGGAAATCTGTTAAACCCATAGATAAAAAAAGAACAATTTACCTTAGAGCCGCGCGCGATTCCAAATTCTTTGGTTAAACCGATTGAAAATAATCAGCTTATTAAATTTTATCAACGTTTACCCAATTGACATAAAATTTTTTTGTATATTACGGTGTATTGTTACTGCTCAGTGGAACTTCAAAGTATTTAAAAAAAAATATTTTTATATAGTATTTGTTATTGTACAATGTGAATTGTAATAAATAAGCTTAATGTAATATTACTGTAGATGACCCAAATAAAACGGACGAGAAACTGGTACGCTGCTGGTTGAGTCTCAGTGATAGGAGCGGGGTTGATGCTCCTATCACTGTCGTGGTTATAGTTAAAACTTTTCCTCTACCTTAACCTTTCGCTTTCTTTATCTTCTAATATATAAAATTCCCGTGTCACAATGTTAGTTTACCTTACTCCTCCGAAACGGCTTTACTGATTTTTACCACATTTTATATGCATATTTAGTAGGTCTGAGAATCGGTTACTAACTATTTTTCATAGCCGTAAGTGATAAGGGTCGTTCACCTTTAAATTACCTAGAAATAATTTATATGGCAAAACAACGTTTGCGGGGTCAGCTAGTTAACTTATATATACATATTATAGATTGGAGAAGAAATAATAATAGAGATTTAGAGACGGTCATTGTTCTGTTGTGAAGCTTGTGGCTAAAGTAGTCAAAATTAATGATCTCAGACTGTCGCAGAGCACTCAGTGTCTTCAGCACTTAGGTCTTAGACTAAGTGAAGATAAATGAAAAAACACAAATGCGGCCATTTTTGTTTTCTCCCCCTTTCATCATAACGTTTTCCCAGTTGCATCAATAAATGTAGCGGTAATAATTACGATTTTTTTATCATTGATTTGAAATACTTCATACGCAGTGTTGATGTGTAAATCTGTTATTCAACTTGATTTTGGAAATGAGAATTTCAAACAAGTAAGTGCTATCAGTGCTTTTATTCTATAAATAAATAAACTAATTATTAAGCCTTTTAGATTTATTGTACACGTTATTATTAATCCATTAATTAAAAAAAATATTTGTCTAACCTGTTTTGACTAAAATATGACTTACCCTTTGTCTCTTAACGATATTTATTGTCTTAGAATTAATAACAGTTTATTATCAAATATTGTGACGTCATTTTTTACGAAAGAGGGAAATATTTTTCTTTTATTTACAAACTAGCTGTTCCCCGCGGCTTCGCCCGCGTGGGACTCGGTTATATCGCGTCCAAAAGTAGCCTATGTTTGACCTCAGGTTGTTAACTACATCCCTACCAAATTTCATCACAATCGGTCCAGCAGTTTAGCCATGAAGAGGTGACAGACAGACAGACAGACAGACAGAAAGACAGACAGACAGACTTTCGCATTTATAATATTAGTATGGATACTTACCTATCTAAAAAGTTACATAGCCAAAATCGCCTTATATAATCCGTGAATAAACCTTAACAAAAGCTTAATATTCTAGAGTATAAATAAACAGATAATATTTCTTATGTTTAATCTATTTGGACAGGTACAAGCTCTGGGGATAAAATATTAAAATATTCCGCCCTGAATACGTTACATTTCGCTTTATTAAATGGTAGAAAATATCAACGCTATTTTCTATTATGGAAGATAGACACAAAAATATCTTATTATGACTGAAGAAGTATCATGTATCTCGAAGAATACGACGACCTTTATTTTGCAGTATTCACTGGACTTGCTAGTTAACAATTGGTTTTTTTTTTCCAAAATGTTTGTGTAAACTTTTATTAGGAAGTTTGTAAGAACTATGTATGAAAAGTTTATAATATCTTTTCATATAAAAGGAGTTTAGAATAAGGCGACAAAACCACGACATATTTTGTAGTTTTTTTCCAGCTTTTAGTATGATTGTCATCCTAAAATTTGCACAGGATTCGAGATCTTCTCAATCCCGTGAAATCATATTATGTATGTGAATAAATATTATGTTTTTATGCTACCGCCTTCTTTGGGTTTTCTATTTATTAGTAACATAACTTACTATTTGTAGTATAGTTATTATTAATTGAATTAAACGTGGTATAGTTATAGCTAGCGTACGAACTATGATCTCTGCTTGACCCATTAGGCTTTTAGCTATGCTGGTAGGTTAATTTCGCCCATGGTGTAATTGTATTATGTGCAGTGCAATAAAAGATTAAATAAATAACTATGTGCAAAAAAGACAAAAAAAATAACAAATCGTCTAGCATTGAAATATAATACAGGTCCCTGGCCTTTTTATTAGGGGGTAAACAGCCACACGATGAAAGGGAAAAAGGAACTTTCCTTCACGTCAGTCAACAAGTTTGGCGAAAAATATTATTTTTGTAGTCTGGTTACAGGATTTTGTGTACCTCAAGGCGATTGGCTTAAATTGATGTTATTGTTTATAGATACTTGAAAATGAATCACTATATATTTTTAGTGGTATGTTCGAGGTTTCTGTAATCTTTGGTAGTTTTCAACTTCACATCTTGTCACGTAAAACTTATTTTAAAACCATAATAAATGGGAATTTATATTTGTGATATAAATAAAATAAACTTTTTTTACTTCAGATATTAGATACTAATGTATTTTTAGAAAAAAAAATTTGCAATGAATTAAAAAAGATTCTAAATTTAAACAGACCTTTTCTCTCGCATAGCATATAGTCTTTGGTCAAAGCAAATATCTGTAATTTTATTAATGATACCCGGAAAGAGGAGAAATCCCTCATAATAGAGGACAAAAGACGTGACAAGGATGCCGGCCGTGGTCATCCATCATTAATTCGTATTCGGATGGATGGACAGTTGGAGTAACTTATATTTGTAGAGCAAAACAATAAAATATTTCTAATGCATTTTCTTCATTATATCCATAGATTAAAAAAAAAAATTGCGTACCACGCGCGATTCGAAATTCTTTGATTATATCCTATACTTTTAAACGAGCAATATATAAATTTATTTATTCATGTTTATTTGTAAAAGTAAATTCTTTGGAATTTATGTATTCGAAAACGGCTCTAACGATTTCTTTGAAATTTTAAACATAAGTTCTAACATAGTCAAAAAGATAATTTAGCTGGGTTCCATGTCCGGAAATATAAATTTTACCCATATTTTTAGGCAAACAGATTTTCCGCATAATATTACCTAATTTATCTTATTTACAAATTTATTTTTATTGAAAAGTTTATTTAATGGACACAAATTTACAACTATTATACAATCTTAAGAACTATCTATATACACACTTAAAGTTAAAATATATATACATATATATACATAGAAAAAAAAAAACAAAAAAACAAAACAAACATACAAAACACTACGCATCGAAATACTCCTCCGCATCACTATCAACTGGAAATGTGCCCAGAAGGCTGGCAGCATTGCCACGCTGTATGGCAATGCTTAACCTTTGAGCCAAATATAGGCCAGCCTTCTGGTCACATGAGGCGCCAATTAATCTTTTGGAGAGATCTCTAAAAAGAGAACGCGCACTCGGACCCCATGGCCCAAGGGTCTCATTTTTATTTATTCATTTATTTATTTAACTTCATTGCAATAATGTAAAGAGCGGACTTAAAACGTAGGAGTTTAGATTCAAGGAATTGCGTTGAACCTTCGGGTCCTTTTGTACTTAACCCGTTTTTGAGATTCTTTCTTACGTGATTTAGGTTCTATTCAAATTTAAATTAGCTAACGAAAATCCTTTGCGTATTTTCATTACCTGCTAATAATATACTATATACTAATATTAGTCCCAGCATGCCTGTCCCCAATAGATTGCACACACAATCCTTACGACAATTGTTTCAGGCAAAAAAATTGGTAAGTCTTAATTTTTTTCACCTGCATGAACTGCTCTCTTTGTCATCTAAGCGTGTGTTCGGTTGCGGCCCCAACTGGTTTTGTTTCAATGGAGTCATTCGTCGTTGTATGAACTGACCCTAAGAGTTAAGGGTGAGAATACAGGATGAGAATCGGGTGAACTTCTATGATATGTCACCTCGACCTCGCCACCGACACAATGTGTAAGGGATGGAAGTGATAAATGTATCACAGACAACTTCTATAGTTGGATTAAACTTATTATTACATTATGTAGTGGAAACTTGCTGATTTATGTTTCGACTAGCTGTTTCCATGGAGAAGAGTGTTTCAGGATAGCTGATAAGAAAATTTTGGTATTTCAAAATTCAAATGAAAATCGCTGTAATATAGGTTTGATAAGGTCTGAACAGGAAAATAAAAAGGACTTGTATAAAAGAAAGAGTATTATTATTACTTTTGCATGATCATTTAAATGATTGTTTTGATGGTAAAGTAATATCTAGATATAAATAATAAATATCTAGATGCTCGTATGTTTGTTATTACTAGGGTATAATGACTGGGTTATCCAAAATAATAGACACTTTTAACCTTTTAACACACAGTATTCCCAACTAATATTATAAATACGAAAGTATGGTTGTATATTTGTTTGTTTATTTATTACCTCTTCACGCCCCATCTACTGAACCAATATTCCTATAAATGAAATAATGTTTTACAATCAATTGTTTTTGATTTACCTGATAATGTAGATCAAATTTATTTTTTGTCATGCTTGCATTATCTTTTTAACTTGAACCTTATAAAATGGTCGATATTTTTTTCACATTTTATTTAGAAATGTTATAGCTCATAAACTGTTATTTTCGTAGTGTCAATAAAAAGAAGACAATTATTAATATTGCAGTTATGCCCACCCGGCGCTGGCTGGCTGCCAAACTTTACTTGAAAAAGTGGTTTACTAGCAAAAAATATCGGCCTATCTTTTAATAACCAATCTATCGTAATAACGTACAATTTAATTTGTCTGTGTTATGTTTATGACCAATTAGGTGCAAATTTTAGCACGCTTTTTTATATCAATTTATATGATTGCTTAAATGTTTATTTATAAAGAAGTGGGAATGAATCTTAATATATCTACATATTATATCATCTTTTCGTCCAAGTGTGTTTACCAATCGCTTCTTCAGCTTACGCTTCAGAGCCCAGTGTACGATGTTAATCATGGTCCTGATTTGGCGGTACCTACTGGTTTTTGGTTTAATATCTATAGGTGTACGTTGTAGCGAGACACTCGCCACTCATAACAAACCTCAACCTATCGTTTGGCAACGGCTGCGCGCGCAATGAAAAACATCGACGGATCGGGGCGTTCTTCATTCGTCGGTTCTCTACCACATGACACGCGTCTCTGGTGTCGATATTCTTATATTGTAAACTGTGTTGTAAAATTGTAATATATCTATCTGTATATACTATCCTCTTTTGCTATCGAGTTCCTCTCTATACCTTCTCCGCTTTCTACCTACTACTGCTTCGCCTGCTTCCTACTGCTATACTTAACTACACATCGTGTGCGACTGAATGCCGATCTTGTTAGAAGTTGGTTTAGTGGAAACCCACACGCCACCTTCTACACTGGTGACCACCGACTACGAACAAGAAGCACCTTTTGCGCCGATTTGTGACCTGGAAATCATGGATCTTTCTTTGGATAAACTGGGAGAATTGGCTGATAAAGTGTACGAAATTGCTCCTGCTATACCTCAGGTCTCCATGGCTAGCACTTCTACTGTCATCACACCATCTTCGCCTATGGAAGAGCTAACAAGGCAGGTCAATGAGCTAACCAGGCAAGTAGCAGCCCTTACTAATGACAGGAATAACAGAAGTCACTCACGTTCCAAGCCTAGTTTTCAGAGAAACCGCTCAAGCAGTCGCTCGAATTACACACAGCCACCGCCAGACCACCCGCACTGTTTCTACCACTATACTTTTGGAGCTCAGGCGAAGAAGTGTAGGCAGCCCTGCACATTTGAGTCGGGAAACGCCCAGGGCGGTCGGAAGTAGCGGCCAACGACTGCCCTCCATCTACAGGCCGTCTTTTTGTCACCGACCGCGCCACGAAAATGCAATTCCTTGTGGATACTGGCTCAGACTTGTGCGTTTTCCCACGATCAGCAGTCAAGACGTCCTGCGCTCGTTCCAAGTATGATCTAATAGCGGCAAACGGCAGTATCATCCATACTTACGGGCCTATACAGCTTCATCTCAATTTAGGACTCAGACGCATATTTTCTTGGAGCTTCACAATAGCTGACGTGTCAAAACCCATCATTGGTGTTGATCTGCTTAGCCACTACAATTTACTAGTTGATTGCAGGAATCAACGTCTGGTTGACGGTACTACAACTTTACATGTCGCCGCCATTTCAGAAAGAACAGGAACCACTGACGATATCGCCTCTGTGAAATCTGTTAATGGTGAGTCAGAATTCCATCAAATACTTCGAGAGTTTCCGGAGATTACAAGGCCTGCTGGTGTGCATTCACCGCCACAGCACAGCACACTACACTATATTAAGACTACGCCAGGACCTCCAGTATCTTGTAAACCACGACGTCTAGATCCAGCTCGACTTCAGACTGCCAAGAAGGAGTTTGAGTTCATGCTTGCCAGTGGCATTGCTCGCCGTTCGGAGAGTCCATGGTCTTCGGCTTTGCACATGGTGAGAAAGAAGGACAATTCATGGCGACCTTGTGGGGACTACCGAGCTCTGAATTCCCGCACTATACCTGATCGCTACCCTATACGACACATTCATGACTTCTCACATCAACTTTCTGGATGTTCCATCTTCTCCACCATCGATTTAGTTAAGGCCTACCATCAAATAGCTGTAAATCCTGCTGATATTCCCAAAACAGCGATTACTACACCGTTCGGACTCTTTGAATTTCCGTTCATGACTTTTGGCTTAAGAAACGCTGCCCAAACTTTTCAAAGGTTCCTTGATGAAGTGCTCCTGGGCCTTGATTTCTGCTATGGGTACATCGATGATATCTTGATTTTCTCAAATTCCGTGGAACAACACAAAGCTCATCTTCGCATACTCTTCGGACGCCTCAAACAATATGGCATATGGGTCAACACATCAAAATGTTTCCTTGGAAAAGAAGAGGTAACCTTTCTAGGATACTCAGTTTCAGCTGCCGGTACTAAACCCCTCGTTACTAAAGTCCAAGCGCTTCAGGAGTACACTGTTCCCAAAACTGTTAAAGAGCTTCGAAGATTCTTGGGCATGCTGAACTTTTACCGTCGCTTCGTACGAAACGCTGCTCAACTTCAAGCACCGCTGCACGCAGTACTATCTGGCCCTAAAGTTAAAGGTTCACATCCAGTGAATATGACACCTGATATGCTTAAAGCGTTTGAAGATTGTAAGACCTCATTGTCAAATGCCACACTACTTGCCCATCCAAACCCAACTGCAGATTTAGCCATCGTGACTGATGCATCAGATTTGGGTATTGGTGCAGTCTTGCAACAGCGAAAAGGAAAGGAGTGGCAACCTTTGGCCTTTTATTCGCATAAACTGAGCCCATCTCAAAAAAAGTATAGCCCATACGACCGGGAGCTGTTAGCTGTTTACGAGGCCATTAAGTACTTCCGCCACATGGTCGAGGCGACGACGTTTGCCATACTAACTGATCATAAACCACTCACCTTTGCCTTCACAAAGAATAGAGACCAATGTTCACCTCGCCAGTTCAGATATCTAGACTACATAGCTCAATTTACAACAGACGTTCGATACATACCTGGACCCGAGAATGTGGTTGCTGATGCTCTCTCGCGCCTAGATGAGATCTCCGTGGCCATCGACTACCAAGAACTTGCACGATCCCAGGAAGCTGATCCTGAGCTGCAAGGTCTTCTTAAACATGGTACCGCTCTGAAGCTAAGGAAGATACGAACAGCACACATTAACTTACCAATATTCTGCGACACTTCTGTTCAGCCACCTCGACCATACGTCACTCCGAACTTAAGAAGGCAAGTCTTCAATATGGTGCATAACTGGAATCACCCAGGGAATACAGCTACAGTACGACTGGTTACACAAAGATTCGTATGGCCAGGGATTCGTAAGGACTGTAGAGAGTGGTCTAGGCAATGTTTAAATTGCCAGAAAAACAAAGTCACCCGTCATACTCATTCTCATCTCTCATCTTTCATTACTCCTTCTGCGAGGTTTTCTCATATTCACATTGACCTCGTAGGACCTTTACCATTGTCTTGTGGTTACAGATACTGCCTCACTGTCATCGACAGATTTACTCGATGGCCTGAGGCTATCCCCCTACAGGACATCACAGCAGAGACCTGCGCAGCTGCCCTCGTGTCTGGCTGGATAGCTAGATTCGGCTGTCCCGCTCGCGTGACTACGGACCGTGGTCGTCAATTCGAGAGCCACCTTTTCAATGCACTCACGTCTATGATCGGCGCGCGACATCTTCGTACTACAGCGTACCATCCAGCTGCTAATGGCATGGTAGAACGTCTCCATCGCCAGCTCAAGGCTGCCATAATGTGCCATGACTCTTCACAGTGGACCGAATCGCTTCCACTGGTGCTACTGGGGATCCGAAATACCTGGAAAGAAGATCTACAAGCCAGTCCAGCTGAGCTCGTCTATGGTGAGCCACTCCAGCTACCTGGTCAATTTCTATCTCCCAAAGATGACTACACGACAGCAGATATCACCCAGTATGTAACCCGACTTCGAACGAATATGGCTAAGCTTTCTCCAAAACCTGCTTCATGGCATGGTACTTCTCCATTTTACATTCCACGCGATCTTCATACCGCATCCCATGTCTTTCTTCGGCAAGATCACGTAAGGGCATCACTCGAACCACCCTATGCCGGACCTTTCAAAGTCCTCGAGAGGCAGGAGAAATTTTTCAAGATAGATGTCCGAGGTAAACCATCCAACGTCACTATTGACAGACTGAAGCCAGCTTATTTGACAAAAGATGTCCATAGTCCTACAACAATGCCACCAACGACGACGACAACATCTCAAACAGAGGGACAAGAGGTTAAAACAACCCGGAGCGGCAGACGAGTAAGGTTTCCGAATTACTATCGACCGTAGTTACGGTCTGGTTGGGGGAGTGGTGTAGCGAGACACTCGCCACTCATAACAAACCTCAACCTATCGTTTGGCAACGGCTGCGCGCGCAATGAAAAACATCGACGGATCGGGGCGTTCTTCATTCGTCGGTTCTCTACCACATGACACGCGTCTCTGGTGTCGATATTCTTATATTGTAAACTGTGTTGTAAAATTGTAATATATCTATCTGTATATACTATCCTCTTTTGCTATCGAGTTCCTCTCTATACCTTCTCCGCTTTCTACCTACTACTGCTTCGCCTGCTTCCTACTGCTATACTTAACTACACATCGTGTGCGACTGAATGCCGATCTTGTTAGAAGTTGGTTTAGTGGAAACCCACACGCCACCTTCTACAACGTCTTACAATATAACGTCGGTAGAATTTACTAATTACTTAAGGTATGTGTGAGGAGAGAAGATAAATCCAGGTTTCAGCGAATCGCACAATATTTATTATTTGTACTTTACAAAAGGTTAGACTCTTAAGGATAACCGTTAATGAGAGATTGTAGGGGTCGTGAGATCAAAGTAGGCACGAGATCCAGTCAGGCAGCCGCTATGAAATAGCCAGCCACTTAACTTGAGTTGATGAGATCAGCCGAAAGAGGTCTTCTAGTCGACGCGCGCAGCCTTATATATGGCCCTCGGGGTGATGCGGTGCGGGGCAGCGCGGAAGAACCGCCGTAGGAGAATGCGCGACGTCACAAACTAGCAATATCAATCAGGTTCATTTGTTTAAACGGTAAATCTAACTCTTATCTATATAAGCTTCTTAACAGCAATGATTTCATTCAGTTATAAAAGGTGAGAAAGTCTATGAAAATACTGTTACATTGGCAAATCCTCCTAGGCCAAGTACAAACCCCTAAAAATAAGCAAAGTAATAAAATAAAAACTAAGTTAAGCGTTTCCACATAAAACTAAACCTAACTTCTCCCAAACATTAAGCCAAGCAGTTACCACAAAATGAATACTACAAAATGTTGTTCGAAAACTGCGAAAGTTTGTTCATGACATCCCCTGAGTTTAAAACAAAATGACCTGTCTAGACTTTTATATATCTCTGGCTTAGCTCCAAGATGGAAGAGGTAATATTCTGGGTGAAACCTTCACATATTGAATCTTTGTTTGTTATTTGGACTGCTTTTCTGATAGCTAATAGTAGATTTAATTTTATCACACAAAAAGCAAATATCGATATATCTACTTATTACGAACTAGTTTACAATTAAATATATATATGTATATCTTAATTTGGGCCTCTAGGCAAGATTTATACAAAACTTAAGTAGCGTTCCCTCGCTGAATAGAAATAGATGCTTAATCGTTTATCTGTATGATGTATATAGACAACATCTATGTGTAGATGTCATGACAAACGGGATGGAAGTAGGTCTTAATTACCTTGTATTTTTGCTCAAGTGGTAGGGGATTCTACCTGTATTGGATTATGCTGTGTGCTCCAAAGCAACCAGCTGAGGACAGAACCGGGAAAATGCCTAGATGAGAAAAAGATAGAGAGAGAGAGAGAGAAAGAGAGAGCATTCCTAAAGAGGGTTGATGTCCATCAATTGAACACGATCGCTCATTTAACACAGTCTTTCAAAAAGGGCGTGAAAAGATTTCCAAGGCACCCATGGGCTACGGTGACCGCTTACCATCAGATTGGCTGTATGCCTGTTTGCCTACTAAATTCAATATGAAAAAATATTCAAAACTACTCACTACACTTTACGTTTAGTGAAATTAAGTTGATTTTAAGTGCAGTTGTCTTGATGACTCTCACAGGTTCCTTAACCAGTCCAAACATTACTAGATACGAAATAGGGAGCGACCATTTGTCCCATATACCAATGGAGAGATAAAGTCGTGGAGGAACTGAAAGCCCTCCAAAGAGCCGACTGGTAAGAGCAGGGAAACAGTGAAGATCCTTTATAGGTCGCTGAACCATCAGAATAGGTGAGTAAGTTTCTAAAGGTAAGATTTTGCGTGATTTTCGTCAAGTTTCACAAGCAGGAAACGAGAATTAATGATTTTGTGTCAATGGTGCTAGTCAGTTAGCCCGGTGATTCACAATTTGTCATGGAAAGACAATGATTTATAATTATTTAAGAATAATAACCTAAATAATAGCAAAATTTTGCTGATCATTATTATCATCACTACATAGTATAAAACAAAGTCGCTTTCTCTGTCCCTATGTCCCTTTGTATGCTTAAATCTTAAAACTACGCAACGGATTTAAATGCGGTTTATTTTAATAGATAGAGTGATTCAAGAGGAAGGTTTTTATGCCCGTGCGAATCCAGGGCGGGTCGCTTGTTTAGAATAAAATAACGGATTTATAGGTAGCTAATAGAAATCATTAGTCTCTGCCTACGCCTGCGGTCAGGCTAGGTCAAACACTTAATACCGCTCTAGTATCAATCAATAATATTTTCTACCTTTATTTTGTAATCGAAAATGTTATCGAAAGCTACTTTATGTAAAATAAAAACAGAATTTGGACATATAAAAATACACACAATTTATTACCAAACCGTAGCTAACCCACCGTTAACCTTTATCTCAGTCGACGAACCAGGATGGAGTTTTCGCGATATCAAAATAAAAGATATCCCGAAGATTATCCCTGTTTCGAAGAACATATACCATTTACTTAATAGACGTCTAATTCAATCCTCTTCTCTAATATTTCTTATCGAGTGAGAGTGGTGAACATAAAATATTACATTAGCACTAAGAAATAAAATTAAAAATAAATAGTCAATTTATGAAATTTGCGATACATGTGAACATTGGTGTCAATTGAACTGCCAAAATATAATTATCTGTACACTAACCCAGCATGGAGGAGCACATTAAATATGCGAATGTGTGTGTAGACATGTACTGTTACCTGGTTATCAAAGTCCTAGATTAGTATTTTGATATTTTAGTTTGTGATAAAGAAAATTGTAAATAGTGTTACCATAGAATAAATAATAGTACTATTTAAGTACCTACTGTATGACATAATTAACTCAGACGAGAGATTGGTATGCTTAAGGATGGATCCCAGTGATAGGAGTGGGATTGGTGCTCGTACGTTATTTGAGTCAAAACTTTAGATACGTATAAAGCTTATAGCTTTATCCGTCTAAGTTAATCATTGAAAATACAAATTGTGAACTCTGCATCTATTTATTTTATTATCTGTGAAAGAACCCAAATAAATATGTAGTTCAGTTTCATCCCCATAGTGTTCATTTAAGGTAGGTTTACCCTCTATAAAACTGACAAAACATAGCAACCTTTTTGCAGATTTACGCCATATACATTTAGTAGCAGTGGTAGGAAATTGTATGAGAAGAAGACTTTGTTAAACATACTTTCATATTATTATCAAAATGCGGTTGTTTCTCTTTTTAAGCTGAAAAATATAAGAAAGAGTTTTGAGGAACATAGCCTAGGGAATACATTTGTTTACAGTGTATATTGGGTCCTCATCTCATCATCGTCACTACCATGGTTCTTATTTTGAAGGTACTCGTTTTAATATATGCAACGACTGCCGTAGTATGACCTCTGAAGTCTTTCTACAGGGAAACCCGTCCACCTATCAATAGAATTTTTTTTCGATTGTGTTAGTTACACACAGATCTTTCGAACTGCCTGAAGAAATCTGACACAGCCTAATGACTGTTATCTAGCTATAATTGCAGCCTTATATGTCTTTTAAAGCAAGGAGGACCTCAAGATAGAAATACCCTGGCTACCAAACTAGGCTAGGCCGCGGTCACCGTTGCTTGACATGCGTTATCGTTACGTAAACGCATGCCCTGCTAAACTTTCGTGTTCCTTTATCTATGATTGCTCTATAACACAAGTCTCGAACTTACTTTGGGGCTTGTTCAATGTCTATAATTTGAAGCTATATATTTATTTATTTATATGATAGAACCCATTTATAAAATCACAGGTCTTCGACTAGGCAACTTTCTATTTACAACACGGGAAGTGAAATTAAGATCAGAATTGCAGAAACCGATTACCGGTAATGTATCGATCGATTACCGGTATATTGTTGCTACTCGATTTTAAATCTTCGTCGACTATTCTAAGGTTTAGTTTGATACTGTCTCTGTTTATTTATGACTGAAGATTAAGCTACTTTATGGTATTACGACAATAAAGTTTATAATAATGGATATGATCGCAGTTTAGTACTGTTATACTGATAATAAATATAAATTCTAATGATAAAGGCAGACTTTGACATAAATACCAGTAGAAAAGTATTAACTTAAGTATCAATCAAAATATTTGAAAAAGCTTTTTTTTTTTAAGAATTAAACGTGATGATGTACGAATGATGATAATAATGACCGGACTGTTAAAAACTTTTAACTCTACATTTTGGCTTCGTCAGTCGGGTAAAAAGAAGGAGAGCTTTGGACTGAACTATTCTAGGATCGTAAATAATTGTTCACAAAAGAGACAAAATACCAATCAATCTTGGATCATGAACTGCAGATGGATGGTCCAGTTACGTATGACATAAGTTTAACTGCAATTTTGGGTCATAAGTAAACATGTATATACATACGGAACTGCGTATTTGCGCCAAATAGCAGATAGTATTGGGATAAAATATTAATGAGCTCGATAACCTGAGCGGACGCGTGTTCGTGATGATAGTTCGTGTCAAGTAACGGCGAGCGAGACCCTATTAGGATTGATCTCCACTAGTGGCATTACAATCTGTATCGGCTGTTAGATGCTAGATGACAGATAGATTTCTGTAGTTAGGCCGTGATAGAAAGACATCCTTAACAATTCAATCTTTCAAATAATAAGTACATCCGAATCATGGTGGTCTGATTTTAAACAAAGCAGGGGTAGCCAGCAAGCGAGATAATACTTTTGATAATACTATTTTTTTTTTCTTTTTTGGTTAACTTTTGGGTAGAGTTTGCCAATCTATAAATATAATAAAAAAATGGTAAAAATATTTTGTCCGTACATTTAGTAATTTTGACTGAAATGGATAGAGGGACATCTAAAATGAATGATAGGTAGCGAAAATTTTTATTTTTTTTATTTTTTGTCTGATCACGCTTATCTCCGAAAGTACTGAACCGATTTGTTTAAAACTTTCTCCAATTGTTTTAACTCGGAAGAACATTTAAAGTTTGTTTCATCAAAATCGGTTTATTAAAAAAAAAGTTATCGTTATTTGAATGAACTCAATGCATATTTGTATCGAACAAATGCACCAAATTGAATAATTCTTTTTTTGTTTTGATTATTGTCTTGACAAACTTTGTATAAAAGAAAAGCGGGATTCCCGGGCAATTCCTGTGATAACGGGAACGAACAAAGCCCACGCGTACGAAGTCGCGAGACACAGCTAGTTATATAATAAGTACTTACAGAACAATAAAATTTAATTAAGAAATGTCAATTATTCATTGTCAGTATATATAACCTTTCTAAATGGACCTAACCTCTGAATCGAACTCTGCACCAGGAAATTCCAAGACAATATCCGTGGCCATAAGAACAGAATAATGTTATACAGAGAGCAAGTATATTTAGCGCTAACTGCTCAAAGTACATTCTAAAACCTCATGAACACCACGTTTGAAACAAAACAATCGTAGAAATTAAAAGTACTTAGATCAGATAAATAAATAATTATAGCTTAGATCAGGGGGCTTACCCAAAGTCACAACCGCAAAACGGTAACGAGGTACGACAAGAACAAAATGTATGGGATTGACATAAGACTGACCACGTGATTTACCGCAGCTGATGTCAATCCCATACATTTTGTTCTTGTCGACATTCGTTAAGAGTTTTAAAGCTGTCACTTGGCTACGGGTGTTGATTGACGGTTATATTAGTAATAAATAAATACCTACTTATATATATAGGGACAAATCACACATATCGAGTTAGCCCCAAAGTAAGTTCGAAAGTAATTAATAGATTGAATTATATTAATTTGCTATATTTTTTCAAACGGTTTATCACTGGATGGATTGGACTGATATTTATCTTTTCTTACCTTTACAAGTATAAGAAGCAAACATTATTTCTATTATACCTTAACTGTTTAAAACATAATATACTGCATTTTTAACAAGTATTGTGTTTTGTCCCACTGGCAAAGGTCTCCCCTCTTCTCCAAGGTTTATATACTTTTAAATTAGCCCATTTGATGGCATTTCTGTAGCCTACTAAACTCTGTATAAATCTTATTAAAAACAAAATAAAAAGTTAAAATTGGCTTTACCAAATCAAAACACAAATAGCTACTGAGAATTTAAAATATGCAGCTTTTCTTCTATTCTTTAGGTGTTTTAAAGCAAAAGGGTCGTCGCCAAAGCCATTGTGATATTTCATCTAGTTACAACCCTATCCATCCCGGCCGGGGAAAGAAAATGTACCGGAAAACTAACCGGCATTAACGGTATCCGGGTATATTGCCGTTATGAAACAAAGCCCTTAAATAGTCTTCCGGGTTTTATTGAAACTGTGAGCATGTAATAATATTTAAAAAAAAATCCTTTACTACTCCTCTTTGAAGTATACCTCTAATGACAACCTCCGTGGCGTAATGGTTAACACGCCTAACCGCTACTCATGAGGTCCCGGGTTCGCTTCCCGGTCAGGTCGGGATGAAAAATAATATTTTTCTGATCGATCTGGGTCTTGGATGTTTATCTATATTATGTATTTGTTATAAAATATAGTATCGTTGAGTTAGTATCCCATAACACAAGTCTCGAACTTACTTTGGGGTTAACTCAATCTGGGTGATTTGTCCCTAAAAATTTTTTATTTATATTTAATGACTCAGTCATGGTTCTAAGTTTAGAGCGTTTGAGTTATACATGAGTAAGAGATAAATAAACTAAATAGAAATCTAGTACTGGTGTTTATTTCCAGAATATTACAATTAGAATCAGGGTCGTAACAAGTTCAAGCACACAGTCGGTGTTAAGCAACAAGAGGTGTACTCAACTGGTAGATGTCGGGGAAGAGAGTCCCGTCATCTACCAGTCGAGCTATAAAGGTGTTCGGTAGGTCGACCGCCTATCTCGATTCTCTTCTCTCATAATGCCTACTTTGTATCGCTATCGCCACATTTCGCTCCGCCTAACACACAAAACGCTTTAAATTTTTTTTCGTTAGTGACACGAAATGTAAACAAAAAAAATTTTTTTAAAGCGTGTTGTGTGTTAGTCGGAGTGAAATGTGGCGATAGCGATACAAGTAGCCATTACGAGAGGAGATAATCGAGATAGACGGTCGTTCGCGGCACGGGGGGCTGCAGATGGTGGTCGCAGCGTCACAAGCCCGTGAGGTGGTTTAGGAAATCTCTGATACCAGGGTGTGCAGTTGTATTCCACCTGAAGTATGCAAGCATAGAAAAAGAGAGAGACTCGTTTTTCACATTCATTATTTAGAAGTGTCGCAAAAAAGTTTGTAGCTGCGAGATTTCAAACAACTATTGCTAGCACGTTACAATACAATTTTTTATTTATTGAAAATTTATTGAATTTAAAAAATACAAATATCCACTCTTTGACTCGTTTTATAATGTGGTGATGATTCGATACTTACTTTAAGGTTGTGGTCTTAAAGGCATTCAAACCACAAGATTTAAATAAAATTATGAATAAGATATACGCTGCTCAAATGTCGTTGCTGTTGCCATCCATCCAGGTAAACAGGCATACGGCCCACTTGGTAGAAAGAGGTCGTCAAAGTGTCACGTGTTGCGTACCCTAAAAATGTGTGTCTTTACGCCCATTCCAGGAGTGACACACTTAAGTTAATTAACTTAAAATAAGCCGGTAAGTCGAATGATTATAGTTCGTTTTCGAATGATTTTCATGCGACATTACCGGTGACTCGAACGATAATCATCCGACTCATCGGTTTCGGTGAGTTATACTTTCACTCCAGACCTTTTTATTGTAATTGTCTTCTTCTTTTTCAGTCATAATGGCTAATAAACTCTGTTGGTAAAACCATGTCATTGACATACCATGGCAATTTCAGCATGTTGTATGTCATAAAATTGTGGTCTCAAAGACAGTCTCACACGTCTTAGCGTCTACTGGTTTTAGCCTCAGCTGTGTTTTAAGGATATTAAAATTCACTTCTTACTTTTTGTTGATAGCGAAATAATGGTTAAAGTCCTATAGAAAATTAGATAAGAATCTCGTAAATGACAGTCAACATTTATTTTTATAGTTCTCTAGGTTCTAAAATAACAATTTGATTACAATGAAAGTGTACATAAACTGGTCATAAATTACCGTCAACGAGTGGATCACCTCGTAAAGAAGAATTAAGGTTTTCTGGTCATAGTAGATTTTGGTCACAAGTGTTTTCTTTGTCCTTGCACTTACTGTTACCTCAGGTACATCCACCTAGGCTTTCAAAATCATATAGAGTACCACTTGTTGGTGTATTGTACACCATATATATTTTTATTTTATTTACTTCTCCAGAAAAATATTACACAGGTTGTGACAAAATAAGAACTAAATAAAATTCAATCATTTTCCCTATTTATATAACCCCACCACCACGTAGGGAATCAGAATCCCTGGAAATTTAACAATAAAAAAACAACTGCTACTACTAGTTTTAGTTTTAATTTTATTAATATTAGTTCTTTTAGTTTTCGTTTCTAAACTGTTTATTTAATAAATGTTATTTTAGTATCACTACAACATTTCAAACAGCTACTTATTTTATTTAAAAAAAAAAGCTGATAACCGCAAGTGTCAGTGTTTAAAACTATAGCAGAGTTGATAGCATTAAGTTAGTGTTCTACTAGCCTATTAAACATAAAATATAGGTTAACTATGTCGGAGAATATAATAAGATAATAAGTCACACAAACTAGACAAGCAGAATTCATCTAAAACTACGTTCAGCAGTAGAATACTCATTCTAAATGAATTTGTCATCGTGCATTCTACAAAAATGTGACCAGAATCTACTATGACCAACATAGAACTGCATAAGCCGCACGCGACTTAAGGCTGCGCAACAAATAACAATGTCGTTTTAAATAAGGATCGTGTACTGAACATTACTTTCATGTTTATTGTTCGACAATAGGGTTGTCACGAACGGAAAAATCTTAATCGGACACGAAGATATTGCAATTTTTCTTTAATAATTAGTTTGATAAATAATCCAAAGTAAAGATAGTAAAAAAGATTTTTTTAATGAAATAATTACAACAGTTTAATTACATATACTACTAATTTATAAACAATCAGGAAGATGGTTCAGGTAAGGTTGCTAAGGAACGAATTTACTTGTCATTCATTATTTTTAATAAACTTTCCGTAATTTTCGTTCACCCTGCTGCAATAACAATTTTACGACACTAGTGTTGTAACGTTTTACAAAGTAGCTTTATGATAAACAATTTCAAAGTCATTTCTAAAGGTGAGGTGTAGAATGAAGATTGAAATTTGTTACTGTTAGAAGGCAAGAGGAGTAAAGGCAAAGATAAACCGTCTTTTTCATAAAAATTAACACACGTTTGTTAAGCCCATTTAAAATAAAATAAGATTAGTCCTTTTTCTTTCTTATCAAAATTTATCGTGAATGAACGAGACAAAACATATTCCAGTTAAAATGGGCTTGACTCGATTGTTCTCTGGGTTTACCAAATTTTTTTTTAATGAGAGGGAAGTATTTGTTTATGGTTTTTACGTTTCATTGAACATAGAACCCAACTGTCTATAAAAAATAGTGGTTTCTTTATCAAACTCGATTATTAATTTAAAAAATAGGCTACAAAGAAGAAATACTTTTATTTTCAAACTCTTTTATTGTGATACTTAGAAAAGGAAACTTACGAGGTTACAATATTAACTCTTTATTTGAAGATGAAGCGTTAAGGTTGCCAAGTTTAGCCGTTGGTCCCAGCTGTTGTCACTTAGTCAGATACCTACAGAATGTCGGAAAAATCTTTATGGGTGGCCATATTGCATTATTTTTTCCTTTTTATACAGTTTTTTACCTGGTAAAGTTAGGAACAAAAAAAAAAATAAGGTCCTATATAGGTACAGTGTAAATGCTGATAACTAAACAAAATAATAAAAATTCTTCATTTTTTTCTATCGACTCTCTAATCACTATCACTACATAGTATAAAACAAAGTTGGTTTCTCTGTCCCTATGTCCCTTTGTATGCTTAAATCTTTAAAACTTGGCAACGGATTTTAATGCGGTTTTTTAATAGATAGAGTGATTCAAGAGGAAGGTTTTTATGCCAAAGCGAAGCCGGGGCGGGTTGCTAATTTAATAAGTCTTGATAATCAGCATAACTGAGACGTAACGACGACTGAATAGAGTTATTCTGACAAAATTGCGCCGTACGAAGTTTTGTATTATGTGAAAGAAGAATAATTATGCAATTTACCAGCAAAAGAGCAAATGTTATTTATAATTTCAAACATTCGGTGCAGAACTCGCCCAAAAAATCGGTCTAAGCGAATAAATTTCGCAATAACGACCCCATTACACGATATTTGACGCCGAAAACTGAGCGATCGACCGTAAATTAAGAGTGCCGAATAACCCCAAACGTTCACAAATGGCTCGGTAATAACTCGGAAAAAAAACGTCCGTAAATTGTCCGAGCGTAAATTACAGCCCGGAATTAAGCCCCAATGCAAATCGTGTTAAATAAAGGCTTCTTTTTTGAGACGAACATCTATTACACTGTAATCAGGTAGTGATTTCTGCTTGACTTAGATAAAGACAGGCGTGAAAAAGTCGCTTGAAAACGGGGTTTGAAACTAAATTTGACGAACGCTGAGTAGACAGAATAACACTACAGATATATTTTTCATGCTAGCATATTCCATGAAAATAAAGCTAGTTTCGCGACGAAAAAATTGACGTTTTCCGATATTCTTCTGATGCACAGCGTTTTAAGGCTCTTCCTGCGGTCTCACTAGCGCAGTAAAAAAAAAATCTCTTTCTATAAGTGAGCTTATCAGAAATCCTCGCGCAACTTTTTTGCTAATATTCTTATCTTATATTAGAACTTTTGAAGTCATTGAAATTCTGTCCACTTGAAAGTTGACTGACAGACCAGTCAACTTTTGGAAACTACATGACAGTATACTTGTAGTTTCCAAAAGTTGATGATATCTATAGACAGATAAAATCGTTTCCTATCATAGACTGAGTCTAACTATTCTTCAGTACATACTCTAGACTTTCTGGCATACCCAGGTAAAGTGCGTATTTATTTTCTTTCATCCCTTATATTTCCTGTTCCGCCCTGATTCCCTGACCCTACTTATCTCAGCCATAAGCCCATAATGGCTTATGATGATAATTATTTACTGTAATATAATGTCGTATTTATGAGACTCATTTAGAAAACGGCGTAATTAAAATAAATATGTATTAGGTACATGTTTTGAACAACAACAAATTTTTTTACTTGTTGAAGTTTGATCTTTTCTCTTCATAAGTTTTCTAAACAGGTACTATATTGTAATAAATAAGATTTTCAACTAAAACACACGTTATCATGGCAAAATTATAGTCCCAACCCACCCAAATGGTACTAGAAAGAATATTTGTACGTTACTGCTCCCATATATCACGTTAACTGTACCGACGAGTCTGTAAGTCTGCGGAAAACGTGAGAGAAACAGTACTACATAGTATATACTCAGTATAGTTAGTATATCACTTGCTATCAACGCAGTTCACTGAGGAGCTCAATTTTTAAAATTCTAATGTGAAAAGTTATCGCTGAAAACGTAGCCAATACGCAATAAGTTTTCGAAATATTTTTTCTTTTCCGAATACGTATTGGCCTCGCTACGCTTGGGCGTCTAAATACCTCGCGCGGGAATAATTCCTTTCCTCCCTTGTATAACAATCTACTAACACACAGACTGCAAAAGAACTGCAAAAATAAATTGAAAGAAAAATAATTTATATTAATTTATTTTTTGCAGCCTGTATTTATTATGTTATTTGAATTTATACTTAAACCACGGTAACCGGTACCCTTAGTCCCAATCGGAATTCTTAAGATATAAAAATAACGGCCTAACCTAACCTGGTAAGTAAAAATAGCGATAGATTTTAGTAAATTAATTCCTGGTTAAGAACGTTATTTTTGGTTGGCTGTAAAAATGTATAGTCAGAAAAATGAGCTATTTCATGAATATTTGAAAGTAAATTATTTAGGAATTTTTATTTATTAACTAAAATAACAATATTGTTTTCATTTATTTTTTTACGATGCTTAATAACTGTTTTCAGATAATAAATCAATCTAATCAATCTGTGTGATTTGTTCCTATATATTTATTTATTTATTATTTTTAACCCTGACTCAAATTCATGAAAACAAACTACAATTTATACTAAAAAAACTGTATCCAATTTGTCCCAAATCACGTAAATACTCACACAGCACATTTTAGTCGGAGATAGGTACGGTCTTCAAGTCTGACTGATTTATAACGTACTTACCTGAAAGAGAAAATAAATGTTAGTTAATCTTTGTTTGTTTGTTTGTTTGTTATAACTTTTTTATATTAAAACAATTTACATAAATCTATTATATATTATATTTATAATACATACCTTTATTTTTTTTGTTCGAGTATTTCAGACATGTTGAATCGCTATTCCTTTAAGGGGCTAAAAATCTATGAAGGTGACCTGCCTTCTTAGATTTTTTCAATTTGACTTGATTTTAGAGTAAAAGAAACCAAATGATTGTTTTATATAAATGTTCTTCATTTTGTTGAGTCACAGAGTCAAGTCAAGTCAGTAGTCATGTCTAGTCAAGGGCTAAGTGAAGCCTTGGAAGTTTCACTTCACATTATCTTGGGAGATTTTGGTGAGAATGATTAAAGTCACTTATACAACATTTTACCACTTCCCAACACGCTTGTTCACGAACACTTAGCGAATAATAATCAACCTTAATATGCACAAATACTCGAAAAATCACATAGAAATTAGAAATAAATACAATGACGATAACTGAGTGACTTCAGCTTGGCGCCAAAAACTTCCAGAATTTATGTTAAAATGACTATCTAGGTATACTGAAACCTTATAAGGCAAAGCAAAGAGTTCCAATCTCGAACCTTCTTTGTGCTGCACAAAGCAGCTGTTTGCTAGCCTCAGACGATGTTCCAGACTTATTGACTTTACAATGTTACAGGCAATATGAGTTCGATCATATTATTTGCCTATTTAAATACAAATTCAAATTAATTTATTTGCTTTAAATAAGGTTTAACAAAGATGGAAAAATAATATTTTGGACAAGCCTATTTAGCCATTATTACAGTTTGTATTAGTAAAGATTTATGCATTAGTAAAAAGTATCCATTTAAGTTACATATTATATAAATGTTTTTATTAAATACAACTTAAAGTATAAAATTACATTTCCATATTATGCATGTCATTAGGTTTTAAATATATTATTTAAGTATGTCATTTAATTAATATTTTTTTTTGTTAGTATTTTATATAATTCTATCTACTTACCTACATACTATTGTAAATAAGTACAAAAAACTATGCTTGTATTTGAGTGTACATGAATTAAATAAATGAAAAGAAAATTTTCCGCCGTATAAATAGTTGTATATTTGTTTTATCTTACAACATAAATTGCTATGGACGTCAATAGTCGTCTAGAAAGCCACAATGTCTTACTGTTGTCCGTACGTCTATATTGTTATATTGCTTTCATCCGGAACGCCTTCAATTAGATCCAATGGGTCCATCTCTAACAAAAGGTGGTATACTATACGTCTACTTTTGTACAGTCGGGGACAGATAAACCTGACCCCTCTACCGAATCTACCGTAATGACCGGGGGGTCAGCTTTACCTGTCCCCGACTGTACATGCACCAAAATGAATACTACAACTAAAACTCTTCATTGCACCAGGTTTACAAAAACCAATTTCTTGTCCGCGCGGTACCCAATATTCCAATTACCTAATGACTTGGGAAAGTTTGGGAAAATTCACAAAGACTTTGGTAACTTTGGGAATATTTCCGTAATCTTCCAAAGGAAATACCGTTAACTGCATGGGCATAAAAACCTTCCTCTTGAATCACTCTATCTATTAAAAAAAACCTCATCCAAATCCGTTGCGTAGTATTAAAGATTTAAGCATACATAGTGACAGACAGAGAAAGCGACTGTTTTATTTCTATGTAGTGATAGTGACTATCTAAGAAGGTAATAATTTTGGCAGCAGTAAGTTATTAAATTATATATAATTTAATGACTTAATGGAAATAGGCTGGATAACGATCGATGATTGTTTTTTCAAGTTTTAAGGAAGTTGTCGACATATCAATTTATTATCAGAAGAAATACAAAAGAAACTTGAACGTAATTGAAACAGGTGAATAACCTAAAGGATTTTCATTTCTTTTAAGATAAATTTGTTTCAGAAAATGAACTCTAGTATCTACGGAACAAACAAACTCGATCACTTCACTCGATTCGAAAGAGGTCATCGAACTTTGTTGGTCTCCGCCATATTGGGATTTGCTTGGAATTTCTTTAATAAACATTGTATGGGATAGTGTAACGTAATACATGTTACCTGTATTAAATAAATAAATATGAATAGAATAAAAAAAAAATATATACATAACAATATATAACAATAACTTATAATAAAAAAATAAACTTACCTAATTTAAACATAAAATTACAACTAACTTAAACCTAAACACTATCTGCAATTGAAAAGCTTAAATAAAACTAAACCTAATATAAAAATCTAAAAACATAAACATCGCAGTTAATTTTCATTGCGACTGTACACTTAACTGGTTTCTTTTGTTCACTTGTATGACGTCACATCGAAGTTTCTAGGCGCCTCACCGCCCGGCGGCCGGCCACACACGCCAGAACGAGCTCTTACCGCACGTACGTACTGCGATGCGCCTTTAGTTAAGAGACATCACGCGGCAAATAAATAACTAATTTTGAAAAATACTATCTGCTGTGCCTGTGCCACATAAATCAATGGCTGTACAAGCTGCCGCAGTATTTGAGTGATACCGCCAAATATTATTTAGACCCCTAATTGGGTAAGTGTTGAATAGCTTATATACCTAGTATATACCTAGTGCTAATCATTGCAATTGCCTACATTTTCTGCAAGACTATTCTGTAAATTCTTTAATTTAAACATTATTTTGAGTTTACATTATATTTGTTATCAATTAGGTACATAATGTAAGAATTAGGTAGATTGCATCTCAATGCTTTGTTAGACGACTTTCGTCGCCATTTTATTGGTTAGCGTGCGTGCTGTTAAGTTCTTTTTATTCCAAATTAATTATGAAAATCTGTTTTCTTTCTTCTTCATAATTTCATTGTTTAGTGCTAGCTTAACCCGCTCTGATTGCCACACTGCACTGCACTTCCTACATTTTAACTTCCCTGCGCTTACCGCAAGACATCATCCCAGTGTGGTCAAGTTAAGCGCTATCAGGATCATGCTTGACCCATTTTAATTTTATTTCAAGGGTTCAAGATTTGGGGTTTCAAACACCAGCGCTGCTACCCGGGTACTACTAACCACCGGCCGTTCAGAGCTGCTAGCGTCAAGCCACAGCAGAAGCCACGGGAAGTAACCGCTACCAAAGGGAAAAAAAAGTGACGGCCTATTTACCCACGACCTATATGTATATATAATTAAAATCTTATGTTAGTGAAGCTCGGTTTTTCATTTAAAAACCCGGGTCCGCTACATTGGCGCCTGACGTGGTTTTTTTTAAAAGGTCATATTTTTTTGCTTTGGTAGTAAGTAGTTAGTGTGTGTGTTTGTGTTTTTATTTTTGTGATACGTTCCTTCTTTTTATTTTTGGTTGCAATTAGCTAATTTGCGCGTACTTTGGGTTTAAACCTTGTATTTTTTCAATATTACTTGTTGTACTAAAGTACAGTCAGCTACACAAGTCTTTGAATATTTAAATATTTTTATAGTGTGTAATTTTATTTTTTCATTACTGCTTGTTCATATTCTAATGTACAGTCATCAACATAAATGATTTTAAAAATTGTGATATGTGCAAATTAGCTACCATTTAATGCTTATTTTTTTCTTTCTTTTATTTTTCTTCTTTGTTTTTTCTTTGTGCTGTATTTTTTTTTCAGTACATATTTAAAAAAAAATTTTTTTTTTTTTTGTTGTCAAGTTGGACGTAGTAACTTTAACGCTCCTTGTAACAGAGCCGGGTTATTTGTCCATTAGTAGTTTGCTTTAGTTTTAAAATATAGTTAGATTTATTTTTTACTTTCTTTCAACATTTACCCAAACTATTATTTATATCATTTCATATAGACATAATGGCGTATCATATCAAATTCTTGTCACTGAATAAGGCAGAGTTAGAATACGAAGTAGTCATTAGAGGCGAGACTCCTGCTAGTACAGTCCAGGAATTGCGAAAACAAATATCTAAATTAGCAGCATTGTTTCCTTCTGATGATGTTTTAAACAGTTGTCACAATACTGAAACTGATTTATTAGGAGTTAATACGGTACTGTCTAAAATATCTTCGGTTTTAGATAGTGATGAATTACCTGATAAAAGTACTTTGTTGCGTACTCAAAATTTATTACATCACGTTTATCATCGTCTTAAACGAATTCAACCGGATGACGCGAGAGAAAAATCAATTCGAGATTCTTCCGTTATAAAATTTAAAGAATATTATAAAAAATATAATTCCATCAAAGATAATGTTGTTGATCTTCTTGACGTTCAAAGCACTGAGCCAGAAACTTCTAATTCTTTTAATATAAAAGTAACATGCGAGCGCGGAATTTCCAACGAAATTACAAAAATTAAATTCGATGGGAAAACTTGCGTGCGTACGTTTATTCAACGTGTTTCTGAATTTTGTAAGGCTAGGAATATAGACGATTCAAAACTTTTAGCTTATTGTACCGAAATTTTTACCGGAAGTGCACTTCACTGGTATAGGGGTATCATGGATGACGTTAAAAACTGGAACGATTTAGTTGTTTTGCTGCGGAGGGATTTCGATCGGGCTGATTACGACTATAGGCTCATTTCGGAAATTCGTTCACGTACGCAAGCTGAGTCTGAAAATATAACCATTTACCTTTCAGTAATGACTGGTATGTTCTCCCGTCTCTCAAAACCATTGTCGGAGGAGGAGAGATTGGAAATCATCCTGCATAATATCAGGCCTATCTATACTAGCACTTTAGCTGCCGTTTCTGAGATTAAAGACATAGAATCTTTAAAAGCAATTTGCCGAAATTATGAAAATTTCCAAACTCGCCTTGCTCACTTTCATGAGCCGTCCAAGCCAACAGCTGAGACCTTAGCTCCAGAATTCGCGTTTACTGGTAGTACAAATCAAAACAAATCTTTTCAAAAACTTACTTATAATCAAAACAGAAATAAAACAAATAATACATATTACAGAGACAATTACCACAATAATAAACAGAATCATAAAGACAATCACAATAATAATCATTACAAACAAAATCATTATAACAAAAATTCAAAATACGATAATTTAGATGCTATCAATGATAATTCTAGTACAAAAGGTGACAGGAAGCGTTTCTGTCCTCGTTGCCGCGTAGACACTCACAATCTACGACAGTGTACAGCAAATAAAGATACTATTTTTTGCTTCGTTTGTGGTCGAAAGGACGTCAAGACTCCACAGTGCCCTGACTGTTGCAAAAATAGGCAGTCCTCATCCTATTCAAAAAACTAGGTGACCAGAATTGTGTCAGTCTCCGTAAGAATAATTTTGATGCAGCAGATTGGAATTCTTGGCTTAAAACTGTAAGCAATTTCTTTAAAACTTTTAGGATTGACACAATTCTGAATAAAGCACCAGAAAATGACAATAGACCTTATGTTTCTGTCGATGTTAATGGTTTTAAAATCACCGGTCTTCTAGACTCTGGATCTGGAGTGACAATAATTGGTAATAATGCTCATGTATATTTAGTAGAACGTGGTCTTTTGATGCATAATGATAATAGTATGACGGTGCGAGCCGCGGGTGGTCATTTTTTGCAAAGCATTGGTATTATTCTCTTACCTATTAAGTTTGATAACCAATTCCACGTAGTTAAAGCTTTTGTAATACCATCCGTTACTTCCAATCTCATTCTAGGTGTTGATTTTTGGCGTGACTTTGGCATTTGCCGTAGATATTTGAGCAGTCTAGAATTCACAACATCTAGAGATGTAGAAACAGGCAAGCACTTACACGGATATGACAACTTAGATGATACAAAGCGTCGGTTAGCTGATAACGTAATTGAGCAGTTCAAGGATATTTCATACGAGCGAAAAGGATTAGGAAGAACCAGCCTAATAACACACAATATTGACACTGGCGATGCACAACCGATTCGACAGCGTTATTACCGCATGTCACCGGAAAAGCAACGCATTCTGGTTGAACAAGTCGATGAAATGTTGTCTTTAGACGTCGTCGAGTCCTGTGAGAGCGCATGGTCTTCCCCAGTTCTCCTTGTCACGAAAAAGAATGGACAACCTCGTTTTTGCCTTGATAGTCGCAAATTGAACTCCATCACTAAGCGTGACGCCTATAATCTACCTTACGTCTCAGAGATTCTTGACAATCTTCGCGATGCTCGCTACCTATCCAGTATTGATTTGTCAAAGGCGTTTTGGCAGATCCCAATAGCAGAGAAAGACAGGGATAAAACGGCTTTTTACGTTCCTGGCAGAGGCACTTTACGTTTTAAGAGAACTGCCTTTGGCCTCACTAATGCGCCAGCAACTCAGCAACGACTCGTTGATCTTTTATTTAGAGAGTTTGAGTTGCGAGTATTCTGTTACTTAGATGACGTCATCGTCGTATCGCAAGATTTTGAGAGCCATGTATCCTTATTGTTACGCGTACTCGATAAATTAAAGCCTGCAAATCTGACTGTCAATCTTGAGAAATGCACGTTCTTCAGAAATCAACTTAAATACCTTGGCTACGTCGTTGATAGCGATGGACTACGTACCGATCCAGAAAAAGTTGAGGCTATCCTTAATTATCCGACACCTTCTTGTCGCAAGGATCTTAAGCGTTTTCTGGGTACAGCAACTTGGTATCGACGTTTTGTTCCCAATTTTAGTACCGTAGCTGGTCCTCTGAATAAGTTGACTTCTAACAAAAAAGGCGCGCCACCCTTTAAATGGACACCGGAAGCTGATTCTGCCTTCCAGAATCTAAAAGAGGCTTTAATTTCAGCACCAGTACTTTCTTGCCCAAATTACGACCTGCCTTTTGAAGTGCATACAGATGCCTCAAACTATGGTGTCGGAGGTATGTTGACCCAGGTAGTAAATGGTAAGGAGCACCCAATTGCGTATATGAGCAGGTCCTTGTCTCCGGCAGAAAGAAACTACAGCATCACAGAACGTGAGACGTTGGCAGTTATTACCGCTATCGAACACTGGAGGTGTTATTTGGAGAACGGGAAACGTTTCACTGTCTATACAGATCACAGTGCATTAAAATGGTTCCTTTCCCTGAATAATCCCACTGGTAGATTGGCTCGTTGGGGTGTTCGTTTGTCAGCTTTCGACTTTGAAGTTAAACATCGGCGTGGTGTAGATAATGTCATTCCTGACGCCCTCTCAAGAGCTGTTCCTATTAGTGCTATTTCCACATCAAATACTTATAAGGACACGAATGATACGTGGTATAAAGATGTTTATAACGGTGTTCTTAATACACCTCATAATTTTCCAAATTTTAATATAAAAAACTACTCATTGTACCGTCTGACTAAAAATAAGCATGAGTTAACTTCGGAGTTTTCATGGAAAGAAGTTGTACCTTCTGAACTTCGCGATCAGGTTCTGGAGGAGAATCATAGCGAACCTACGGCAGGTCATTTAGGTGTCTTCAAAACTTACCGCCGTTTGGCTCTGCGCTATTTTTGGCCAGGGATGCATGCTGACGTAGTGAAGTACGTCGGTTCGTGTATGAAATGTCTCGAATATAAGCAGCAAAATCATAAAACTTTAGGAGAAATGGGACGTCCTAAGCAGTGCTCACGTCCATTTCAAATGATTTCGGTTGACCTCGTAGGTCCACTTCCTGTTAGCCGTGCACAAAATAGTTACATTCTAGTCATTACATGTTGTTTTTCAAAATATTGTCTTATTTTTCCGATTAGAAGACCTACGGCAGATGCTGTTGTGAAACTATTAGAAAACCAAGTATTTTTAGTTCACGGTGTGCCACAAACAGTACTTATGGACAATGGAACGCAGTTTATTAGCAATATGACTGATATTTTTTTTAAGAAATATAACGTTCCAAACGTGTTTTACACGCCAAAGTATACGCCACAAATCAATACCGTGGAGAGATATAACAGGACTATTATGACATGCATTTCAACATTCGTAGAATGTGATCATAGAACTTGGGACACTTTCATTCCTAAAGTACAATTTGCAATAAATAGTTCTGTCAATGAGGCTACGGGTTACACTCCCTCATTTTTAGTTTATGGCCGAGAACTTGTTCCTTGCGGCACTCATTTTGTAGATAATGATCTCGGAAACGAGATTTTCTTTTTGCCCCGAGATATTTATGCTGAAAATTTAGGATGTCTATCATCCATATTTGACGAGGTGCAAAAACAATTATGGCACGCTCATGAAAAAAATACCTCACAGTATAATTTGCGCCGTAAACCGGCGGAATTTCAGGTGGGAGATTTTGTCATGAAACGCACGTATGTCCTTAGTGACAAGGACAAATACTTTTGTAAAAAATTAGCTCCAAAATATATGAAATGTAAAATTATAATGAAAAAGTCACCACTTGTCTATGTGTTAGAAAATATGCAAGGAAAGAATATAGGAACCTGGCATATTAAAGATTTAAAATTAGTAAACAGTACTCGTAGTTAATTACTTTGTACAGGTCATTTTATATTTCGTTACTTACCCTAATAACTATTACCACCATTACTGTGTTTGTCTTGGTTATTTGTCCGTTAAAACAAATACCCTTGGTTAAAATGTAAGCTGCGACAATATTATTTGAAATAAATATTGCTGTTGTTTAAATGCGCGATGTATGAATATACTAATAAGAAAGGTGATGAGTGAAAGAAAAAAAAACAAATACGTAAGCGCATTTGTTGCGGATTTTATTTTAGGAACAAAATCCTTTCCGTGCCAGGCGGGGTAATGTAACGTAATACATGTTACCTGTATTAAATAAATAAATATGAATAGAATAAAAAAAAAATATATACATAACAATATATAACAATAACTTATAATAAAAAAATAAACTTACCTAATTTAAACATAAAATTACAACTAACTTAAACCTAAACACTATCTGCAATTGAAAAGCTTAAATAAAACTAAACCTAATATAAAAATCTAAAAACATAAACATCGCAGTTAATTTTCATTGCGACTGTACACTTAACTGGTTTCTTTTGTTCACTTGTATGACGTCACATCGAAGTTTCTAGGCGCCTCACCGCCCGGCGGCCGGCCACACACGCCAGAACGAGCTCTTACCGCACGTACGTACTGCGATGCGCCTTTAGTTAAGAGACATCACGCGGCAAATAAATAACTAATTTTGAAAAATACTATCTGCTGTGCCTGTGCCACATAAATCAATGGCTGTACAAGCTGCCGCAGTATTTGAGTGATACCGCCAAATATTATTTAGACCCCTAATTGGGTAAGTGTTGAATAGCTTATATACCTAGTATATACCTAGTGCTAATCATTGCAATTGCCTACATTTTCTGCAAGACTATTCTGTAAATTCTTTAATTTAAACATTATTTTGAGTTTACATTATATTTGTTATCAATTAGGTACATAATGTAAGAATTAGGTAGATTGCATCTCAATGCTTTGTTAGACGACTTTCGTCGCCATTTTATTGGTTAGCGTGCGTGCTGTTAAGTTCTTTTTATTCCAAATTAATTATGAAAATCTGTTTTCTTTCTTCTTCATAATTTCATTGTTTAGTGCTAGCTTAACCCGCTCTGATTGCCACACTGCACTGCACTTCCTACATTTTAACTTCCCTGCGCTTACCGCAAGACATCATCCCAGTGTGGTCAAGTTAAGCGCTATCAGGATCATGCTTGACCCATTTTAATTTTATTTCAAGGGTTCAAGATTTGGGGTTTCAAACACCAGCGCTGCTACCCGGGTACTACTAACCACCGGCCGTTCAGAGCTGCTAGCGTCAAGCCACAGCAGAAGCCACGGGAAGTAACCGCTACCAAAGGGAAAAAAAAGTGACGGCCTATTTACCCACGACCTATATGTATATATAATTAAAATCTTATGTTAGTGAAGCTCGGTTTTTCATTTAAAAACCCGGGTCCGCTACAATAGAAATACAATGTTGGTAGGAAATATAGTAAGCACTACATCTAACTACAAATAATTGTTTACGTAGAAATGGAAACACTTATAGAAATGTAGATACCTGTTATGGCACTATAAACAATGTAAAAATCGAAACAATATTTTCAACTAAAAAACTGGCCCTTCCATGCTGGTCTGGGAGAAAAGAAAAACGTAGAATGCACCAGCTGCTTCTCTTCCCGCGAAGATAAAAATGATGATGATAAAAAATAAATAAAATGTTTAATGACTTCAACTATATTTGGGTCCCATTCGCATCAGTACAATTTAAGTAAAAACTATATTTACAAGAAAAATAAATGTAAAATTAAAAATTTTAAAACCCGACATGAAATTAATGACACATGTCTAAGAACACCTAGGAGGACCCGGGTTCGATCCCCGGTCAGGTCAAGATGAAAAATAATCTTTTTATGATTGACCAGGATCCGCGCTCAAAGGCCGCGATAAAAGCTTGGCAATAGCTTAAAAATTATTTGCTGATCAAAATAAGCTGGAAAATGCGCGGATTTCATGAATTTAGAATTTATTTATTATTATTAAGAAATTACATTACTTTTACTTATCACTCTCACTTATCACAGTTAAACTAATTTGCAATCTAAATAGTTTCCATTAGAGATTAAATTGTAACTTTTACTCCCATCAAAGTCCCATTAGCCCACGACAGTCCGAGTTTTGTGGCGAACAGTACTGACCTACGAATACTCGGAGCATTGAACCCATGTCGGGGAAAGTAATCCGTCAGCCATTGTGTTTTGCAATCTTGCGCAATGGGGGCATTTCGGCGTGCGTGTACGCAGAAAGTCATGGATCGGTTCAGTATTGCCTTTTTAAATAAAAAGATACTAGCTGTACCCCGCGGCTTCGCCCCGCGTGGGACTCGGTTATATCGCGCCCAAAAGTAGCCTATGTTTGACCTCAGGTCGTTAACTACATCCCAAATTTCATCACAATCGGTCCAGCAGTTTAGCCATGAAGAGGTGACAGACAGACAGACAGACAGACTTTCGAATTTATAATATTAGTATGGATATCGATGGAAGTATGGATAAGTATGGATGGATATTCACACAGATTCAGTTTGCCTCAAAGTGAGTTCGAGATTTGTGTTATGGGATATGAACTCAATAATACTATATTTTATAACAAATACATATATAGATAAACATCCAAGACCCAGGTCAATCAGAAAAAGATCATTTTTCATCTTGACCTGACCGGGGATCGAACAGGTATAAGACACCTTTATACCCGGGAAAATCACTGTTTTATACACACATTATATAAAAATATTTTAATGCTTCTACAAAACATAATGTTTTAATGTTCTGTTTTTTTTTTTTATTATTAATTATTTACAATGAAGTAATCCCATCTAATATTATAAATGCGAAAGTGAGTTTGTACCTATATTTGTTTGTTTGTTACTTCTTCATTATCCCTATCATCTGAACCAATCTTCCTGAAATTTCGCATATACACATAGCTAGGAGTATTGAGATTAACAAATAATAACTTATTTATCCCGGGAAAAAGCACTGTTCCTGCAGAAAATTCATGCGGGCGAAGCCGCGGGCGAAAGTTAGTAACTATATTTCCGTGCAGTCTCATTATCCGACTCCATAGAATATTAAAAACAAAGCAATGTCCTACTAACACAAAGAGTCTTTCATTAATATCACAGTTTTCTAGTATAAGACAATGAGTGCTAATGGACTAATGGATACAGGTTGTTGAGGGCAGTCAGGATATTATTATAGCGCTAATTTATTACCGTTGATAGTCATCATTTAAAGTACCTATGTACGTAACTTAGTGCTTAGTAACTGCCATAGGTTTTGTTTGTTAGTTTGTAATAACTTTATTTTAATAAACAAAAGTAAATACTACAAAAGCATAGACAGAACAGTATAATGGCGAACTTATCCCAGAAAGGGATTACAGTCAACCCGCTGTTAGCTGTAGGTGTTTTTTTACTATAGAGCATTTTAACAAATTCGAAGAGGGATGTGCTTACAACGATTTATTATGCGATGTATTATAGAAATCAAAGGGAATAAATTCTTACGTTCCCAATTCAAAATAAATATAACTAAAAAGTATGGAGCGGGCGATGCTCGGTATTTCCCTCCGGGACAAAATCCGGAACTCAGGGATAAGAAGACGGACCAGACTCACCGACATAGCCAAAGTGGAAGCCGAAAAAAAGTGGCGATGGGCGGGACACATATGCCGCACAAGAGATGATCGTTGGGGAAAGTTAGTGCTTGAGTGGAGACCCAGAACCGGACGTAGAAGTGTCGGTAAACCCCATGCCAGATGGTCCGACGACCTGGTCATAGTTGCCGGAAGGAGTTGGATGAGGAAAGCACAAGACCGAGAGGAATGGCGTGCATTGCTAGATGCCTACACACAGCTTTGCATGACGATGGGCTGAAGTAGTTAGTTAGTTATAACTAAAAAAATAATTTTATTTTATCTTTATTTTAATTTTATCTGAGTTTTTTATTACAATAAACGCTAATGTCCTGAGTTTACTAATAATATATATATTTCTTTTCTAAAAGCAATTTTTTTTTAAATGCAAACAGACAAACAACAGCAAGCTCTCTCCTATAGATACATTGAAACAATGCTACAATGAACTAACTTTCATCATAGTTATCCAGTTTTCACAATAATTGAAAGCTACAGTTCCAAAGTACAGTTAAATACAAAAGTTATTTTTTGTGTAGTAGATACTAGCGACCCGCCCCGGCTTCGTACGGGTGCAGTGCTTTATAATACATGTATTATACATATAAACCTTCCTTTTGAATCACTCTATCTATTTAAAAAAAAACGCATCAAAATCATTTGCGTAGTTTCTAAGATCTAAGTATACATAGGGGCAGACAGCGGAAAGCGACTTTGTTTTATACTATGTAGTGATGATAGTGATAATGATATACATACTATGTAACTCAGGTCTATTTACTTTTCACACATGTATGTAAACCCGGGAGTCGTAGGTACAATATAATCGGGAAGCATAATTTGTTTAGCTGCTTTTATCTTAGGAAATTGCAGGCTTGAATCGCCTAATTGTCTGACAATAAAGATGATTCCGTGCCTCGGAAAGCTCGTTGATTTCTATCTAGTAGTCGTTAAAGGAACCACGTCAGAGGCGGTTTAGAAGAACCCTGACACCAGGGTGTACATGGTGCCTTTATTCATTCAAATTAACAATCGTTAACTGAAATATATTTTGTCTCTTTCTCTCTTATCGTAATCAAAACACATTTTAGTTGCGACGGGCTTAACAAATGCACATTATTTTTATAAATAAAGGGATAATACTTCAATTGCCAGTAAAAATAAAACCTTAGCATCTATAAGCGTATATATGCATCCATTAGTGTTTTCAGTAGATACTTATAAAATCAAAGAAACAAAACGTATAAAAGTCGGACTCAGTAGCAGTAACAGAACGGAGAAAATTACTGCGTTTGCAATTTGTTGCGCTCCAAATGAGAAACTATCCTGTTAGATATATCATTGTTGGAGATCTAATTTAATACTGTTCTTTATAATTACTACAGAATATTTATTATTTTGTTGTGCTCCAACAAAAAAAAAAAATATTCTGTGTATACCAAAATATAATACAAGTATATAGCTCGGTAGGACAGTAATTTAGGATATCCATTAGTATTTACAGCTAGTACTTACTGTATTTTATATACGTAAATATGTACGTACATATTATATACAGTGCCCTGTCCAGCGATTGAATTTTCTATGTTTTTATCCCTATACATGCTTATCTATTATAAACATTGGATAAAATTTTATATATTATATATCTAACTAAATTTAGGCAAAATATCACGTGATCGTGATCATGATTAGCTTACTCTTATAGTACGTAAAAATTGCTTTAACTAAGAACATGTTTCTCGAAATTGCTACGATAACGGAAGGAGCGAAGCACTAGGAATGGAAGCTACAGTCAGTAATTATTAATTCCAAAACTATTCCTGAGTATCTATCACCATTACACGCGCAACTGATTTAGGTGAAATTTAAAATAGGTATACCTAGTTTGGATCTCGGAAAAGGACAAAGCCAAATTTTGGCACGGGTTACTGCCGTGGCAAACAGCAAGCAGGTAATAACAGCAATTTTATTTCACAGTACAAATAACAGGTTTAAGCGTATAAACACTTTTCCACACACAGTTACTTGTCGTCACTTTGCCCGTAATTACGGTTGAAAAAGCCACGCCGCATTTCCTTTCAATTTAAACGATTTAACAATCCAACATTTCTGTGCGCGGGTGTACCGTGCATTAAAATTTTTTAAATTTTGGTTTTTACGTCACTGGTTTTTATGCACTCGTACGTTTATTAACAGTAACCCAGATAATCCTATTATGGGTATTAATTCTTACGCTTTGAAATGGTACTGATAGTCTTTTGTTCTTGTTTACTTAGTCTTCGTATTTAACTCTTGATTTCATTATATATAATCACACATAATATACAACCATGTCTTTCCCTGCTCATTGCCACCTCTTTCGGTTTTTTGGAGTATGGAAGAGTACTTTTAGTTAGCCAAGTAGTATAATCTGACTTACAATTAGGTGGGCCTCTATGCCTACTAAATTTAATAATAAAAAAAGGTTAGGGGGAAACTCGCACGAATTTCTATTGGCCTATAATAAACTCGTGCGAGTTACTTCCTAACATTAAGTGGCGCAGTGAAAAACAATGGGTTTGAGTCTTAAAGACTTTTCAAGGTAACAGTACGGAAAAACATTTTTCATTCGTAAAATGTGTTGAGAAAGAATCTCAAAATAAAAACAACGAATAAAGTTTTTATCACAGCGAAGCGAAAATACTGGATATAAAAATAGTCGAAGAACTATGTCTGCTCCCAGTCAGAAAAAACAGACATATATGTTTTCTTCTTACTTTTTCCACAGTTTTCAGATTAATTCTGAATTAGAATATTCTTTTTGAATATCATTCTTGAATGAAATGTACAAGTATTCAGCAAGCATACTGTTTCTGGAAAAAAACGTTCCTTGTTTAAAAATATCTGTTTTTTTTTAAGTTTGAGGTGAATATGTTTTTGTCGACAATTTGCGTAGCCTTGCATACAAAGGTTATTAGTCCTCACAAGTATAATTTTATTTATCCAAAACGGTAGCAAGCTGTCAAGAAAGACAGTTTTACCAGGGTCAGTAACTGACTCCAAATTCGAGACAAGTCAGTGCTGACCCGAAGAAAACCCAAAGTTAATTGATATAAAGTCAGTTCAATGAAATGGAGTCAGCGCTGACTTGACTTGTATATTCGCACACGAATATTTTGAAGTCAGTTGTACTGACTGGCGCCGATACAATACAATACAAAATCTTTAATTTAGATATTTTAGATAACATAAAATAGGTTACAATAGAACTTAAAATTAAGACGATACCACTGCTAAACAAGGTCGTCCCAAACCTCGTTTATCTGGCAAAGTACTTTGATTATAGGTTTCAAATCTTAGTATATGATTTTTAGTAGTATTTGCTTGCCGAGATTTCTAAATTTTAGATTAACGAGAAAGGTTTTAAAAAAAGCGCATTAGGAGGCCTTATCGCTAATACCGACTTGTGTCAAATCAATCAAAACAAAGAACAAACAAAGCTATAAGAAGCTCCCAAATATCAATAATATAGTATAAATAATAATATAATAATATCAGTATTCAAAACGCGCAAATAAGTATGACAAAGTGATTACATTTCATTTACGCTGAATTCATCTTATCATTGTCTACATCCGATGCGCTCTGTGACCACGTGACGTTCGACTGACCCCCTATATGCGCAGGCGCATGTGTGTAACAACGGATAGAAGAAACACAGACCATACAGTATGTATTTAGAGGCAGGAGGTCAAACTATTCAATACTATACATACTACCATCGTAGGCCAAGATTTACTTCCTAAGCAATAAGTAAGCACTTTCACTTTTCCTTTGAGCTTTTGAGTTATTAAACTTATCAAATGTAATGCATTTGATAAGGCTTTTAGTTTCAAAAGATAGAACATTGAAAATGTATGTTTATTTTTCCAAACATTTATTTTATTGAAAACTAGCTATAATATATATATACTAGCTGTTGCCCGCGGCTCCGCCCGCGTGGGACTCGGTTATATCGCGCCCAAAAGTAGCCTATGTTTGACCTCAGGTCGTTAACTACATCCCTACCAAATTTCATCACAATCGGTCCAGCAGTTTAGCCGTGAAGAGGTGACAGACAGACAGACAGACAGACAGACAGACAGACAGACAGACAGACTTTCGCATTTATAATATTAGTATGGAAGTATGGATAACCTTCTTCTATATGTATACCTTCCCAAACAATCATGCTTTCGTATGAAGAAAATATTAACAAAATTTAATCAGTAGTTCCAGTTATAAGCCTTCAAATCATTGTTTCAACTAAAATTATGAATGGAATGATAATTGGAGCAAAATAGTTAAAGAATGAATTGAGTCGATTCATCAAACTAATTGATAGCCTTGACGTTTAATTGAAAGCAATCAAGTGTGTAGTGTGTATAAATTTTTCATTTAAAATAGAGTCTTATTTTTAAGGTCCGAAAATGATAAAAATATGACCATAATTCACCGAATATCGCACGCGCCTAGTGATGGGCCAAAAAGTAAAAAAAAAACTAGAAAGTACTTAACTAGAAAAATAGATTTTTTTTACAATTTGACCCATTACTACACAATATCCATATCATCACTACATAGTATAAAACAAAGTCGTTTTCTTTGTCCCTATGTCCCTTTGTATGCTTAAATCTTTAAAACTACGCAACGGATTTTGATGCAGTTTTTTAATAGATAGAGTGATTCAAGAGGAAGGTTTTTATGCCCATGCGAAGCCGAGGCGGGTCGCTAGTGATTTCAAATATTCAAAATATTTCAATAAAAAATAGCTTATTTAGAATATTTAATTCAACAATCTTCTAATAAGCAGAGTTATTAACTCATCAAACAAAACCAAACAGCACATTCTCCTTTATAAGTCAGTTGAAAACAACTAACATTTGAAACATAATTTTCTCCTCGTTATTATTCTTAAGGCAATCATAAATTCTAAGTAAAATTTTAATTAAGGTGACCTTAAGTCCTTAAGTTCACCCGGACAATGACATTTTCAATTATCACAAGGTGTTTTAAACATAATTAATGTAACATTATTTAACCGGTTTAAGTGTAATTTTGTAACGTGACCTTTATGAAAAGTGTACGTTTCCTGTCTTATATAACAATGACTCCGGTCAAGCTCGAGTGGAATTTGCACATCTAGGGTTCCGTACCACAAATCGAAACTGTCTTTAATCTGGTCGATTTTAGATTTAGCCCGGTATTTTTAATGAAAACCAATCGACCGGAACCGTAATGATAAGCTAATAACTGAAACTAATATCTATATTAAGTATATAAAAGAAAGTCGTTTTAGTTACACTACTTATAACTCAAGAACCGCTGAACTGATTTGGCTGAAAATTGGTGAGGAGGTAGCTTAGAACCAGGAGAAGAACATAGGGTGCCTTTCATCCCGGGAAATCTACGCGGGCGAAGCCCCGGGCAAAAGCTAGTTTTAAATATATTACGGATCTCTATTATGTCATTAAAATATATTGTATAAAAAAAATCGTTGCAGGTATGGATACCACATGCATATAAGAAACGTGGTTGACCTTATAAGTATGTTTAAATAAATACCAGGGTGAGGGTGGTCCTTATCAATGTATTTATCTTGACTGTTAGCGCAGTAATGTCAACAAACTGATAACGTTACCTTAACCTTGATGTCTTTTACAACCACAGAATAAAGAAAGTTTGTTCGTTCTAACAATAAATTGTATAATCCGTTTACTAATTCAAATAATGGGTGCCAATATTGGCAATCGTTGTCGTTGATTTTTCTAGGGGTAATCTTCTTATTTATATAAGATGGATACAAATCAACTGCAAATATTTTAAGGACAGATTCCGACCCTTATACTGAACAACTTTTCCAAATAAATATCGAAATACGATAAAAAAAATTTAGACCCAAATACAAATTGAAAATCATCTAATCTAGTATGGAGAGTGGAAAAAAAAATTGTATTTCGATATAAGTTTATTTAGAAAAGTTATTCAGAATAGCGGTCTGGATCTGCCCTTAAAATATTTGCATTTGAATTGTGTCCACCTTGTATATAAAAATCTGTTGTTAGTTCTTCATCTTCTTCTTCATCGGTCCCTCAATGCTGAGGATCGTGACCACATCTGTGTTTCCAGAGTTCGCGATCGGCAGCACTACGGACCGCATTATATATGCGCTGTCCACCCATCTCGCTGGAGGCTTTCCTCTGGCCAGTTTTCCATCTGTTCTGCCCAGTATTATGAGTTTTTCCAGACAATGCCTAGGTGATCGTATGATGTGTCCGAAAAATACTTAGGGCCCTTTCCTGGCAGTACAAAGAAAAGACGTTTCGTGATGCTGAGTTCCGCAAGAATAGAGTCGTTTGTCCTCATGGCAGTCCATGGTATCCGTAGCAGTCTCCTCCAGCACCACATCTCGAAAGCGTCAATCTTTTTCTTGTCACAACTGCCAATTGTCCAGGTTTCAGCACCATAAAGAAAGATTGAGAAGACCAATTCACGCATCAGTTGAACCTTTCGTGTTGCGACAAATTATTCAATGACGTGTTGTTAGTTAGTCTCTCTAAAACTCTGGAATGGCTGGGCCAATTTGGCTAATGTCTTGAAATATTTGTGGAAGTTCAGGGAAGGTTTAAACGGTGAGATAAGTGAGTTCAAGCGGTACGGAGTTCGCCGGGTCAGCTAGTGATTATTTATTTTATGACACGGCTTCCATAGGGCTCCCGACTAAATTCTGGAAAAGCCTTATTAATTAAGAATCTGAAGTTTTCTAACCATAAAATATCTCAAGGACTACGCTTTTTTTGTATGGAATTTAGCATCGTATATTATTTTGACTGCCAGTCACTTAGGTTTAAATTTTGAATGTATTTCCATCATAGATTAAAAAAAAAATTGCCGCGCTTTATTCGATATTCTATGATTTCCATCAACAAAAATTTAAGTGAAGCATGAGGCCCAAGACCGATCCTATGGCGAAACCCTATGGACGCTCTCGTCTCACAAGGTCTTCAGTAGTCAACTAAGCAGACCCCAGAGTAAAAGTTAGCCTTTTTTGATTTGAGAATAAATCTTTTTGGCGCCGTACAAATTTCTGTTAGTTCTTATAAGACTTGGTACAATTTGCTGGTGCAAAAAATATACCTTAAAACCACGCATGAGAACGGATGTCGTAACGTTCTTGTGGACATTTATACAACCTAATTGATATTTCGAAGGCGTCGCCGTCGTGTCGGTTATAGAGATTGTTGGACCCAATATCAAGGACGAATGGAATTACAGATATTTAATACTACATAACGAACAGAGTATGTATATTTAGTCTACTATATTAAAAACGTAAAATATATATATTTACTTAGACGTTGCTAGTCCAACATTCATAAATATTAGCATTCCTTTACCGATGTACTCAACCAAATTATATTAAAATCGGTTTTGTAGGTACATAAGGCGTTAAAAAGTTAGTATTTTTTTTATTATAAGTAATCCTTAAGTAACCCCTACTAATACTAACATATTAATGTTAAATTTGTCTATCTATCTGCATGTCTATTTGTTGTTATTATTGCTCAATTCGGTAACTGTAATTTATATTAAACTAGCGACCCGCCACGGCTTCGCACTGGTGCAATCCTATATTATAATATATATATCCCATCCTGTTGAATCACTCTACCTATTAAAAAAAAACCGCATCAAAATCCGTTGCGTAGTTTCTAAGATCCAAGCATTCATAGGGACAGACAGCGGGAAGCGACTTTGTTTTATACTATACTAGCTGTTCCCCGCGGCTTCGCCCCGCGTGGGACTCGGATATATCGCGCCCAAAAGTAGCCTATGTTTGACCTCAGGTCGAGAACTACATCTCTACCAAATTTCATCACAATCGGTCCAGCAGTTTAGCCGTGAAGAGGTGACAGACAGACAGACAGACAGACTTTCGCATTTATAATATTAGTATGGATGGATAGTGAGTGATAGTGATGTGGTATGAAGATCAGGTATGAGTCAAGGGAATCGATATATGCCGATGGAAGAAAATTCCACTGATCGTACGAAGGATGTATAATTAAACATTTCTTCTTTCATCTTCTTCATCGTGAATCAATGGCCTATTTTTATGTTTTTAGGTAATAGCCCAAAGTTAACAACAATGCATCTTATACTATATGTAGGTAGTGTAGGAATTTAGGATGTTTATCTAAGCAAACCTCTCTAAATACTATACTTCAGGACGCCCATAGACTGAAACCACACCAGTCCAGGCACTCAGCACCGGCTGGCTCTAGCTGTATGTTAATGAAGTAGAAACCAGAGCAACAATCGCGATAAAATGTAGTCTACATTACGGGGAATAAGACACCATTTACACCGACGTGTAATAAGGGACAAGCAAACGAAAATATGATTTTTATTTTATTGAGTGGTCAAACATGACAACGTAGAGCACTTGGAGGAAGCTACTAGGAAATACTTGTTTTAACTAATGAAATCTTGATAAGCGGTTTATTGTTATTCATTTTAGAAAGGCAAATATAAGAAATTATGAAGGCGCTTTTGGAGGTCATTACCTAGAAGTTGACGCTAATTTCTGGCTTACTAGATGATGAAATAATATGCTTTATAATAACTATAAAGACAGAAATAACCACTACAAATGAAAATACATAAGTATATTTGGCCAGTTAAAGAAAGTCTTCCACTTATTCATTTGAAAAATAAAAACTTGGAAATCAGACATTCTGTCGTGATAGAGACACCGGATTTTTTTAAATAGCTTACCATGTATTTAATTATAAAATCAGAATCAGTTTATTTAGAAAACTTTTGTTTACTATACATAACGTTGAAGTAACGTCGCATCGGTGTAAGTGACGACGCATACAATAATAAGGAGTCGTTCTAGCAGCATGTTTATTTCATTCGTCGCTATAATGCTCTCTGGCGTTGCACTCTAGATCGATTTTTGTGATACAGCTTGCATTGTGTACACAGTTCTTATGTTCACAATTTTGATTTTATACAAAAATATTCATATATAAGTGTGTACCCAACACCTATACACATCTAAAGACGACAAAGCAGAAGAATTCCGTTATTCCTAAGGACACACTAGAGTAAATATGTGAACCAGCGAGTTCTATCGTACACCAGATCTACACTTTAAATCAGGTAGGACCATGGTCAATCGCTGGACCATATATTTAGAGTGCACTGGACTTTGAATTGGATCAATCAAGACTACAGAATAGATCGCTGTACCTTTCTGATCATACAATAAGGTTCAAGCTTAAGCAAATCTGAATAATATCCTAAAGAAAATAAATAAATAACCATATGAAATGAAATTATTATATTTACATGAAACATGGAACAATAGGATGTTACAGAGTTATTTGATACCTGCATATTCGATAAAACGGTGTGAGTGTCAGCCATTCCAGTAATAAGGATGAGAGAATAAGGACTCGTTCGAGCATGTTTATTTCATTCGTCGCTTCAATGCAGTTTCGCTTTGGCGGGTTGATTTATGTTATGCAGCTTTGTGTACACTGCCTAAGGAAAACTATTACTTGAAGTGGCTTGTTTAAGATAAAGTTCTAGGGTTGGTTGTGTAACTTTTGGCCAATAATAAATATCATTGGGGAGAAGAGGGTATCAGTCTCATGTTTCTTAGCGTTAATAATGCCATTGCGTTATTTCTGTTGTAGACCATTTAAATACCAATTCTCAGTCTACACCTCTTAGGTGTCTCCTGATAAAATTATTTAAATTTTGTAGATTCTACACTATTCATTTGTTTAGCACAGGAAAATCTGGAACTCGGAATGCACTCGTCAACACACTATAGCCATCGTTGCATTTAAGGCTAATTCCACTGTAAACTGCATATCATGTCAGACAGGAAGAGAGGCACAATCCTTAATAGTAGGAAAAAATGCACTGTTATGATAAAAGATCCTAAATTTATACCTTGATAGATGAAGATGGTGTCAAACACTTCAACAATTTTAGATCTAAGAGATACGGTTTAAAAGATCCGTAACACATAGAAATGGTAAGAATTAAAATTACTAGAACCCTTTCAGTCGGGGCTCCCACTGTCAACGAATGCATTTATCATTTAATAAGGTACAATCAGTAAAACACTAATACAATACAATACAATACAATACAATACAAAACCCTTTATTGCACATAGAAAACAGAAAAAAGAATAACAAGAACTAAATATAAAACGCAAAAGGCGGCCTTATCGTTAAAAGCAATTTCTTCCAGGCAACCTTTAGAAATGGTGGTAAATAATGAAATTAAGTAGACGGTAGTGCGCTAAGAAGAGCTGGAAGGTAAAAATGAATATCGAGTCGTGATTGGCAAACAAAAGCGACATAGTTTCACCAACTTAAAAGTTTCCTAGAGATGGAAATACGTTCAGTTGCTAACTTAAGATTAAGTAATTTATGTTTGGGACGCTCTTCTGGGACAAACTGTTTAAATTCCATAGCAATTCGCTAACTTATTATGTCACCGGATAGTTGAGGTAAGTTATAGTTTTAATTTGGAAATGAAAATATACCGGAATCCTATCTTGCTAACATTATTAACGCGAAAGTTTCTATGGATGTTTGTTACTCTTTCACAGCAAAACGGCTGAACCGTTTTGGCTTAAATTTGAAATGGAGATTGCTTAGACTATGTAACAACACATAGGCTATATTTTATCCCGGAATACCCACGGGAGCGGAGCCCCGGGCAACAGATAGTTACTCCTATTTTTACAGAGGTAATTCAATATATCCCGATGTAGAAGGCGCTGACCCATCCCTGCTGCTGACTACTCTTACCTTGATGCTCCCATACTCTATATTTATTACGGGATGATTAGCATTTTCATAAATTGTTATGAATTAATTATTTTAAACTTATTTTATATCCCATTAAAAAATAACTATTTCGGTAGATTGTTATTTTTTTACATTAAATAGACCCAAAAAGAATCATTAAGAAACATGAAATATTTTTTTTAAATTATTATATTTTTATTTATATATTATTTTAAAGAATATTATAAAAGAAACAAAAGTAAACAGATAACGATTCCTAGACTAGTTATTAGTTTATTATTTTTTAATTTTTTAATATTCTCTTCTTCTTCTTAGCGACTTTAGCGAGTCGACTCTGGCAAATTTATATTTGTGAGGACCAGAACTCCGCCACTGACAAGGCGTTGTCAGTGGCTTCGTATAGGTCCCCGAGCGTGCAGGTGGCTGGGCACGCAGGGCACGATAAAAGATGTGCCATGGTCTGGGGAGAGACACCACATATTCTCTTACTATGTATATATTCTATAACTCTATTTGAGAGTTTACCCTCAGCAGCGTCTAATTTCGTCACGCTCCCGCGGAGTGACGAAACAGAACATGAATGACATCAAAAACAAATTGTTTATTTGTTACGTCACATGTTCCAATAACTTCCACGTATTTAGTTCAAGGAAGCAACCGAAATAAATGTCATGTGTATTTGTGAATAGCGTTCATGAATGGATATTAGAACATATGATCGCACAAGGGCCGAAATGTTTTTTGTTTCGTTCTTTCACGATTAATGTCGGCAAGAGAGAAAGGAACAAACCATTGGCTTTACAAATGTGGGTTGAATGTTAAATGTTGAATTACTAACTAACTACTAACTACATAGTATAAAACAAAGTCGCTTTCTTTGTCCCTGTATCCTATCCCTATGTATCCCTATGTATGTATAAATCTATAAAACTACGCAACGGATTTTTGTGCGGTTTTTTAATAGATAGAGTCAAGAGGAAGGTTTTATGCCCATGCGAAGCCGGGGCGGGTCGCTTGTTTTATAAATAAAAAGTGAAAAACTGAAAATCACACCCACAAAAAAATATTTACACATGAATTAATAAATCAATCAAATCCGTGGAAGGTTCTAAGAAAACTATAATTTGTTTGTTATAATTTTATGATTTAATTGTATTAACTATATTGTACGAAAAACATAAAATTAAATCAAAATATACTAAAGGTAAATATACTCACAATGGGTAAAGGAATAAGAATTTCCCAAAATTCCCAAGAAAACGAAGCTCCTCGCCAAAATCCGCATAATTAACTACATTAGGGAAACCTACGGTATTTATTACGAAAAGGTAGCAACATTATTACATAATATTGCCGGCTGTAACTTTGTCCAAATAACCTGTTTTATGTTAGGCGGTAATTATTTCCTCACGTGACACTTTTTGTACTCGGCTCACGTATGCCATCTCCCTAATTAGGAATTTTTTCTTTGTTAAACTAAAGGATGAAAGACTGGGAAGTTAATTATTTTCTTTTATAGTTTAGATGGAGAAAACTATTATATGTACATAATAACGAGGTATTGTTGCGCGATAATGGTTTCGGGATATTGTTTTATTAATTACCGTACTCCGTACCGACTGAACGCACTTTTCTCACCGTTTTAACCTTCCTTGAACTTCTACAAATATTTCAAGACCAAAACTAGCCAAATCGTCCAAGCTTTTCTCGAGTTTTAGCCAGACTAACGAACAGAAAGATCTATAATATATTATAAATATGGGTATGGATGGATAGATTTGAAAAATACTGCTTCTGGGATCCAGTGGTCTAAAATGTTTGTATTACATATTTCGAATCAAAAGGAAAATAATCCTATCCTACTTAAGTATATTGTATACGCGAAAACGGCTGAACTTATTTAACTGAAATTTGGAATGGAGATTGGTTAGACCCTGGAACATATGTTATACTTTATATTTTATCCCGGAATTCCCACGGGAGCGAAGCCCCGGGAAATAGCTAGTATTGTAATATATTAGTTATTTAGTTGTCTCCATTCTAAGTTAATCCGTTCAGAATGAATAACTCACTAATATTGTAATTAACTAGCTGTTCCCCGCGGTTTCACTCGCCCCATTAGTGTGTATGTACTATATAGCCTTTAACCTTCCCCAAGAATGAGGCTTTCATATACATAAAGAATCTTGCAAATCCGAATCAAATCAAATCAACCGACCAGTAGTTTTCAAGATATAAGCGTTCAAACAAACAAATTCTTCAGCTTTATTATTAGGAATGTAATAAAGTAGTAAAAGTAAGATATAAACAGTTAAAGTTTCGGTTGTCTCGAAGTCATTATAGTTTGTGAATTAATAAATAAATAGAAGTACTATACTAATCTGAATCTTTTTGAGAGTTTTTGGAGGGAAAGTAAACTGTCGCTATGTCCGCGCTGTATTTAATTTCCAAAATTTAGGTTTTTTCGAGTGTTTGTGCATAATATTGGTGGATTATTATTCGCAAGTGTTCGTGAACAAGCGTGAGTGTTGGGAAGTGATACAGTGTCGATTACGTGACTTTTTATCTTTGTCACCAAAATCTCCATGATATGGCTAAGTGAAATTTTTCCACCGCTTCACTTAGCCATCTGACTCAGACTAGACTTACTTACTTGACTGGACTATTGACTTGAATTTTTAACTCGACTGACTTAAGTAGGACTGAAGAAGATTAATAAATTCAAGAAAGGCCTTAAAGGACTAGATTCCATGGCCGTATAAACTATTAAAAAAAAAATGAATCTTTTTGAAGACCTTTACATCAATGTCCGTTACAATTCCCAGGCTCTCACATGTCAGTCCAAGGGTCTAAGTGGTCAGTTCCGGTCCAGAAACCTCGGCGAGAAATCGCCAGTTTTTCTAATCTACTTTATAAAGTCGTCTTCATCTATATCTACTTACAGAAATCCCTTAGTCCCATTTCGTAGCTAGATTTTGTAGCATGTACAAAACCAATATTATATGTTATTATATTTAATAAAAATATTCAGTTTAATTAGACTTATTGGTAAGTAGTGTAATTTCATAACTTTTGTATAATGAAATATTTTGTTTTATATATCTATCTACATCCATACTAATATTATAAATGCAAAAGTCTGTCTGTCTGTCTGTCACCTCTTCACGGCTAAACTGGTGGACCGATTGTAATGAAATTTGGTAGGGATGTTGTGGATTGTAGTTGTTTGTAGGTGTATAAATGTCTCAATAAATGACTATTCTATTCTAGTTGTATGTTTAATTTTATTCATTTATCATTTAACTATCGACCCGCCCCACCTTCCCATGGGCATAATAACCTTCCTCTTCAAACCTCATCAAAATCTTTTTTTTAAAGATATAAGCATACATAGGGATATAGGGACAGAGAAAGCGACTTTGTTTTATACTATGTAGTGATAGTGATAGGCACGAACAAGCGTAAATGTGTATTCTTTCAATTCAATGTGCGTAGAATTTTCGAGAAAAAGTATACAATTTATTTTATTTATGTGTACGTGAGAGGTACGCAAATAAAAATATGTAATGGGAGTCCTTAATATTAAAATTTATCTTTACTGAGTATACAAGAGTTTATTATTGTTACGAACTGTGGTTCGGGTATTTGAAAAAATGCTCCCATTGATTACATTGAAATCTTTCTCTCTGGTTTCATAAGGGTTATGGAACTTATGAAATGGCAATAGACGGGAAACTCGCTCAGATAGACAAGGCTAGTGATGACGAGTAATTCTGTAATTCGTCCCATGTACATACCTACGGCCCATTTGGGACGAAACAGAAAATCAAAATTAATCAAAGTTTAATTCTGCAATTCGTCCCATTCTTTTTTTGTATGGAAATTTAAACCTTATCAACGCTTGGTACAGTCAGTAAGACAAGAATTAGGATAAATGTATATTTCGTTAGAATTGTTACATTTTGCTGTGGTTTTGTTGACGATGTAGTTTTAGCAGTGGTAGACAATAGTCTTCTGCGTCTGCTGATCTCACTCAGAGATGAGAGAGAGAGAGTTAGCAGAGGTGCCACAGAGTAGTGCAAGCACTGTTATGTTCCTTTTTTAAGAGTGAGAGAGACAGTGAAATTTCTGTGTACTGTGGCATATCCATGGGGAGCTAGTGACACCATTAAGGTGCCAGAAACCGGTACAGAAAAGTACTGATGAATCCAGAAAGGTCAAAAAGTGGCGTCCATGACGCAAACACGAAAGATCCCAACTAGATGCTTGCGGTACGGAAAAAACAGAAATTTGAAGTTTATGTAGGACTGTAGGAGGCTTTCTTTCTTATGCGGATAAGGGCTAATATGGATGGATGGATTTTTTGATTGTCAAAATGCGTATAAAAAATAAAAAGCATCCAATGAACCCACGCCTGGACTACATAACAAGGTTAGTGTGGGCTGTGCATTGTTAGGCGGTGATTGTTGTAATCTACTCGCATTTATTTTTAGCATCCATTTGTAACGTATTCATATACTGATACCTCATGTTTAAGACTTAAAGTACCAGGGCGACCGAGCTCTGCTCGGTAGTTATGGTATCCATCCATATTAATTAGAGGTGTTACTGATATAACTGAACCGATAACGCGAACATAATATGAGAAGAAGAATGCGTTCGCAAAGAACGCGTTCCCGAAGAACCGTCAAGAACATATTATCGTATCGGAAACGGTGAACCGACTGCGTTACTGCGTTCCGCGCCCGTTCGCGTTCCGCAAACGTTCTCGGTTCTCGGAACGAGAGAACGAACGGAAATCGCTCCGAGCCGCGTCGGTCTAGGTCATCCCTCGGCGACACGAGCGAAGCCGAACCGTTTTATTTATGTATAGGTAGGCGGAAACGTGACGGTAAAAAAACACAGAATTATTTGTATATACATTATGTTATTAATGATTTGTAAATAGGGTGATTATCTTTTTAAATACGCCAAGGTAGAATACAATACATCGTAATTTAGTATTTCTTAGGCATTAATATTATAAATGCGAAAGTCTGTCTGTCTGTCTGTTGCTCTTTCTCAGCCAAACGGCTGGACGGATTTTGATGAAATTTGGTATGGATTTAGTTGAAGACCCGGGGTCAAACATAGGCTACTTTTAGTCGCAGGTGGAGCTGCGGGAAACAGCTAGTGGTAGTATATATGGAAAACATAATCACTTTTTGTGAAAGCACAACGATAGCGCGTTGTACTTTTTCAGTAAATAGATTACCGCCATCTAGCGTCAACCGTTGTTAGTTGCATTCCTTAAGTACTTTTTACGTTTCAGTCCTATTTGAATTGGTAGGTACACTAGGTACACTATTTACTCCGTGGATTGGTAAGTATTTCCTTTGGGTCAGTGGTAGAATTTATCATTCAATTTTTAACCGACTTCAAAAAAGGAGGAGGTTATCAATTCGTCGAAACTTTTTTTTAATGTTTGTTACTCGATTTCTCAAAGACGCGTGAACCGATTAATGTTTCTTAGGAAAATATTTTAATACGTTACTTATAACGGAATTAATAATTCTTTCAAGCCATTTTAAAATAATATATGCGCGATTTATACTGATTTAATACTTTTATACTCCAAAACAAAAAAAAACAAAGGAAAGAAAGAAAAAGAAAACTTTCTTTAGTTGGGATTTGAACCTGGAACCACCGAGTACAAAGTAGTTGTCTTAACCACTGGGCTATCGAAGCAGACCCACCGACGCCGAAATTATTGTACTATAACTACAATTTCATGCGGAAAATCTTTATGCTGGAAAATATGGGAAAAACGATTTTTTCCAGACATGGAACCTGGCTAGATTAATTTTTTGACTTTATAAGAACCTATGTTTAAAATATCAAAGAAATCGTTAGAGCCGTTTTTGAAAACGCGAGACAAATATATATACATATATATAAATATACATACATACAAATATTGCTCGTTTAATAGTATAGGATAAATACTTGTTTATAATGTATCTCAGAGTTCGGAATAGAAAAAAAACCATTTTGTTTTAATTTAATAATAATAATAATATTTATTTGCCAACTACATAAGTGTTTAATCTGCTATCAATAAACTAAATCTTTTCATTTCAATAAAATCCAGAAGGTGCGTAGAAAACATTAAAAAACATTCAATTAAACTAAATTAAACTATTATGATGCCAAAAGTGGCAATAGTACTTTTTAAGACATTTATCAACGTTCAAAAGTATTAACCTAAAAAATCCTTTAAAGTGTTCCTGTGATTGGTTTAGTTGCAAAAAAATCAATTAGAAATTGTACCCCTAACCGACCCGGTTCAAATGTCATCACTATTATCTAAATTTAATTTAAGTAACTCATACTTTTCTTGTTGGACTTATTCATGTTGAAATTCTAAATGATGTTTAAAATCTAGTTAATCATTTGTTCTAGTTTTCAAGCAGACACGCGGACGCGAGGGACTTCGCACATGATATCCTTATCATTCACCCACACTATCGTATGCTAATATACGTCACTGTTATTCTCAGCTCAATGTAAACGTTTGTGTACAAACATAGATATATAAACATTGGCTGGGAAATCTCTAGGGATACTGCATATTCCATGAAATAAGAGCATGAAATTCGAAATGTCGGGTTTTTTGCTCTATTACAGAAACGGAAGGAACGCTGTTGGAATGATCGATGATTCTATGCACTATGCTACATTGTTTTAACTATAACAACAGAGTATGTTTCACGTGGTTATCGAACCCACGACCTCCGGGTCTACAGGGAAAGACGACTGCCGTTAATCACAAATTTTAGACAGCCTGAAAAATCTGACATTGCTGGCCAATATAACACTTTGATCATATTTCTATGCAGTTTCTCCATTGTAATGACCAGAACCGCCAAATGAGGACATTAAATTAAAGCTTACTATTGGCCCTAAAGTGTTAGCTGGAGATGCGACCAGGAAACACGCTCGGTAGAAGAAGAATCTAACATCGAACATGGTTATGCTGGTGGAGGCTCCGCGCCGCAGTTCCTTCATTCCCTGGTCTTTCCTTTCCATTGCGTCCATTTTTTTTCTATAAACTTGTACCTCATTGTTGGGTTAAATGCACTTAAGAATTAGGTTATCTAGAGTAACGTATATCCCTCTACCAAAGATACCCACTTAATATCCGATATTTAATGATTATTTGATAACAACTGATAATTACAACTCTTATCTTTTGAGAGTAAATGGATAAGTTGGAGCAATTATCATTAATGAATACTACCTACTTATACTTTTGATAATAATAAAAGGTAGATAGTACCTTTTGCTGAGTAAGAAATGAAACAAAAATAAAATTACTATTTTTCATATAGGAATTTAATTTCTGAATTGATACCATCTTATGACAATTAGTGATGTACCTACCTCTGGTATTTTTGGGAATGTTACCAATGTCAGTAGTTTTGGGTAAGTGTATTACCATCATTTTCAAAAATACCCATTGTTTCATCGTGCACATTGTACCTAATATAACAAATAATACCAATACTTAAATTATCTATTTATTTTTATACATGTGTAACGAAAAGTATCAAAGTGAAAAGAATTTAATTCAATACTTTGGTCTGAATAGTGCGCTTACTTGATTTTTCGTAATTGAGGGTAGGTTATAAGTAATTTATGTGAGTAGGTACATAGATCATAGTTTTCGGAAAGTAAATGCAATATCATACCTACTATGGATACAAGGAAATGTGTCAATTTAAATCAAGAGTAGACTTTGTACATGACACATAAAATCACAATGTACACAATCTATAGCAATAAATGGCGCCAACAATGTGCAAAATAAAAAGACAGGATAAAATGAGCGCAATAGGACGCAATACCAATATTATTCCCACGGTTCACCGAGCGAAAAACTGGTTCCAAGTTGCATACCAAAAGCGAATCGCTCATATCCTTTCGTAAATCATACAAAAAGTGACAAACTTACCTTTCGAATCCAAAATAAAAAGAAAACGGCACAACACTACGAAATTACAAGCACATGTTTTTAAACTTCACTAGGTAAGATTAATATGTGGCACTTTCGATAAGCACTCGCGGATGCCGGCTGCGAAATGCCGACACGCAAAACGTCCTCACTAAACCGAGTCTAGAGCGACACTGACTTTGCCCAGTTGAATGTGAGCCGACTCCATTCTCGAATACTACAAACTACGGCCATTCAGGTATGTGAACAACCTCGGAGACGAGATAGCTCCATTCAAAATTCATTTATACCATGAAGTAATAGCGTTTAAAATCCTCTAGTGACGTGCCACTGATAAGGCTGCGTCGATATCAGCGCTGCGTCTAGGATTCCAAGCCGAGAGAGATGGGCGATGGTAGATAAATAAACTGGACTAGATAGAAAGAGACGGGTATAGTTTGATATTAAGATAATTGGACGTGAAATTTTATATTCAGTTGCAAAAGCGCATCTTCTGAACAATGCAGGATTTGTCCAATGTTGGACAAGGATGACAGATCATTGTTTTATAGGAGAGTCTTCGAGGCTTTGTTGCGTCGTTCATTAAGAGTATTCCCGTGGGATTTTACTGAGTTACTGAGTATCTCGTTAATTATAAGGGTATAATGCGGTTTCTTGTTGTCTGGAAGATGGCTCGGTAAACAATGGTGTTGGGAACTTCTTATGACATAATTGCCAGCTTACCGCTCTGGGTAATTCTCATAATGTTGATTACGAACAATGGATGGGAAGTAACAAAAATTATTTAATTGCAAATTGCTGCCGTGAGATGTGGCCGAATGACCAGGCTGATTGGCAAAACAATACACATATCTTTACTATATCTATACTGTCTATTATCTTATCTATATAGATATATATTAGTATTAATATAACAAAGCTAGTGTTGTTTAAACGCTTATATATTTGGAACCACTGGTCGGATTTGGTAATTCTTTGTGCATATGATAACCACGTTCCTGAGGAAGGTTATTTAGTACATACACACAAGCGGGTGAAACCAAGGGGAACAGCTACTCATATATAATAATACTAGTTTTTGCTCGAGGCTCCGCCCGCGTGAGACTTGGTTATGTCGCGCCCAAAAGTAGCCTATGTTTGACCCCTGGTCATTAACTACACCCATACCAAACTTTATCGAAATCGGTCCAGCGGTTTAGCCATGAAAACGTAACAAACAGATATAGACTTTCGCACTTATAATATTTAGTATGGAAGTATGTCAAGCATAAGGTCCGCAAATTTATAACTCATTTAAACATAAATGAAAGAATAAATGCAGCAAAATATACCTAACCACCTACGATGAGTAAGCTAACCACAGACAAAAATCTATATATAAAAGAAAGTCGTCTTAGTTACACTATTAAACTCAAACGGTAACAAACGGCTAAACTGATTTGGCAGAAAATTGGTGGGGAGGTAGCCTAAAACCAGGAGAAGGACATACTTTTCATCCCGGGAAAAAGTTCCTGAAGGAAGTTCACGCGGGCGAAGCCGCAGGCAAAAGCTAGTATATATCTAAATTTTGTCGTCTCGTTTTTAGTTATGTTTATCAATTATACAATATTTAAAATATTGACGACCTCCGTGGCGTAATGGTTAACATGCCTGACCGCTACTCAGGAGGTCCTGGGTTCGATCCCCAGTCAGGTCAAGATGAAAAATGATCTTTTTCTGATTGACCTGGGTCTTGGATGTTTATCTATTATATGTATTTGTTATAAATTATAGTATCGTTGATTTAGTATCCCATAACACAAGTCTCGAACTTTGGGGCTAACTCTATCTGTGTGATTTGTCCCTATATATTTATTTATATTTATTTATTTAAAATACCAACACGTTTTTCTCCAACTATCACCAAAAAAAATTAAACTCAATTTTTGTGCGGCACAGTCGGGGTTCAAAAGACAGACAAGCAATTATACCACATAATAGTATTTTTTGCCCACCCCTATTTGAGAGGGTAGAACTACCTGCTTTAGCCACTTGCATGCTCATCACGTGTTGCATACAAAATGCATTGAGACCTCAAGAATGCAAGGCGTGGGAATAAGTTTGTTTTTTTGTTAAGTGTTTTTTTTAATTGGCTCTTCGAGAAGGTTGCAATGACATTGGCCTTGTACGCCCTGGTGTTTTGTGTTGTCCTTTAGAATACACAAATATTTGATCCTTGAAATTAAGGCCGCTACCAGCGCTATAACGACTATGAAATATAGAAAAATTAATTTATCTTTCTGTAAGTGAGATTATCAGAAATCCTTGCGCAAATTTTTTGCTACTATCCTAAGTTACATTAGAACCTCGAAACTCATTGAAATACTATCCGCTGTAGTTTCCTTAGTAAAAATTACTAAAAACGGCCACTTTTGACACTTTTTGCATAGGTTTCTAAGGTTAGGGGAAGGAAGCTTTTATTGAATCCTCGATTCGCGAATCACCTTAGTTCATTGGACTTTTTCGTATTTTTTGAACGCGCGAAATTTATAAAAAAGCTAACGCGTTGCCCAACTGCATCTCTCCCTTCGAATAATTCAATATTCAACTTGCGACATGTCCCAACAAGTGCATGCAACTACAAGAGCAGTAATATCTGACGTGAGTGCGCTTCCTTTGTGATTTTTTGCTGCCCATTCAACGTAAGTCGCTTTCGTGTGTTTTTTGTCAACTTTGTTGCTTTACCCTCGTGCTTTTCATCAGATGGGCCATGTGCCTCTTTGCCTACGTGGTGTAAGAATCAAATCTACTTCATTTATTTTCTAGCTTTCGCCCGCGTAAATTTCCCACGAGAACAGTACTTCTTTCCGAAATGAAAGGCATCCTATGACCTTCTCAATACTTCTATCTATGTACATACATACATATCATCACGCCTGTCTCCCGTAGGGGTAGGCAGAGACTAGAGATTTCCATTGGCTACGATCCTTACATACCTCTCTCGCCTCCTCCACACTCATCACTCTCTTCATACACGCTCGCTGATTTCTATCTATGTGTATGCGAAATTTCAGTAAGATTGGTGCAATAGATAAATAAATAAATAAATAATAAATATATAAATAAATATATAGGGACAAATCACACAGATTGAGTTAGAGTCACACAGATTGATAGATAGGGCGTGAAAGCGTAACAATCAAACTCGCTTTTGGACTCGATATAGGGACAGAGAAGAGAAAGTGACTTTGTATTATACTATGTAGTGATATAGGGTACATAGATATTGCACGTGGTTATATATAATCAGGACATAGGTCCAAATTATCGAGAATTCGAGGGACGTTTACCTTCGCCCCTGTCCTATCAATAACTGGCCGGTTATTTGTTTGCTTAGGCCAAGTATTGGTTCAGTCGGCTACTAGAAACCTGCATATTGATGATATCCTTACTTTACTGCTAGCATTGACAATTTACTATCGTATGGACTAAGGTCCTAAGGTCTTTCAGTCTAAAATATTCGTATGAGAATTGTTAAATTTAAATTTCCTTATTTTCGAAAATAGGTTATTTAGGAAAACTGGCTAAGATGGATCGTAAATGTGTGTTTACTTACTCTTACCCGCAGCTCCGCCCGCGTTATGTAGCGCCAAAAAGTTGTCTATGTTTGACTCTCGATTTTAAACTCTATATTTAGCTATTTTTATCAAAATCGGTCCAGCGGTTTGTCCGTGAAATTGTAACAGACACACTTGCATATTTATAATATTAGTATGAATTAGTTAGATTTTAATACTAAATTTCTTGCCATTCAACAATTTGTTCAGTAGAGTTATAGTCGGAATGCTCCCGATATTCCCGGTTCTTTCATCCCGTTGTAATTGCGAGGCGCCCCCGGGACTCCCTGGATGCTGGACTGCAAATAAAAATTCTTGCACCTCTTCCTGTTTTATTGCTTGGTTTATTAGTGGACTGTTCTTCGTGCTATTTTCTTTTAAAATTTGTACAATCGTCATTATAACAGTCCTACGATACTATATTTTACATAACAAAAACATAAATAGATAAACATCCAAGACCCAGGTCCATCAGAAAAAGATCATTTTTCATCTTGAACTGACCGGGGATCGAACCCGGGACCTCTTGAGTAGCGGTCAGGCATATTACGCCACGCTCAACTTTTATTGTTATCCCATTTACTGTCCACGAAAGTGTTAATTGTGGAGCGGAGCTTAGCAAGGCGTCTTGTTGGTAACGATAGCGCGCATCAAGCGACGGCGAGTGCGCAGCCATACTGAGATTGGTCGCCATCTTGGTTGGATCTTGAGCCCCTCCGTGCTTCGGTCGTTGCTTCGGAAGGCTCCGGCTGTTATCGATAGATGGCAGTTATTAGTCCAAAGAATTTTGAATCGAGCGTGGTATCAACGAGGCAATTTTTTTTTTATCTATGCATTAGGCTATGTCAGAAGCCTTAACGGCCTAAAAATTTTAAAGTGTTGGCCACTAACACACCCGGGTCATGACCCGGGTGTATACCGGGTGTATAAAAACCAGACCAATAGGTACATGTACCTATTGGTCTGGTTTTTCTCTAAAAAGGGTAACAGAGGTCAGGCGGCGTTCGCTTTACCCATAAAAACATTTTATAAATGGGTTGAATGTTACTGTGTGATTTAGTTTTCAGTGTTTGTGTCCCATAAACAAAACCTATTGAAATTTCAAAACCGTTCATGGATTTCATCACCGTCGGAAGCGTAATTACAAAATGTGGTCGATCGATCAGTTCGGAGCCAGGGTGCGTATTTGCAATAGCTGTTTATAATTACGCTTCGGTTAGCTATCGTGTAGCTTTATTTAGATTAGGGTATTAGTGTGATGAAACCGCGGCTTTAGTTATTAGATACCTAACTATTGAAAAAACATCATCTGAGCGCTATTCTGGTTGCATCCCAAGCCGAATAGTCGGTCGTACCGCTAAACACGTTTTATTTTTTCCATAGTACAGTCAGCTGCAGAGAAATCTGACCCCCATGCCACAAGTATCACTATATCAGCCCACTGTACTAAGATACGTACATATACCCCAGAAAAGTATAGTCTCTTTTATCGATCGGCAAGACAAGGAAATCGATTACAGGATCGAATATGCCTGGAAAAGCTACTGGTCGATGAAAGAGCTACTCAAAGGCAAATTACCAACTAGCCTTAAGAAAAAACTCATCGATATGTATATTTTGCTAATCCTTACCTACGGTGCTTAAACGTGGTCACTTACTAAAGAGTAATTAATGGTCTATGTTGAAGGTTTGCCAAAGAGCGATGGATCGCAGCATTTTAGGTGAAAATATACAGACAGGGTAAGAAACACCACACTGCATTCTATTACTCAAATATCAGATGTAGGGTAAAAAGCAACTAGGCTAAAGTGGAATTGGGCGGGTCACGTGTGCCGCATGCATCCGGAGAGACAGGCTGGATTACTAACAACCTGGGTCACAGAAAGAGAGGAAGGCCATGAAAAGATGGTCAGATGACTTAAGGATCTTCGAAAAGGATTAGAAAGAAGCTGCACAGAACAAGCTGCAGGAGAACACGCCAGTTTTATAACTACTGCAGTATCCAATACACAATAAACAAGTCAAAGCAAAAATATGGAAGTGATAAAAAATATAGCGTAAACAAAATGCTATTGACAAAATATGTTTGCTATATGTTCCCCAATCTGAGCCGTTTTCACAGCCGTACCGTAAACAATGAATTTAATTAAAACCAACACATGTGACACTGGTACATTTACAAACTTGTAAGTGCAGTTTGTATAGGTATTAATGGAAAATTTTATTTATTGAAGTAATTAAGTCTGTCTCTAAGACTACGCTTGATATTAATAACTAGCTATGCACCGTGGGTTCATCGGGTTATCGTAAACTTGCCACAAAGTTAATTCGTCACGAAAAAAAGTATGCGTAAACTTGCCACACTTTTATTTTTTTATAGTTAATTCGTCACAGTCTAATATTTAGTATAGTAAATTCGTCACACTGATTATTTTTGTACAGACAGCAAGAAAATTAAACAAAAATTTAAATAACAACATTTATTTCTTTCATCACAGTTTTGGGATATTAACCTTACCTACATCTATTACAAAAATCACAGTTCTATCTGAATGATTTACTTAAATATTACGTACAAATATAACCAAAGAAGAAGCAAACAAAAATAAATTTGCTGTTAATTTCTAGGAAGGTTCTCAAAATTTACAGCTGTTTTATTTAAAATATTATGTAACAATTTGTAAAAATCACAGTTCTCTTTATAAATAGAAAGCGGCTGATTTGCCTAGGTAACATGCACAACCTACCTACTACCTACCTACCTTATTGATATACCTTACGTGTATAACATAAAAAAAAAAAACAAAATATATCTACTTAATGAATCACAGATAAAATCACAGTATTTTTTGTCATAATTCATCACTTGCCTTCCCCTAAAATCAAAGATTAAAGTCGTAATTTAAAACTTAAGTATAGGATTAACTACATCTATGTAACAAATTAGAACAACCTACAATAAAACAATAGTAAAAAGAACTTATATTATATAAAGTAAAGATATTGCTTTTTGTTTATAACATTAGTTTTCCTTTGAAATCATACATTAAAATTATTAATTTAAATCTTAAATGTAGAATTAACTACATCCATGTTACATTTCTTTAAAATGCTGCATATAAGAAATTTTCAATATAAATTCAGACAGGGGCATGTTATTATAATTTTCTAAAAGAGTTTTTAACTCCCTGTCATATGCAATTGACCTGCGCGTTCTTAAGTTTGATGGTATGGCTAGATTCAATTTTTTTATTTTAGTATCTACATAATCAGCTTCCTTTTTGAGTGTTTCCAGAAACTGAAGCATTATAGGTTTTTTTTGAGGCATCATATTGTTCAAACGCTTATGCCATGCTTCTGCGAGATTTATTGTCCTATGACGAGAACCATGTATATTCCAAATAAATTGTATATTTTTATTTTCTAACCACTGGGATACGAAATAATCATTAAATGTTGTTACTGTTTCACTCTGTGGCGCATCTTCCATAATCCACAATCAACCGTCTTCAATGTCTTCTAGCTTTACATGCGCCAATGCAGCACACAAAGCCAAGTGTCTCTTTTCGTTGATGCTGTTCATATTTAAGGCGTGAGCTTTTTTAGCCAATGCTTGTTTGAAGTGGAAGTTACATCCTTGTAGTTTAATATGTGGAAACATTTTTTTTATGACGTTGATAACTGCAATTTCAAAATCGACAATCATTGTCACCGGGTTCCAATATGGCAAATTTTTCTTGAGAGCAATAAAAAGTCGCTCATAAGACCGTTCTTGCTTATTAGGCATTAGAACTTATATGAGAGGAACTACGTTTGTAAAGTTTTCGTCACTTCTCACATCACCATGTATGCAGTAAAGCTGATAAAATGGTTTACAGCAGCTTGAAAAAGTTCCATCCGAAAAATATGTTCGAATATTTCTTACAGCTTCACGAGCTGTCTCAGTACAGAAAGCTATTATTCTGTTCTCAGGATCACTGTCGTCGTCAAATAATAAAAAACAATCTGTATATTTGAACGGGATTATTACATCTTCACATTTAGCAAAATGTGTTTTGGGTACGTTTAATTCACGATTCCTTACGATATAAAGTGATCTTGAAAAGTGTTTAAATTTCGGTAAGGCACTTAATAAATCGTAACCCGCGTCTTTTTTTGGTTGAAAAACTTCTTCAAATAGTTGAGGCATAGGTGTGCTGGTGTTTGCTGCTGCTTCTTTACAAAGATTCTTTGTCTTGATAATCTCTGTTTTCACTACATTTGGTTTACACTTATGAGCCGCTTCATGCAAAACTCGAACGCTATGATTCTCCGAAATTTTTATACTTGCACTGCATGCACGATTCGTACATCTCCAAACAGTTCCAAGCTTAGTTTCCCGATGAAAGGTGTACATATAACCACCTCTCACAAGCATTCTCCGTCCCCTTTCAGTTTTCGTAAATGTGACCTGAAAAGGTGTTGAAATAGTATCATAAATTTATCTATACTTAATACTATAAAGAGGAAAAAAAGCTACTGGACGGAATTTGATAACTCTTTCAATATAAGAATACTCTTTACTCTTAACAACAACGGAAATAAATGCCGCAATTGAAGTCACGGGAAATAGTCAGCATTTTATAAAATCACCATAAAAATTACTACATGCTTTAAAACTAAACGGGTATAGTATAGAAATTTGTAACTGTGTTTGTCTACAGAAAACAATAAGCATAATACATGTCAAATTTCACAATGTATGATTAATCACACCACCGCTGGCGTCTGAGCCGTCGGCCATTTTGTTTAAAGTTTGTCATGCGTCATGTCTAGTTAAGACAAGCAGCATAAAACGGTATGATTTAAAATTATATCTAAAGTTTTAAACTGTACCTTTGCTAATAAATAAAATAAGAAATGTGACTCTTTTATTCAAATATTTATTTAATTATAATTAATAGTTCGTATTAGATCTAGTGCAGTTTAACTTGCAGATTATAATTACTAGAATCAATTAAATAAACACTTGATTAAATTGACATTGCTGTGAAAATAATGAGGGGTCAGTTAAGTATTAATTTTGTTTTAAAACCATAGGCTATCTAAAGTTAAATTAAATAAAATCATTGTTTAATAACTGTTATTAAAATCGAACTCCTTTTATATAAGAGCATTTGAGAGATAAAATAATAAACAAATAGCACATATTTTTTTTTGTATAGAATTAAATTTAAAAATACTTACACCATGTCCTCCCGTACTTGTTCCCGGCTGATTATCCATTTTTTCAAAGATGCACAAATTACAACATTTAAAATTGCACAGTAATTTTGCAAAACACGTCACCACCCTCTCGCAAGGTCATGTGAGTCACTGGACTGATAACAAGAATGCATTGACCGAAAGGGTTAGTTGTTACATTTAGAAAGAGATAGTTGCAGCGAGCGAGAGAGATAAAAGCATGTGCAGGAGTGCTACCTAGCTGTCTGATTGTAAATTTTCTCATCCTCATATAAAGGATTATTTAAAAAGCACCAACAGCCTCCTAGGGTATGAATGAACTCAAGATAACTATCAACATTTTGCAGCTAAAAAAAAAATTATGTCCTATTTGAATTGATCAAGTGATCATTAATTTATTCAATAATAATTCATACATTGCATTCCAATACATAGATCACATGACAATAGAAAAATAAAATTGAGTAATATAGAAAATTAAATTATATAATTTGGCCATCATTAAATTCAAATAAATAAACCCCTGTATGTAGTTGAATACTTTAGACATTTGTAGTAAATAAATGTATTTAACTTGTTGTCCGCTTCAGTTCCGCCCATGGTACATACCTTCATCTTTACAAGAGTGGTTTTTTTTTGTAAATCTAACCTGTCGTCATGTCATAAAACCAAATAAACAAACTCTTCGGCATTTTTCATATTAGCGTAGATTTAAACCACTAAATAAATAAATCACTTTGCTTGCTGTCGGTACTTTGCTAATTGTGGCAAATTAACTATAACGCATACCTACCTGTGACGAGTTAACTAATACTTTTTTATGCATGTGACGAATTAACTTTGAATGTATGGAGTTTTAAAAACGTGACGAATTAACTATGTGGCAAGTTTACGATAACCCGGTTCATCTTGTTTTGTAAAATCTTAAGAAAAAGATATTTAATTTTTTTAATAGAAAATAATAAAAACAGACAGCGTTAAAATAAAAAAAATCTTTATTATATTAATAGTATAGATAAATAAAGTAAGTATAAGTAGTTGTTGTAGAACAGCACAATTCACCTTGCCGTAGAGCTAAGACTACAGTCGACATAATTGCTGAGTATAATTCTACGTCTCGTAGTGTAATAAAATTGAATATAATATTAAATATGAATTAAATATGAAGTACCTGGGCGACCGAGCTCTGCTCGGTAGTTATGGTATCCATCCATACTAATATTGTAAATGCGAAAGTCTATCTGTCTGTTCTGTTGCTCTTTCACGGCCAAACGGCTGGACGAGTTTTGATGAAATTTAGTATGGATTTAGTTGAAGACCCGGGGTCAAACATTGGCTACTTTTTGTCGCAGGTGGAGCTGCGGGAATCAGCTAGTGGTGGTATATATGGAAAACAGAATCACTTTTTGGGAAAACACAACGATAGCGCGTTGTACTTTTTCAGTAAATAGATTACCGCCCTAGCGTCTACCGTTGTTAGTTGCATTCCTTAAGTACTTTCCACGTTTCAGTCCTATTTGAATTGGTAGGTAGGTACACTATTTACTCCGTGGATTGTTAAGTATTTCCTTTGGATCAGTGGTAGAATTTATCATTCAATTTTTAACCGACTTAAAAAAAGACGGAGGTTATCAATTCGTCGGAATCTTTTTTTTAAATGTTTGTTACTCTATAAAAGACGCGTGAACCGATTTGAAATTCATTTTTTTGTCTGAAAGGTTGGACCGTCTAGTTGGTCCCATATTAGTTTCAACAGGTTCTGATGACGGAATCCTGAAAAAATGGTGATACTTGGATGAAGTGTGATTTGAAAGTATAATGTTTCTTAGGAAAATATTTTAATACGTTATAACCGAATTGATAATTCTTTCAAGCCATTTTAAGATAATATATGCGCGATTTATACTGATTTAATACTTTTATACTCCAAAACAAAACAAAAAAAACAAAACTTTCTTTAGATTGGATTTGAACCTGGAACCACCAGAGTACAAAGCAGATGTCTTAACCACTGGGCTATCGAAGCAGACCCGCAGGCGCCGAAATTATTGTACTATAACTACAATTTCATGCGGAAAATCTTTTTGCTGGAAAATATGGGAAAAACAATTTTTTCCAGACATGGAACCTGGCTAGATTAATTTTTTGACTTTATAAGAACCTATGTTTAAAATTTCAAAGAAATCGTTAGAGCCGTTTTCGAAAACGCGAGACAAATATATATATATATATATATATATATATATATATATATACATACATACAAATATTGCTCGTTTAATAGTATAGAATAGGATAAAGAAATTTGAAAACTGAAACATCAGTTATAGACAAAGAATGCTTCTACGACTCGTAGGCCTTGTAGCAATTATAGTAGTTATATAAGGACACATTGTAGAGTTAACACTACAGAAGTAGACAAATGCTAAGACTGCTTCTATGACTAGTAGCCCTCGTAGCAATTACCGTAGTGTAAGAACCCATTGTAAAGTGTAAGTCGTAGACAAATGCTCAAAATGCTACGAATCGTAGGCCTCGTAGCAATTATCGTAGTTATATAAGGACACATTGTAGAGCTAACACTACAGTCGACGTAGACAAATGCTAAGAATGCTACGACACGTAAGCCTTGTAGTAATTACCGTAGTGTAAGAACACACTGTAGAGCTAACACTACAGACGTAGACAAAGCTATGAATCCTTCTACGACTCGTAGGCTTCGTAGCAATAGTCGTAATGTACGTAAGGACACATTTTAGATCTTATACTCTAAGAATGCTTCTATGACAGTATATTAAAGTCTGCAATAAATCCTTATTAACTTTGTTGACTTTTCCAAACGTATTGTAGGTTTTGACAAAAATTATTTTTGATTTCCATCTATATAGAGAAAAGTTAACCCATGATCCTATCATAAGACAAACGTTTTAGTTCACTGGACAATAGTACCTCTTGTATGAAGTTTTACAAACCTAGATGCTAGCGTTGATTTAGTTAACATGGAAAATGTAAAAAACAAATATTTCGATATAAGTTTATTTGGAAAAGTTGGTCAGAATAGCGGGCTGAATCTGCCCTCAAAATATTTGCAGTTGATTTGTGTCCACCGTGTATATTCCTATAATGACTACACCCTGTAACTATACCTCATATAGAACATCTACCCGAGTTCGTGGAAGTCAAGTGTCTTCAAAGATATTTACATTTTAATTCAAGTAACATCACTTGGTAGAGTTACTGTTCTGCCAACTTGGTATTCAGTTCAATTTGAACTGAAATTTATAGACCAACCATTAAAATAGACGATTGATTTCTGACAGCAACCTAATACGTAGTTTTCCATCACGATAACAGATGGCGTTTTTGTCATTAACTGAATCGCGTGAGTGAGTCGGTCCTTAGTTTGCCTGACCGAAAATTCAAAGCACATGTTAAGAATTTACTTTGTAAAAAAGCCTATTATAGCGCTCATGATTTTCTCAATGACAAGGATGTGTAACAAGCTTGGTGCAGAGTCCTCCAAACTATAGCTAAAAATTGATCATATGTACATTCAGTACATTATTTTTATTATTTTTTATTATATCATGACATCTTTTATTACTTGACATTTTTATTAAACTATTTCAATAATCCTCAATATTTATTTAATAATAAACTTATGGTAATTATAAAAATGTTCAAATGTAAACTCGTCTGATTTGACTCAAATTTTGTGAATTGACGTTTTTAAAGAAAATGCTGCTGTGAAGTTTTTGGCGCCACTTCTTCTCCACTTGCGCTTTGGAAGTGGTGGTAAACTTAAAATAAGTAACAATTGACGTCAATAAGTGATAAGAATATCCTATATCGAAAATAAACAATTTGAATTTGAATTTGAGTGACGATCATTTTAAACAAAGAAACAATTTTTTACAAATTGAGACTGTTCCATCAGATGTGTAGAACTCTGTAAAGTAATTTATATTCTGTTATCTGTGATTGTACTTGTTTAAATAAAATTAAAAATAAAAATAATATAAATCTGACCTAGCGGAAAGGATTTTCCATAATAGCGGTCGAGCTTATTTATATATTTTCATAATATCTTCAAAATCGACAAAAGCAGTTATATCTTTTGAAAAATCATACTTAATTTAGAAGACACGTTCAAACATACTTGAATTTTGGATTAAAAAAACTGACCCTAATTGTGCAGATTTGGATTTGGATTAAAAAAACTATGGGGAAATCATCACATAGGCGATGCGGCTAGCAACCCATCACTATTGATTTCCTGTTTCAACTACCATTATGCTAAACGTGGCCTAAGGTCTTATGGCCCTAGGCTCTGTCTACCCCGCATGGGATAAAGACGTGATTATATGTAAAACTATGACCCAAATCGTTCCAACGAATTTGCTGTGAAAGCGTAACAGACAGTTAGACAGACTTTGGAATCCATACTTCCATACTTCCATACTAATATTATAAATGTGAAAGTCTGTCTGTCTGTCTGTCTGTCTGTCTATCTGTCTGTCTGTCACCTCTTCACGGCTAAACTGCTGGACCGATTGTGATGAAATTTGGTAGAGATGTAGTTAATGACCTGAGGTCAAACATAGGCTACTTTTGGGCGCGATATAACCGAGTCCCACGCGGGGCGAAGCCGCGGGGAACAGCTAGTTTACAATATTAGTATGGAAGTATACATTTTTTTTCAGTGGTTTATTGAAATGTGTCAAATCTGACTTATTGTAATAACTAGCTTTCGCCCGCGGCTTCACCCGCACGAATTTCCCGCTGAAACAGTGCTTTTTCCCGTGATGAAAGGTACCCTATGTCCTTCTCAATACTTCTATCTATGTGTATGCTGTTTCAGGAAGATTAGTTCAGTAGATAGGGCGTGAAGAGGTAACAAACAAACAAATATACAAACTCACTTTTGCATTTATAGTATTAGTTGGGATGGGATTTTCATAAAGTTTAATTAGTAAATAAGTAAAATTAAATCTATTTCTTAAAATATCATTACACAAATTGGTATGCATTACCTGCTCAAAGTTGCCTCAAACTTGATGTCTGATGAGTACTAATGACTGCCACGTTTGCACTTCGTCTCTTAGCCTTTGCTGAGCAAATTAATTGTTGCCCTAATATAATTAATAAATGAATTTAAATATGCTTCTAGTAAAATGAGACCAAATAGACCACATTCATACAAAGCAGAAAAAAAAGTCGTGTACTCGTGTCACATCAAGGACGGAACCACTTATAAGAGACTGTCTTTTAAATTGATAATGTCGATGCTTATTAATTTTTAGATTTATGTTAAAGAGAGACACGTGGTTAAATAAATAAATAAAAAACAAGCTATAACGTATTTCCTACCCTCTACAAAGTGCGTGAGTCTTACGCGTCTGTTCATGTGATTCCTTGCTTGGGTAAAATAAAATAAAAATGGAAAGGATAAATAAAATACGAGTATAAATAAATATTATAACAGAACCCTAAAATTTTTACGTTGCGAACAAAAAGTAACCAATTTTGTTGAAATCCGTATCGCGCAAATGGATATATGTTTACATTTCAATCGATACAAAAAGGAAATGAAATTTTCTGATAAGGACCGTTTCAATTTCATTCCCAATTTATATTTATCGAAATAAAATGTTTTTTGGGAGTGGAAAATACGAAAAGTTTGTGGCAACATGCATTGTTTATGGTATAATATGTGAGTGATACTTTTGAAAATTATCTTCGTTGTAAAATGATATTCAATTAAATATAATTCATGATATTTATTTGTCTCTTTCCGAATGGTGGTGGATTTTATCCGTTAATAAAAATAATAATAAAAAATAAACAAATAAATTATTAATTTAAATTGTACAGTCCCGTTAAATTTCTTTCATTTAAATTAATATTTTAAAAATGCCATAGAATTTGGAATCGCGCGTGGCTCTCCCAATTTCTTAATCTATGAAAAAGATTTATTTATAAAATTTATGTACTTACAGTCCGATACATATATAGGAAACTTTAAATTAGAAAATTTAGTACAAGGGTCTACTTATTAAAAGAACGGATTAATTTAGTACAGAACATGCGAATTTTTTTCTTTCAAATTCTGAAAACATAAATATTATCTCTCTCTCATCTTCGAGCGTTTTTCCGGTTGCTTTCTCCCCTCAGCTGATTGCTTCGGAGCCCAGGGTCCGCTTTTCTGCTTTTTATCCTCCACTTCGCTCGGTCTTCGGCATCCTTATTTGTGAGACCAGCAAGTATATCGTTTACTGCGACGTCGAGCTAGCGAAAATTATGTGCCGTGCCTTATGTATTTATTTTGGAATGACTGCAATAGGTTGTATTAAGAAAAAGGGTGTTCGAACTACATTGAATCTTTTTTTTCTAATTTCAGTTGCAAATACAATAAAGCAAGTGGACAGTGCAGTCCCGATCGACATAGCAACAGAAAAGGACAAACTCGTGCGCATCCCTAGAACCCTAGTGACGTTTTATTACTTTATTCCCGAGAAAGATCCTCTATTTAGAAGACAAGGCACCAATGGAACTACTGTCAGGCCTGACGCACTTATAAGCCTCACTTCAGGGTCGGCAACGCACTCGTGACTCTCCTAAAAGCGTCTTATGCTACCATTTCTGATTTAATGAGTGGTAGGGTTGTCTCAATAAGAAAATAATTAATTTGTGGTGGTAAGCGGTGACCCAAGCCGCGTTTCTGTGAGACATTGTTATAAGCTATTCTTTAGTTCATAATTAAATAGTTTTTGCCTGTGCGACATCAAATGTAATAAGCTATTGTTTATTCCATAATTAAACAGTTTTTGCAAACGACTTTTTGTTTTATTTATTACTAGCTTTTACCCGCGGCTTCGCACGCGTGATTTTCTCTTCTAGTGCTTTTTTCTGAGATGAAAGGTTATATGTCATTCTTACTATGTGATGAAATTTCAGAAAGATTGGTTCTGTTAAAAAAACATAAAGATTTAACAAAGTAACAAAATATATACATCACAACATATAACAAGAAAAACAAACAAACTCGACTCAATTTTTTTTTACTTTCGCATTTATTATTTCGAACCGATAAGAAATTTGCATAATACTTACTCAGTATATTCTTCTCCTTATCAGAGCGTATTTTCAAAATATATCCTCTTAACTATCGCTTCAGTTCAGAGCTTAGGGTAAGATTAAATCATGGTATTTTTTTATAGCAAGGTTAAAACAATGAAATGAAAGATTGGTGCGCGGTCACCTCACCTTTAAGAACTTTATGTGTCCATAACGAGTTGCCAAATCGTGGCTTAATATATTTTACCTCTGTACCCAGTAATTTAACTGTCGTTCATATATACCAAGTTATTTTTGAAGTAAATACGCCTTTGAGGAGTAGTAAATTAAAAAACTTAAATTAAAATCTATCATACTGATATCTTTTGAGCGCAGATTGAAGTTTGCAACGTCTAAATTAAAACTGTTTTTAAATGAAGTGAATGCGCGCAGTCTAGTGGAAACACGAGCTTAGAATATAGTAAAATAGAGTTGTTTTAAATTATTCGCAGCATTTTTTTTTTTAATAGGTTTTTTTCCTAAGGCGTCTCATCATGCTTATATTTATTTTTCTATATTTACAAGTTGGGAGCTGCTGTGTTACTAAATCTTGTTAAAACTACTTGATAAAAAGTATAAACATTATTTAAAAAAATATTAATATACTATTTTAATTTAATTAGTCCTAGGCAATTTTTTTTAAATGTTTTAAGCACTGTGATCTGAATTTTCATAATATTGTAATCTCTATTTGGTTATTAGCTCATACAATTGAAACTTTCTGAAGTTGATATTCGTTGGACAGTAGATATGCCCACGCTATTAAGCTCTAAGAGCTTTGATAAGCTGCCATTCATTTTACCAATTTTGAATTTTCTTTATTCAAAAGTATAATGTAGTAAACGTCAGAGGCGTTTCGAAGAAACAACATAACCCACACAATATGATGGTGATGGAGTCATGATGAAGATGACCTGAAAAAGGTCGCAGGCCAGTGCTGGAAGCAGGCCGCTTGCAAACGGTCATTCTAGAAATCCTCCCCCAAGAATGTGGGGCCTATGTCTAGTAGTGTTCGGTCAGCCTGCGGCTGTCTATTTTGATTCGAAGCGGATTCTAACTGCTAATGTGTCGATTTTCACCGACGTCGATCTTGTATTTTAATTATTCAGTGAAATATAAACAAACAACCAACAACAAACACATATCAAGCAGATAGCCTTAAGCAAAAATATCAGCAATATCATATTCATTGCTACTGAATGGATGTACATGCGCTGTTAAACAAACTCAATAAATTATTTAAAATGCAATAACGCTGCAGTTCCATAGCTCCATTTTTAACCCCCGACGCAAAAAGAGGGGTGCTATAAGTTTGACTTGTCTGTCTGTCTGTCTCTAGCATCATATCTCCCGAACGAATGAAGCTATTTCAATTTAGTTTTATTCGTATTGAAGGTGACTTACGTGCGAGTGTTCTTAGACATGTTTGATGAAAATCGGTTGAGCCGTTTAGAAGTTGTGGGGGTGAATGTGGGCGAAAAACAACCGAATGTCTGCAAATATACTTGAGTTGGGTCTCATCTCAATTGAAAGCGCATGACGTGCACATCAATACATATAATAAGACACTAAAATGCAAGTGTCTGTACATTTAATATTTTTCAAAAAAACTGATTGAGTTCGATTAAAAAGGAGTAACAGAAACCAAAAAAACAGTTTTTGGAATTTTTGTCTGTCTGTATGTATGTATGTATGTATGTATGTCTGTCTGGTACGTTATAACTTCGAAAATACTCAACGGATTTAAACGCGGTTTTCACAGTTGGATTACATATGATTAGGAGCGTTGTCAAAACTTTGTTTCGTCAAAATCGGTTAAGGGAAAAAGAAGTTATGGTCGATTGAAAATTTACTTCAAACACTGCTTCTAAACTTTTAATGCGTTTACTTACGTTTAATTTAATTTAGATAAGGCTAGGATTTCTACTTTATATTATCCATATCAATAAAGACGAAAACACGCACTGCACCTATTAATTTTAATAAAATAACACATTGAATTTGATCGTAAATTTAGTAACATAAAATTTCAATAGATGGCGCGAATTTGCGTACCTATAGACAAATCCCATTTGAAATTTCGCCAATCTCTAGCGACGTATGTTGGCCTATCGGTAGAGGTCGGAGATCATATTTTTAAGTCGAGGGTTCGAATCCTGCTATAGATGACTTTTTTTTTACTTACTTTCTTTTACTTGCTTTTTTTACTTACTTTTTTTTATTTACTTTTTTTTCGTTTTGTATTAATTTTTAAGAATTTTTTAATACTTTAGTAAAGAAATGTTTCAAGAAAGTACCTGGATCGAATCCTGTCACAAACAATAATTTTATGATTTCGTGTTTTATTTGTTTTCTAGAATTATTTTCTTACTTTTTTTTATAATTTTGAAAAGAAACAAATAAATTCATTTGCAAATTTATTTCAGGATAAACGATATCGCAACCCCTTACAAATCATATCTAATAGTTTGTCATTGACGACATTGAAAAAGAAGATTAATCAAATGGTTGACTGGTAGAGAACGCTCTTAGCGTTAAGTCCGTTAATATATAAGTACTAGCTGTTCCCCGCGGCTCCGCCCCGCGTGGGAATCGGTTATATCGCGCCCAAAAGTTTATGTTTGACCTCAGGTCGTTAACTACATCCCTACCAAATTTCATCACAATCGGTCCAGCAGTTTAGCCGTGAAGAGGTTACAGACAGACAGACTTTCGCATTTATAGTATTAGTATGGATATGGATTTTGTACTTATCTATCTATCTTTACATATAATCGGACAGTAAAAATTGAATGTCTGTACATTAAATATTTTTCTAAAAAACTGATACGGGGCGATTAAAGAAAGACGTGTAACAAAAACCAAAAAAAACAATTTTTGTCTGTCTGTCTTTCTGTATGTCTGGTACGTTATAACTTCAAAACTACTCAACAGATTCGAACGCGGTTTTCACAGGTGGATTACATATACGTTCAACAGTTTTGTCAAAACTTTGTTTCGTCAAAATCGGTTAAGGGAAAAAGAAGTTATGGTCAATTGAAGTTTACTTCTAGCACTGTTTCAAAACTTTTACAGAGTTGAATCCGGTTTACATAAACGTATTTAATATAGATAAAGCTACAATTTCTACTTTGTTTTATCGATATCAATGAAGACAAAAACACACTGCAGTCTCTATTAAATTTTAAAAAATTAACACATTGAATGTGTGTGGGCGTATAATTTAGTTACATAAAATATCAATAGATGGCGCTGAAGTTAATTTAATTATTTTTTTCTCATATGGTATTATAGCAGATTGAAATTTTTCCAGCAATTAATTCTAATTATTTCAAAAAAATTTTGGTTGTTTATTTAGTTCTATTGGTTGGTTTGTTTATCGGTCGTTTGTTGTATTGTATTGTAAGCTATTTGAATTGATTAGTTGGTTGGTTTGGCTTTGGTTTAAAAAATAATCAAACCAGCAAGTCAGTTCAGTTGTTGTTCGACGGAACATACGGTCGTGTCGTAAGGTCTAATTTAACTAACATAACACTATTTATTGAGTTAGGTTCTAATGACCCTGTAATAGGCTGCGTCTACTCTTTTAGAGAAAAAGATGTGATAGTATGAATGTTAATATTTTTAGTTTGATATCGTAGCAATGGCTAATGGCTTTATAAAATTGGCACGGGAATAGGATACTACTTATAGATTTAACTATAGGTCTGGATAGTTGTAGTTTCCACAGGTTAAGCGAAAAGCGAACTACACGCGGGCGGAGCCGCGGGCAACAGCTAGTTACAAAATAATATGTTTAATGAAAATCGGTTGAGCTGTTAGAAAGCTCTGGGGGTGTAAGTGGGGAAAATACCTAAATTCTGCAAATAATATGTGGGGGGTAAATCAGTCGACCGTCACCACTGAAAAGAAAATGTGTTGTGGTTTTTTTTTAATTTTAAATTTAATTTTAGATGATCCAGCTCGTAAGACTCCATGAATTTAGGCAATAAAGCAGATTGTTCAATTTTTGAAAAGGTAAAAAAATGCTTTAGTAAGATTAAGATTGGTATAAATATGTCGGATGGGTTGAATCGAGAGGCATGGCTTCCAAAATCTTCTAGTCGTGCCACTCCATATAGTTGGAGTTTAAGTCTTAAGAATAACAGGTTTTAGCACTTTTTGACTGTAGGTAGAAGCTCAAATTGATTCTCATGTTTCAATAGTTTTTCTATTATATCTGGATTTTGTGAGCCAACGGGTTAAAAACTTAAAACCCAATAAAATATAAAATACACTTGCAATGCACTTTTCCCACGTTAATTCCTTCCCTGAACTTCCATAATTATTTCTAGATCAAAGTTAACCGAACGGTCCAGCCTTTCTCGAGTTTTAGCCAGACTAACGAACATCAATTGAATGTAAAATCTATTAGGTATATATTATGTCGGGTGAAAAGAAAGTCGTGTTACTTACACAATTAACTCAAGAACGACTGAACTGAATTGACTGGGCCGAGGTAGTAGCTCAGAACCAGGAGAAGGACATAGGGTACCTTTCATCCCTAGAAAAATCACTGTTCTCTAGGGAAGTTCACGCAGGCGAAACCGCGGGCAAAAGCTAGGAAAGATATAGATAGATTGTATGGAGTAATGGATTGGCACCTTTTAAGTCCCTGATTTACACGGCCGATTCATCAATTCAGCCTTTTCATAAAATAAATCAGAATAGCTCCCCGCTTGTGGACACTTTGACTGGGTTGCCATGATAGTTTTTTTTTTAGCTGTCGCCTTTTCAAAAAGGTGTCTAGAGTCAAAATAGCTATAAAACAAAGATTAAAAAAAAATTGCCTTGAGACCGCGCTCGTTTCGAAGTTATTTGTATAAACAAGAATTATGTATTTAATTTATTGAGACACAAAAGTAGGTAAAAACTTACTAAGTTCCTGCTAAGGGAAAAGTATCAAAAAACAAAGACAAGCAAAAAACACCTAACCATACCGACCCGTTTGAATTTTATACGTTTTGCCGGAATTAGTTTGTCTAGGGTAGGCAAAAAATACAGTCAAGTATTACGAGCGTGTACAGGAATATTTTCCGGGATAGATCAGTTTCTGATTCATAAATGTTTGTGGAGAAATGGGTAAACATGATCACCGAACCTATCTACCTAAGTATGAATATGGAGGAATATTTTAATAAAATTTCACACTCAAAATTTCTTGAATTTGTACAAAACGCACGCATTTTTTACGTAGTGATTCAGTGGTTAAGGCTCTTGAAAGGGACCTGGAAGTCGAGGGTTGGAATTCGAGGATAACATACTTTTTTAATAATACATTATTTCACTTTTAAGACTGCTCTCTTTCTACATTACTCTTTTGTTGACTGGCAGATAAAGCCTCAAGTTTTAAAACTGCCGTTTATAATTCAAACTATATAACATAATATAAATGCGAAAGTGAGTTTGTTTATTTGTTATCTCTTCACGTCCTATCTACTGAACCAATCATCTTGAAATTTCGCATACACATAGCTAGGAGTATTTAGAAGGACATATGGCACCTTTCATTCCGGAAAATAGCACGGTTCCCAAGGGAAGTTCACACGGGTGAAGCTGCGCGCGAAAGCTAGTTGTGTAATAAAGTTTAATAAATAAATAAGACGGCAGATGCCCTTTGTACACAGTAGTACTACCTTCGGTAATAAATATGATCTCATTGGCCCCGGATCCCAGCTATCGGGCTCCGAAATCAATATAGAAATGCAACCGGAATAATGTTGCCAGGGGCTTAGCTCCCGTAAAAACTCCATTATTGAAGAGAAAAAAATCATAGGCGCGTTGAGAATTTTTTGGATGAAAAACACAAACCATTACACTTCGAAAAATATACATGTATTATTTATTTCGGCTCTGTCGGCACTCCGGAAGTGCCACTGGTTTTATTTAAGTTTACAATTCAAAATTCTCGCTAAAGCATGAGCCTCAGTAAATCCTAGTTAAGTTAACCTTATATTTTATTTTAGCATGTTGCCTTTCTTTTGCCTTTTTAATAATAAGCGAAATTCATTTCTCATAAATATTATAAAAATGAGGCAATTTATGATATCGAGGAAAATCCTTTAGGCCACTAATGGCATTTCCTTGTCGTTTTTATAAGCATATGATTTATATAATGTACTTTCCTGCCCTATTACTTACAAGAGAAACGAACGAGTGAGCATGAGAAGGCTTTGTGTTTTACGTTTACTTTTTTTGTTTATATTTTTTTAATAGAGTGGTATGCATTTATTATGTTAGGAAGTATGTACACTTTATTGCATCATATGGACTTAACATTATTAAATTAATATGGATGTACTCCCTCCACCTCCAATGGCTCTACCAACCTCTCGGTTATACGAACCGAATCTCGAGAGAGTGCGCTGTAATTGCATTTCGCATCTCTTTCCAGTCGCACCTGCTTGATCTCCCTACAAGTTCTCTATAGTGTCCCCTATCTATGCAATCATTGCATTTTAATAATTCTACCCCATCTTTAGGGTGCTTACGTTTACACGTACGACTCACTTGCCTTCTGGCTTCTGGCATTATGGAAGTTCTGTCTATGACACAGAATTTAGAATTCTGTGGTCTGTGACTTAGAACACTAAACTACAGAAGTGGCCAATGATAGACCCCCTCTGCCAAATGAAATGAAATGAGATGAGATTAGATGAGATAAATTATATGAAATGAAATTATTTATTTACATGGAATAATAGGATGTTACATTGTTAAGTTGATACATGCATGTTTCGCCAATAGATGTAGTTTTAAAAATAAATGACTTGACTTTCAGATTATTTAACAATATTAATTTTTAGGTCAAAAGTATATAATCCCGCTGGTCATTTTGTCAAGTACCGACATGATCCATAATGCTTTTAGCGTTAATACTTATTATGTGTGTTACCTCACCCCGCGCCCAGACATTTTTACGTAGAATTATGTACGCGTGGCGTCTCCAGTTGGGTTAATGCTCTAAGATCTACGACAAAATGTACAATGGTCCATATATAAAAGCATTCCAGATAAAGTGTAAGAGTAACTAAGTAAGAAAAGTAACTTACACTTTATCCGGTACACTTTTCAATGTGGCCGCTAGTGAAATCTCCTCCAGGCTACCTTATGGATAGGAAAAGAAGACTTAACTGGTGATGTGTAGGATCCAAATAAAAAAATAAGCATTAGGTATTTTGTAATACTAATATTACAATTTAATAACACACATATTCGCTATTATTCCATCTTTATTTGCCAACTATTACAATGTCAATCTCAATTAATCTTAAGTATTACAAATGCAAGTAAGAACCAAGGATTGTTAACTTGAAGAGTGTATGAAAACTTTATTTTATTTCATCATATTTACTACAGATACAAGTATAAACAGTATAAAATACATAGAAAAAGGAACATCAGCAAAAGGTGCTTCCTTTGTCTAAAGATATCTCTCCCAGCAAACCGGACTCTAATATTTATGTAGTCATAAAATAAAAATAGTAAGATTTTAAACCACAAAAAGTTGGATAGAATCTACGCTGTGGCAATGTCGAAGGGTTAGAAGTATAGATTAAAAAAAAAATTGCCTCGGTAGAGAGACCGCGCGCGATTCCAAATTCTTTGCTTTCTAGTTTATGCTTTGCTAAAGGTTCAGTCACACTTATCCATACAGCGAGTAAAATTAAATATGTTCAATTCGAACCGCGATAAATTCAACTCGCTTCGATTTTTCGATCGCAGCGAATAGCCTGTTACTTAAAGCGAATATTCGCGATAAGAAGGCATATTCGCAGCAAGTATTCTGTATTCTCTGAAAGCTTCCATCACAGCTTTCAAGCGTAAGCGAAGGATGAAAGAAAAAGCGATTGACACTTGGCTACGGCTGGGGCAGAATATCCTAATGAAGCACAACGAACGTCACCTATGCTATATTAGAATTTAAATAAAAAAAATGTCATAAAAATTCCTATTTACTAATGTCTGCTATTTGAGGATAGTTAAAACGAGATTTTTTGCATGTGGTGATAATAAATAAATGGCTAAATTAAACATGTGTTTTTATAGTCTTGATGCAAACGTTTTTCTACTTATCTTTGATGTGATGTGACCAAGATAAATATTTGTCAAACATACCACCCAAGCTTTTTACTATAACTTAATACTTAAAAATTATTATTTCAAAGAATAATACTAAACAAGACAATATAATTCCAAAGAGCCACAAATAGAAGACAACAGACAGATCCAGTAAAGTGATGCTGCACCCTTTCATACAATAATAACTACTGGTTAAAATATTCTTAGTGACAACTTCCGTTTTAGCCACATTCAAAATACCTAAGGCCTCTACGTAAAGTCTGTTCAATATCCCACCTTCAGTTAACTTCACCCTAATATTTTGAAGGTTTTCCAACACAAGACTTTCTTTGCTAATAGGCATATCGTGAAAAATGGTCAAAATATTATCCGTAGTTCTCATTAATTTCTTTTTGTCATTTTCCGCTGTGCCAGCTTGAAATTCTATGAACTGACCATCTAGAAAAACACTTAGACCTGTGTGTTGTAGCGTTTTACTCTTACAATCTGCGAAGTCATCACAATCTTCTGCATTTTTTACAAAATTTATATAATGTTCATCATCAATGGATTTTTTAGCATGAGTATTCAAAAAAACTTTTCTTCCTGATTTTATTATTTCATCATTCGTTCTATATAATTCTGGAGGATTGCTGATTGTAAGAAATGAATAAAGCTGAATGTTTATATACGCTGCTAGATGGACACACAGTATTAAGTAAAATCCGTTTGTCAGCATCTGTTTTGTAGACCTTGCCCTTTGTAAATTAGCTGATGCCATCATAGTCCCAAAACTGTACAACAATATGATTTGAAAGGACCCCCTTCGTTCTTCAAACCACGACAGGAAATACCAAACCAACGAATAGTACAAATAGAAGAGTAAAAATATGTAAAGACCATCAATTCTATTAAGTAAATTTTGCAATGTTCTTTGTTCGCCTTCAATTGCATACATCCAAATCACAGCTTGCATTGCATAATTACCAAAATATGTTACTGTATCACCATAAAGTCTGTATAAACCTCCAGCGCATATATCTAACGTTCTGTTTTCAAGTAACTTCACAAAACCAGTTTCTTTTAAAGCATTGCCCTGATGTATTTTGATTTTATAAAAATTTAATGATGCATTTACTTTAGACGCTACTATTTTTAAGATCTCATAATCACATCCTTTTATTTCGTTGATAGGATCTAGTTCCTTTAGGTCTTCATAAGATTTTATCTGAGCGAAGGGATATAGATTTCCCATTCCGACACGTATTGGACATTTGTAAAAATTTGACGGAGTCTTTTGTAAGTATATTTTATTATTTTGTAGTTCGCCGTGTACGCAAGAGTTTATTTGCGTCGGTATCAAGTTTTTTTCTAGTTCACAAGTACTTTTGTTCACTTTTGGCAAGAATGATAGTATTTTATGTTCTTTGTCAATATCATTAATTGTAATATAAGTGACGTGGTATTCGCTCGTTATCAACCCCAGTTTTGGATATAGATACTTACAATCTTTATCTGAAAAATTATTAATCACAACTATAAATTTGATGCTTTCATCAATCATTGTGCCATCAAACGTCGACATTTCTTTGCAATTGTCGAAGTAAATAAAAGTAATCAGGTCTATGTCATCAATATATCTCGTTTCAATTAGACCACTAATATTTGTAGTGACAATTCTGGGTACGTCCTCTTCCACGAGTTTTTTTGTCAATTCCTGAATAAATCTTAGAGCATTATTCATTACAATTTCATCTTTTTCAAGTATGAGCACTGTTTGTTGTGATTTTATTTCATTTTTCACAATTTTTATCAGACAACCAAATAATGAATCAAACTTTTGTATCGATCTGTGCTGTGGTAATATATTTACACTATCTGATTTAACACTTGAACAATAAAGTGATAACATTATTACAAATATTGTTGTCGATTTACCTCTAGTTTGCATTTTTACATATATGAACGAGTTTTAAAGATTTTTTCTACAATATAGTTACTTAAATTTTAATATTTGTTATAAAATCAATTAGGATACGTGGTGTCACTAGCTACAGACAGTAAAATACAAGTTGTGTTAAAAGCATTTAGTGCGTAATTAGCTAGTAATGTTCTCCCTTTTATTTTAACCATATCGTTAATCGTCGCTTTTACATCTGATAATTCCTAGTTACAAAAATTTAAATGGAAGATCATCATTAGACTGTGGATGCTTACTGACAATATCATGAAAAATAAATCGATAAAAATAACTGAAAACAAATGTTACGTATTTGTCTTACTAAAGGCTCTTCTTCGTCCGAGCGTGTTTCCCTGTTGCATCTTCAGCTCACGCTTCAAAGTCCAAGGTAGGCTATTCAATCATGGTCTTGATTTATAGCCTACCTTGGTATTACAATGGAGCGACTGCCGTCTGACCTCCGTAACCCTTTTTACAGGGAAACCAGACCAACAGGATCATGACTTGGGTGTGGTTAGTGAACAAAACTGTCAAATTTTATTTAGGCTGCCTAAAGGCATGTGACATAGCCTAACGACTGCCATCTACCGATAACAGCCGGAACCGACGGCTTGACGTCCCTTCCGAAGTACGGAGGAGCTCAAGATAGAAATGCCAGTAATGACGACCAATCCGAACATGGCCGCGTACTCGCTGTCGCTTTCGCTTGTCGTGCACTACCGTTTCGAACACGCACCGCGCTAGGCTATCGAGCTCCTCAAAGTTTTTAATAACTAAAGAAAAATCAGCTTTTGAATACCCGTTATGACGTGTTTTATATAAGACTCCGCTACATAAAAGTGGCCTATTTCCATTTTTTAAGCCTATTTCCCTATAGTTCAAGGTATCTCCGTGGAAAATTTCATTCTAATCCGTTACTCAGTTTCGAAATGAAAAATGGCCAAACATACATACAATCACATTTATTTTATGGATAATAATTTCAGAAACATATTTAGTTCGTATTGTACAGACAGAGAAAGATAAATATAGCCCCCCTACCATACCTACTAAAATAATAGGTTTATCTGCCTCCGACTGTAAGTACATTAGGTACTGTATCTCTGCAATTAACAAGCAAAAACCCAAAATATTCTTGGTGATATGCCCTCGGAAACAGTGCTTTTTCCCGGGATGAAAGATGATGAATATGTCCTTCTCAATACTTCTAACTATGTATAATGTGAAATTCAAAAAGATTGGTTTCCTAGATTGGGCGTGAAAGCGTAACAAACAATTAATAATAAAAATATAAAAATAAAACACTGACAAATCCTCATGACATAGCAAACGCATTCAATGACACATACATAAATTTAGTTAAGAATGTGACATACAATAATTGTAAATATCCTTTTAAAATTCCATATACGAATCATTCTATTTTTTTAAAACCAACTAACACTAATGACATTAAAAATATTATAAAAGACTTAAAAAATACTAATAGTGTAGGTTTTGACGAAGTATGTACTAGTGTAATTAAATTTTGTAGCGACGAATTAGCAGCTCCTCTTAGTTATATTATTAATTTGTGCTTATCTAAAGGAGTTTACCCAGATCAATTAAAAATAACAGTGATTAAACCATTGCATAAAAAAGGGAGCAAAGAATGCTGCGAAAACTTTCGTCCTATAGCGTTGATACCTATTCTTTCTAAAATATTTGAGAGAGTCATTTATAACAATTTATACAGTTTTATAGAGAAACACGAATTAATTTGCAAAGAACAGTATGGCTTTCAAAAGAACAAGTCCACTAACAGTGCAATTGACGATCTAATTTTTATGATTACAGATTGCATTAATAAGAGACGTCCTATAACTACACTATTTATGGACATGACGAAAGCTTTTGACTTTGTTTGTCATGATACATTGTTACATAAATTATATGCATACGGTATTAGAGGACCGGCACATGAACTTATCAAGTCATATTTGAAAAATCGCCAACAAATAACCTATATCACTTATATAGATAATAAAAACAACGAATTAGTGGCGAAATCAGAATCTAGAAATGTAAAGTATGGCGTGCCTCAAGGTAGCATTTTAGGACCATTGCTGTTTCTCATCTATATCAATGACCTTCCAAAAAATATTCCGTATAAAATGGTCTTGTTTGCCGATGACTCTTCTATACTAATTACTAATAATAATGAATGTGATTATGAATTGGACTGCAATAATGCTCTTAATAAAACAATGAATTGGCTAGAATCAAACAATTTAGTCGTTAACTTAGATAAGACAAAATGTATGCAATTTAAGGTCCCACAGGCAAGGCCAAAGGACATTTCTATTCAATTTAATAATAAAAAAATTCAATTTGTCAATGAGACTAAGTTTTTGGGAATAACTCTAGATTGTCATCTTCAATGGAAAGCACATATTGAAACTTTAATATCTAAATTAAGCAAATATGTTTATGTGCTTAGAAATATTACTAAAACTATCTCACAAAAAACTGCTGTTTGTGCATATCATGCCTATGTTGCCTCTAATTTGAGATATGGTATTCTTTTTTGGGGAAATGCTGCAATGATACACATTCTACCGCTATTTAGGGCACAAAAAAAATGTATCCGAGCCATGTTTGGAGGTAAACAAAGAGATAGTTGTGTACAGTATTTTAGAAAATTGAACTTATTGACTTTACCCTCATTGTTCATTTTTGAGGCATGCTTGTATGTGAGGCTAAATATAAGTAGTTTTAAGCAAATTGTTAATAGACGACCAAGACCAACAAGAAATAAGGTACAAATACTTCCTCAAAATGAATCTAATCTTGCGTCGTATAGTAGGACAATATATGTTTTGGGACCGAAATTATATAACAAATTACCTGACAGTATGAAAGAGTTAAGATATAAAGCATTTAAAGAAAAATTACGATCACTATTAATAGAAAAATGTTATTATACAATTGAAGAATATTTACAAGATACAATTTAGTTTTATAATCATTTTTATATTCAGACCCCATTTTGTCAAATTTATTTTACTAACACAATATGACTACTCAGATTATTATATTTTTATTGGACTCATTGCAATTTGGAAATTATGATAACATGTTGACTTTATTATTTTGACTTAGGTATATTATCTTTTTTTATTTTTAAATTTGACATTTTGTTTTAAATTATGTAACCTTATAATTGAGTATTTTTTAGACATGATAGATTTGCACGCCTTACTAAGGTAGAATGTATTCGCACATTCATATTGTTTCAACATCATTTTGTACATACATTCAGGCAAATAAAGATTTTGATTTGATTTGATTTGATTTGATAAAACAACGAAGTTTTTTCTTTTTCTGGATCATTCTCAAAACCTCTTATCCGATTAAATAGCAGATAAAAATTTGAGATTTTAAACAACATCTAAAAGATAAAAGTGAGTTTATTTAATCTGGGGGGGTCTATTTTATTTTATATCCGGAGACCTTTTATCATAAAAAAAACGCCGTCATTAAATAAACCATTTTTTTTACAAAAGGCATAGGTACGTAGCATTAGTTATATTTTTGGAAGAAAACATAATTTCAGAGTAAAGATATATAATGCATAGATTCTTAAAGGATTTTCACATAACATTGATAACGATAGAATTTTCGGTGTAAAAAGAAAGTAAGATTTTTAAATTGTAATATTTATGTAGTCATAAAATAAAAATAGTAAGATTTCTAACCACAAAAAGTTGACGTATAGAAACTTCGCTGTTCCGGCTTAAGACGATACCTCGGTGAACACTAGCGCCACCGTCATTTAAAAATCATTACTCACTGAAAACAGAAGTTATCAAAAATCCCTCTGCTGTAATTATGGTTCTGGATCTAAAGTTAATTTTAAAAATTATAATTCTCTATAGTTACAAATTGCATTATTGCTTAAAACGGTCACTTTTAGCAGTTTTGCAATTTGTAACTATATGGAACTATAATTTAATAATTGAATATGATTAAAATTAACTTCAGATCCAGAACCATAATTACAGCAGAGGGATTTTTGATAACTTGTGTTTTCAGTGAGTAATGATTTTTAAATGACGGTGGCGCTAGTGTTCACCGAGGTATCACCTTAAGCAAAGTGTCAATGTTGAACGCTCAGAAGCGATTCTAGATTATGCTTCACTAAAGGTTCAGTCACATATAGCCAATACTCTGCCTGCCTGCTTGACACATCCAGCGAGTTCCAAACAAGCGTTTTCTACAGTCTGTTGTTGCGCTATAATGCTACTGTCTGGCTAATGCTGCTAATGTTGTGGCTATTCGCAGCGGTCACCTTGTCACACACAGCGAATGATCGCGACAAGTGCGCATTTGCAGCGAGTAAAATTGAATATGATTTTCAAACCGCGACAAATTCGACTCGTTTCGATTGTATCTATTCGCAACGAATAGCCTGTTACTTAAAGCGAATATTCGCGACTAGAATGCATTCATAGCAAGAATTCTATATGTGTGATGGAAGCTTTCAAGCGTAAGCGAAGGTTGAAAGAAAAAAGCGTATGACACTTGGCTACGGGCTAAATATCCCGGTGAAGCACCACGACGTTCGTGGTGCCGACCTATACTAAGTAGTGTCTATTTTCTTTGCCTACACTACATTGTATATTTATTGTTTATTGAGTTTATTCCATTATATTCTGTATATTGAGTGTAAGTATGTGTATATTCGTATAATATTGTTTGTACCTAATATTTACATTTATGCTGCATTGGATTTATATAATTATGTAAATATCCTACTGTCTTGTTTATTTTACGCACTACAAGCGTCTAGTTATCCTATCCTTAAGGTAGCCTGGAGGATATTGCACTAGCGATAAGGCCGTAATACTTAAAAAATATTATTTCCAAGAACAATACTAAACAAGACAATATAATGCCAAAGAGCCACAAATAGAAGACAATAGACAGATCCAGTAAAGTGATTCTGCACCCTTTCATACAATAATAACTACTGGTCAAAATATTCTTAGTGAAAACTTCCGTTTTAGCCACATTCAAAATACCTAAGGCCTCTACGTAAAGTCTGTTCAATATTCCACCTTCAGTTAACTTTACCCTAATATTCTGAAGGTTTTCCAACACTAGACTTTCTTTGCTAATAGGCATATCGTGAAAAATGGTCAGAATATTATCTGTAGCTCTCATAAATTTCTTTTTGTCATTTTCCGCTGTACCAGCGTGAAATTCTATGAACTGACCATCTAGAAAAACACTTAGGCCTGTGTGTTGTAGCGTTTTACTCTTACAATCTACAATGTCATCACAATATTCTGCATTTTTTACAAAATTTATAAATAGTTCATCATTAATGAAAGTTTTTGCATTAGGATTCAAAATAATTTTTCTTCCCGATTTCATTATTTCATCATTAGTTCTATATAATTCTGGAGGATTGCTGATTGTAAGAAATGAATAAAGCTGAATGTTTATGTACGCTGCTAGATGGACACACAGTATTAAGTAAAATCCGTTTGTCAGCATCTGTTTTGTAGACCTTGCCCTTTGTAAATTAGCTGACGCCATCATAGTCCCAAAACTGTACAACAATATAATTTGAAAGGACCTACTTCGTTCTTCAAACCATGACAGGAAATACCATACCAACGAATAGTACAAATAGAAGAGTAAAAATATGTAAAGACCATCAATTCTATTAAGTAAATTTTCTAATGTTCTTTGTTCGCCTTCAATTACATACATCCAAATAACAGCTTGCATTGCATAATTACCAAAATATGTTACTGTATCACCATAAATTCTGTATAAACCTCCAGCGCATATATCTAACGTTCCGTTTTCAAGAAACTTGACAAAACCAGTTTCTTTTAAAGCATTGCCCGATTGTGATTTGATTTTATGAAAATTTAATGATGCATTTACTTTAGACGCTACTATTTTTAAGATCTCAAAATCACATCCTTTTATTTCGTTGATAGGATCTAGTTCCTTTAGGTCTTTATAGGATTTTATCTGAGCAAAGGGATATAGATTTCTCATTCCGACACGTATTGGACATTTGTAAAAATTAGACGGAGTCTTCTGTAAGTATATTTTATTATTTTGTAGTTCACCTTGTAGGCAAGAGTTTATTTGTGTCGGAATCAAGTTTTGTTCTAGTTGACAAGTATTTTTGTTCACTTTTGGCAAGAATGATAGTATTTTATGTTCTTTGTCAATATCATTAATTGTAATATAAGTGACGTGGTATTCGCTCGTTATCAACCCCAGTTTTGGATATAGATACTTACAATCTTTATCTGAAAAATTATTAATCACAACTATAAATTTGATGCTTTCATCAATCATTGTGCCATCAAACGTCGACATTTCTTTGCAATTGTCGAAGTAAATAAAAGTAATCAGGTCTATGTCATCAATATATCTCGTTTCAATTAGACCACTAATATTTGTAGTGACAATTCTGGGTACGTCCTCTTCCACGAGTTTTTTTGTCAATTCCTGAATAAATCTTAGAGCATTATTCATTACAATTTCATCTTTTTCAAGTATGAGCACTGTTTGTTGTGATTTTATTTCATTTTTCACAATTTTTATCAGACAACCAAATAATGAATCAAACTTTTGTATCGATCTGTGCTGTGGTAATATATTTACACTATCTGATTTAACACTTGAACAATAAAGTGATAACATTATTACAAATATTGTTGTCGATTTACCTCTAGTTTGCATTTTTACATATATGAACGAGTTTTAAAGATTTTTTCTACAATATAGTTACTTAAATTTTAATATTTGTTATAAAATCAATTAGGATACGTGGTGTCACTAGCTACAGACAGTAAAATACAAGTTGTGTTAAAAGCATTTAGTGCGTAATTAGCTAGTAATGTTCTCCCTTTTATTTTAACCATATCGTTAATCGTCGCTTTTACATCTGATAATTCCTAGTTACAAAAATTTAAATGGAAGATCATCATTAGACTGTGGATGCCTACTGACAATATCATGAAAAATAAATCGATAAAAATAACTGAAAACAAATGTTACGTATATGGCTTACTAAAGGCTCTTCTTCGTCCGAGCGTGTTTCCCTGTTGCATCTTCAGCTCACGCTTCAAAGTCCAAGGTAGGCTATTCAATCATGGTCTTGATTTATAGCCTACCTTGGTATTACAATGGAGCGACTGCCGTCTGACCTCCGTAACCCTTTTTACAGGGAAACCAGACCAACAGGATCATGACTTGGGTGTGGTTAGTGAACAAAACTGTCAAATTTTATTTAGGCTGCCTAAAGGCATGTGACATAGCCTAACGACTGCCATCTACCGATAACAGCCGGAACCAACGGCTTTACGTGCCTTCCGAAGTACGGAGGAGCTCAAGATAGAAATGCCAGTAAGGACGACCAATCCAAACATGGCCGCGTACTCGCTGTCGCTTTCGCTTGTCGTGCACTACCGTTTCGAACACGCGCCGCGCTAGGCTATCGAGCTCCTCAAAGTTTTTAATAACTAAAGAAAAATCAGCTTTTGAATACCCGTTATGACGTGTTTTATATAAGACTCCGCTACAAAAAAGTAGCCTATTTCCATTTTTTTAAACCTATTTTCCTTCAAGGTATCTTCGTGGAAAATTTCATTCAAATCCGTTACTCAGTTTCGAAATGAAAAATGGACAAACAAACACACAATCACATTTATTGTATGGATAATAATTTTAGAAACATATTTAGTTCGTATTGTACAGACAGAGAAAGATAAATATAGCCCCCCTACCATACCTACTAAAATAATAGGTTTATCTGCCTCCGACTGTAAGTACATTAGGTACTGTATCTCTGCAATTAACAAGCAAAAACCCAAAAGATTCTTGGTGATATGCCCTCGGAAACAGTGCTTTTTCCCGGGATGAAAGATGATGAATATGTCCTTCCCAATACTTCTAACTACGTATAATGTGAAATTCAAAAAGATTGGTTTCCTAGATAGGGCGTGAAAGTGTAACAAACAATTAATAATAAAAATATAAAACAACGAAGTTTTTTCTTTTTCTGGATCATTCTCAAAACCTCTTATCCGATTAAATAGCAGATAAAAATTTGAGATTTTTAAACAACATCTAAAAGATATAAGTGAGTTTATTTAATCTGGGGGTGGTCTATTTTATTTTATATCCGGAGAACTTTTATCATAAAAAAAGCCGTCATTAAATAATCCATTTTATTTACAAAAGGCATAGGTACGTAGCACTTGTTATATTTTTAGAAGAAAACATTACTTCAGAGTAAAGTTATATAATGCAAAGATTCTTAAAGGATTTTCACATATCATTAATAACGATAGAATTTTCGGTGTAAGAGAAAGTAAAATTTTTAAATTGTAATATTTATGTAGTCATAAAATAAAAATAGTAAGATTTCAAACCACAAAAAGTTGACGTATAGAAACTTCGCTGTTCCGGCTTAAGCAAAGTGTCAATGTTGAACGCTCAGAAGCGATTCTAGATTATGCTTCACTAAAGGTTCAGTCACATATAGCCAATACTCTGCCTGCCTGCTTGACACATCCAGCGAGTTCCAAACAAGCGTTTTCTACAATCTATTGTTGCGCTATAATGCTACTGTCAGGCTAATGCTGCTAATGTCGTGGCTATTCGCAGCGGTCACCTTGTCACACACAGCGAATTATCGCGACAAGTGCGCATTTGCAGCGAGTAAAATTGAATATGATTTTAATTCAAACCGCGACAAATTCGACTCGTTTCGATTGTATCTATTCGCAGCGAATAGCCTGTTACTTAAAGCGAATATTCGCGACTAGAAGGCATTCACAGCAAGTATTCGATATGTGTGATGGAAGCTTTCAAGCGTAAGCGAAGGATGAAAGAAATAAGCGTATGACACTTTACGGGCTAAATATCCCAGTGAAGCACCACGACGTTCGTGGTGCCGACCTATACTAGTGTCTATTTTCTTTGCCTACATTACATTGTATATTTATTGTTTATTGAGTTTATTACATTATATTCTGTATATTGAGTGTAAGTATGTGTATATTCGTATAATATTGTTTGTACCTAATATTTACATTTATGCTGCATTGGATTTATATAATTATGTAAGAATGTAAATATCCTACTGTCTTGTTTATTTTACGCACTACAAGCGTCTAGTTATCCTATCCTTAAGGTAGCCTGGAGGAGATTGCACTAGCTATAAGGCCGTAATACTTAAAAAATATTATTTCAAAGAACAATACTAAACAAGACATTATAATGCCAAAGAGCCACAAATAGAAGACAATAGACAGATCCAGTAAAGTGATTCTGCACCCTTTCATGCAATAATAACTACTGGTCAAAATATTCTTAGTGAAAACTTCCGTTTTAGCCACATTCAAAATACCTAAGGCCTCTACGTAAAGTCTGTCCAATATCCCACCTTCAGTTAACTTCACCCTAATATTCTGAAGGTTTTCCAACACTAGACTTTCTTTGCTAATAGGCATATCGTGAAAAATGGTCAGAATATTATCTGTAGCTCTCATAAATTTCTTTTTGTCATTTTCCGCTGTACCAGCGTGAAATTCTATGAACTGACCATCTAGAAAAACACTTAGGCCTGTGTGTTGTAGCGTTTTACTCTTACAATCTACAATGTCATCACAATATTCTGCATTTTTTACAAAATTTATAAATAGTTCATCATTAATGAAAGTTTTTGCATTAGGATTCAAAATAATTTTTCTTCCCGATTTCATTATTTCATCATTAGTTCTATATAATTCTGGAGGATTGCTGATTGTAAGAAATGAATAAAGCTGAATGTTTATGTACGCTGCTAGATGGACACACAGTATTAAGTAAAATCCGTTTGTCAGCATCTGTTTTGTAGACCTTGCCCTTTGTAAATTAGCTGATGCCATCATAGTCCCAAAACTGTACAACAATATAATTTGAAAGGACCCCCTTCGTTCTTCAAACCATGACAGGAAATACCATACCAACGAATAGTACAAATAGAAGAGTAAAAATATGTAAAGACCATCAATTCTATTGAGTAAATTTTCCAATGTTCTTTGTTCGCCTTCAATTACATACATCCAAATCACAGCTTGCATTGCATAATTACCAAAATATGTTACTGTATCACCAAAAAATCTGTATAAACCTCCAGCGCATATATCAAACGTTCCGTTTACAAGAAACTTGACAAAACCAGTTTCTATTAAAGTATTGCCCGATTGTGGTTTGATTTTATAAAAATTTAATGATGCATTTACTTTAGACGCTATTATTTTTAAGATCTCATAGTCACATCCTTTTATTTCGTTGATAGGATCCAGTTCCTTTAAGTCTTTATAAGATTTTATCTGAGAAAAGGGATATAGATTTCTCATTCCGACACGTATTGGACATTTGTAAAAATTAGACGGAGTCTTCTGTAAGTATATTTTATTATTTTGTAGTTTACCTTGTAGGCAAGAGTTTATTTGTGTCGGAATCAAGTTTTGTTCTAGTTGACAAGTACTTTTGTTCACTTTTGGCATGAATGATAGTATTTTATGTTCTTTGTCAATATCATTAATTGTAATATAAGTGACGTGGTATTCGCTCGTTATCAACCCCAGCTTTGGATATAGATACTTACAATCTTTATCTGAAAAATTATTAATCACAACTATAAATTTGATGCTTTCATCAATCATTGTGCCATCAAACGTCGACATTTCTTTGCAATCGTCGAAGTAAATAAAAGTCATCAAGTCTATGTCATCAATATATCTCGTTTCAATTAGACCACTAATATTTGTAGTGACAATTCTGGGTACGTCCTCTTCCACGAGTTTTTTTGTCAATTCCTGAATAAATCTTAGAGCATTATTCATTACAATTTCATCTTTTTCAAGTATGAGCACTGTTTGTTGTGATTTTATTTCATTTTTCACAATTTTTATCAGACAACCAAATAATGAATCAAACTTTTGTATCGATCTGTGCTGTGGTAATATATTTACACTATCTGATTTAACACTTGAACAATAAAGTGATAGCATTATTACTAATATTGTTGTCGATTTACCTCTAGTTTGCATTTTTACGCATATGAACGAGTTTTAAAGAATTTTTCTACAATATAGTTACTTAGATTTTAATATTTGTTATAAAATTAAGTAGGATACGTGATGTCACTAGCTATAGACGGTGAAATACAAGTTGTGTTAAAAGCATTTGGTGCGTAATTAGCTAGTAATGTTCTCCCTTTTATTTTAACGATATGGCTTTAACATGTTCGGATAATTTCCAGTTACATAAAATTTAAATGGACGATCATCATGACTATGGATGCCTACTGACAATATCATCAAAAATAAATTGATAAAGGGACTAAAAATAATCATAACATGTCCTAATGACTACATATTACATTCTTAATAACTACAACATGGTCGCATTAACTCGAGACCAGATCCGGATTCGATATACCTTAACTTTATGACAATACGTGTCAAAATCATGCCATGCCATTATAGAGGAGAAGCAACTTAATTCAACCTTTTGCAAATTCAACATTTTGAGATTCAACATAATGTGAATTCAACATTTTGTAAATTCAACATTTTGCAAATTCAACTTTAGGACCTGAGGCTTAACAAACGTTATGACGCGTTTATATGACTAGCTTATATGCCCGCAACTTTACCCGCGTATATGTCGGTTTTCGTGAACAAAAGTAGCCTATTTCCATCCCCATGGTTCAAGGTATCTCAAAAATTCGGTACACACGCAGATACACACTTTTACTTAATTTTATGGATAAGGATTTTAGAAACATTTATTTCGTTTAAGTGCAGTCGGGGTCAGATAATCTAACCCCCCTACCATAATACCTACTACTATAATAACCGGGGGTCAGGTGTATCTGCCTTTAACTGTACATTGCTTGTATCTCTGAAATTAACAAGGAAACCCCAAAAAATTCTTGGTCTTAGAAATTAATTGCGGAGTTAATAAAAGTTTTATTTATTTAGTCATTCTGCTCTTTTAAAAAGTTGCCAGCAGAAAAATCTGAACGTAGTTTTTTTTTTTTGGATCTTTCTTTAAAAAGCCCCAATTAAAATTGTTTGATAATTTTAAACAACACTAGCTTTCTAATCTGGGGGTGGTCTATTCTTAAGGCGGAGAGATTTTTAAACAACACCAAAAAGATAAGAGTGAGCTTATTTAATCAGGGGGTGATCAATTTTTTTTATATCCGGAGATCTTTCATTATATAAAAAACACACCATCAATAAATAAATTGTTTTATTTACAAAAGACATACGTAGCACTTATTATATTTTTGGAAGACAAGATAATTTAAGAGTTGAGTTATACAATACAGAGATTCCTAAAGGATTTTGCTTTAACATTGGAAACGATAGGATTTTGCGGTGTAAAAAATAAGAAATTTAAAAAAGGCTACAATTAACTACCAGCAGGTAATTAATAAAAGAAATAAATCAAAAATCTTGAATTAACATAAAGGGACTTACATCATTTTTAAAAATAGTTTTTGTTGAAAAACAATTCCTTCAGAGAATTGAAAAGCAATTTTAGCTGTTTATATACTATACAGAAAAACACCCTGGAAAATTGACTAGATTTAATTGCATATTTTTTTCTCATTGTGGTTGGCACTTCATGACAATAGTCAAATGTTAGAAAGCTTTAAAGCGTCTTAGCAGAGAAACAGGCTTACGGTCTCCACTTGAGTTCAACACCGACGTTTTTTCGGTGTTTCAATTCGTGTTGCCGACCTTTTTGCCTTTTGTTTACCTAATACATAACACTCAAAAATTATCACAAACTGTGAAGTGCCAACCCTAATGTTTAGCGGACTTATAAAAGACATGAATAAATTAATAAAAACAAGCAGGAAACATATTTAATCTTCCTTTTCGTCCCAAATACTGTCACCGTTGACCTCGGTAGTGCCTCTGACGAATTTCTGGACGGCTGGAAGTTTGTACATGTAGACAGACAGGACGGACCCTGCACAGGCTCCTATCCAGTAGACCACAGCATGTTCCAATAGAGTGTGGCCTTCACAGCCAGCTTTGAGGGACGTTGCCAGGACTGGGTTGAAGTAACCTCCAGAGTAGTCGAAAGCTGGAGGAAGATAAAATTGATACTTTGAATATACCTGTATTTTAATCGCAAGCAAGGACTATCGTTTACAAGCAAATGTCTAACAAATTAATAAATTTTCTTGTAGAAATAATTTTAATGCGTGTTTTATGAAATCCATATCCATACTAATATTATAAATGCGAAAGTCTGTCTGTCTGTCTGTCTGTCTGTCTGTCTGTCTGTCTGTCTGTCACCTCTTCACGGCTAAACGGATGGACCGATTGTGATGAAATTTGGTAGGGATGTAGTTAACGACCTGAGGTCAAACATAGGCTACTTTTGGGCGCGATATAACCGAGTCCCACGCGGGCGGAGCCGCGGGGAACAGCTAGTTATTTATAAAAAGATTACACATTCATAAAATGTTTGACAGACAATAAATACGTACTACGAAAGGGGAAATTCATCTATACACTAAAAATACCCATATTTTAAATTTAAATTTCTGTGAAATACCAAATTTACAAAACTCTATCAAGTAATGCGTGAAAAATTTACAACATAATTTTGTCAACTAAGCGGGTAAGTATTTTATGATTTAAAAACAGTACGAGAAATACATTAAATTAATCAAACCTTTCAATATAAAAAGCTGTAATATAAATAATTTAATAAATTACTGATATGATATAGCTGATGAATATCTATGTGAAATGTATATTGCTTTAGATAATGGTGCTAAATAAGACAATAATGCTAATGCAGATGCGATACATGAAAATATACATCTAATTTATAATTTTGCAAATAAACATGCTTTTAATACAGATGGATATACAGGTGGCGAAAATGTCAACAAGAAAATGTATAAGTTTATGGAAATTTAAGAATGCAAATGCAATAATGATAAAGCAGATATTTTTATATAAGCATGTAAGTAACATTTACATTTTTTTATAACAAAAAGTGTAGTTAGTTACATTTAAAATATGGTTTGAAAGTCAAAGTAAAAGTGAAAAAGAAAATAAAAATTTAAACTGAATTCTTCTGATTAAATTGATTTCATGTGATAAACATAAAATAATGTTAACAATAATGGTTTGATTTTTAAAGAATATTTAAGAAGAAAAGAATTTCATAAAAAGCAAAAATTGTTTTGAATGTCGTTGATTTTCATCAAATAAATATTTATTTACGCGTAAGTCACTCAGTTTGAGCTAAAAGTAAGTTCGAGACTGTCACCAGAAGAAATAACCTAAAAAACTATTTTCTTGTCGCCACTATCGCCACCTAAAATTAGTTGAACACCGATGTACCTTTTCCTAAATGGACTTTGCAAAAGATTGACACGCTTAGGTCCGCATTGGCACTATTGTCTTGATACCGGTACACGAATACCGTGTGCCTAGTGAGGACCCCTGCAACAGTGAATCGTGTGAGTATGATGATGATGATGATATTGAGGTGGAAATAAGCGTATGTTATCAATATCCAAATTTCAAAAAAAATTAAGCTATGAGTAGGTATTTGAATTGGTGTAAATTGAAATGGCTAGTTGAAGTAAAGACATGTTTGGATGTCGTTATACATTATGGTAAAAGTCTACTTTTGGGCGACTCTCGTTTTGTTACTAGATATTATTAAATCTTTTTGCAGACTTGATAATTTATCACTCTATTCTCCTGATCGGCGATTCCTCGCCCAATCGCCGATAATTGTTACTAAATATTATTAAATCTTATTGCAGACTTGATAATTTAACACTCTATTCTCCTGATCGGCGATTCCTCGCCCAATCGCCGATAATTGAGAGCTTTGCCCAGCAGTGGGACAAAGGTTAAAAAAAAATGTCCTGATATCGGTACACGAATATCGTATGCCTAGTGAGGACACCTAGAACAGTGAATCATGTTTGATGATGATGATATTGAAGCAAATAAGCGTCATGTTATCAATATCCAAAATATATATTCACTGCCCGTTTTAGGCTATGAGCTTAGCTATTAAAATGGTGTAAATTGCGCATTATCCTAGCAGGAAATGTGTGAGCGGATTAAGGATATGTTAGGATGTACGTGGTTGTACTAAAATGGAGGAAGGATTGTCTACGTTAAGTCAACTCTGTTTAAGAACCTTTGGAGTATGTGACGGGAGCGATAGTGTTTATATGCTTGACCGTCACAAAGGGAAGATCTTCCCGCCAGGCTAGGGTGTTATGCCTGGGGAACCGCGGCTCCGACGATGTCTTGTCGGAGGTTGTATTTATGCTCCAATCCGTAGAAACTTTGCAAGCGCGATTTTGACTTTCATAGTAATTTGCCATCTTGTATGCAATTCTGAGATTGTTGCTTTTAACGCCATCTGTGGTGCGTCTTTGTAGATATTGTTGTGGCGCTAGTGTCGCCACAGGACTCCCTTCCAAGACCGAAGGTCTGATAAATCTTCATGTGCAGTCTGTGCTTATGATGTAAGCTTGCAAGTGCCAGTTGCTTGACTTGACGTCCCAGTGAGTCGGGTACGTTGTTGCTGCTTGCTCGTAGTCTGCGGTGAGTCGAGACTGTAGTGAGCGATGTAAACCTGTTGGCGCCGGTAGATGTCCTGCAGAACTGCCACGCTGGTGCGGTTGGCCGGCCGATGAATACCAGGCGTGGGCTGCGGTGGATGGCCGGCCGCTGAAGTCTTGAAGTGAGGGTGGTTTCAGGGCCAGGAAGCTCGGTGCGTCGGCTGCGTTGGACCTGTAGATACCCCATTGTTGTTGGCTTGCTGTAAGACTGCTGGCTGCTGAGGCTTGAGAGGTAGCGAGATGATGGATCGGAGAATGTTGATGGAGAAGGCTGCTTCCAATCACGTCGGGGTCACCAGTTTGGAGTATGTAACGGGAGCGATAGTGTTCCCGCCAGGCTAGGGTGTTATGCCTGGGGAACCGCGGCTCTGACGATGTCTTGTCGGAGGTTGTATTTATGCTCCAATCCGTAGAAACTTTGCAAGCGCGATTTTGACTTTCATAGTAATTTGCCATCTTGTATGCAATTCTGAGATTGTTGCTTTTAACGCCATCTGTGGTGCGTCTTTGTAGATATTGTTGTGGCGCTAGTGTCGCCACAAACCAATAAAGTCTTATTTGTCAAAAATCTCTTTTTTATTGTTACAAATTATGTTTCTGTATTTTTATTCCTTTTGGATGAGAATCGTCTTTAAACTTTTATCAAACCATAGATCTGTGTTCTTATAATAATTATGAAAAAGATTATAAAGAACACAACTCTATATTAAGCAAACTTGTGGGTAGGTGTAATTTTATTATTTTGTGGTGCATAATTGTATTTAAACTTATAAAGTATCAATTAGTCGAGAACTTCAAATTGTTTCTCATAAAAACTAGAAATAGTTTTAAACAATCTCATTTTGAATGGGTTATTAATTAGCCTAAATAATAAAAACAGATCGACCTTAATTTACGTTTTTATGTTGTTTCGATTTTGTTAATGTGGTATCATACGAATGTCTGTATGTGAATTTTGATGAGATCGATAGAGCTATGATAGTAATAGAAATGTTTATATTTTCTCTTACCAGCAACTACTAGGGATGTGCCAATGAAGGAATCGATGGCCGTCGCGAATCGAGGATTCAAATCACCTAATGATTTGGAAGCCAGTCGACAGAGGCACGTCGCGATTCCTTCCACCACAGCACCGTAAAGAACTGGCACCTGAAATTGAGTTTATGTGTTACTAACTGTTGCCTGGGGCTCCGTTCCCGTGGGAATTTCGAGATAAAATATAGTCTATGTGTTGTTTCAGGGTCTAAGCAATCTACATTCCAAATTTCAGCCGAATTGGTGGACCCGTTTTTCTGTCAAAGGTAACAAACATACACACTCACAAACTTTAGCCTTTATATTAGTGTGATGCAATGTGACATTAGTAGTATTAGTGGGGTTTATATCATCAAGACCTTTAGACATTGTCTACTCAGTTATAAAGTACATAATTACCTACATAGATATTAGATAGGCTACGTAAGCCATCATCAGACACACGAGCTTCAAAGTACTGGCTAGGAGTTTAAGCAGACGTCATGGCCGTAACGGCTAAACCTATGACTTTACCCATACATGTCATCCACAGAACAGAGAAATTATCTGAATAGAAATGTTTTGACGCGGATTTAGTTCCAGGATTAATGTGGCAGCGTATTCTCTCTTCTTATCTTCAATTAAAAATTCTGTGATGTCATCATTCGCCGGTTGTTTATGATGTGTCCGTGACTCCTCAAAAGGCTGAAAATCAGTGTTAGATATCCCTGCATGTCTAGTGTAATACTGAGACTCCACCTATTGTCACATTTCATGTATGTTTGTTTGTTTGTTATCTCTGTCCCTTGTTTGTTTATATGTGTGATTAAATGTCTATTCTATTCTATTCTACATACAATAAGGAAATCGCCGTCAAATCTCTGACTCTACCGTTCATCATGCGAAGAATATATTAATTCTCTTTGATACTCTAAGAGACTTACGAGACTTCCTTTTAGTAGGTCTTGATAAGAGGTATAAGTTTGTTCCCTGACGGACTCTAGTGCATGCATCTATTGAAATGCAGACCTGTCTGTGCAGGGCGATAATATAGCACCCCATTGTTTAAACCTGAGATCATTACGAGCTCGATTTGCTTTAGAGTGCATAGTTTTGTTATTCTGTAACTCTAAACATCAGAAGATAGAGGTACCTTTACTTGGCACCAAATAAAAACGTGTAAAAATGAATTAATGAATGAATAAACGCTTTATTGCATCAATTACATAAATACATCATTGGATTGTACAGGAACGAAGATGAAAATTAGTACAAAGACGGACTTATCGCTAATGCAATTTCTTCCAGCCAATCTTAGGTAAAAATGCTTGTTAATGAAGCATAGATTTTATGGAAACAACTTATTTAATATTTCTCTTTAAGTAAATCAAACATTATTTGGGAAATGGTACCAGGAGAACAGAGCACCTAAGGTGAAAGTTGCGACAAATTTGTAGCAGTGGGGCTTTTCAATATAGCCATCCCTGATACATCCCAATTGCCTGAACCCTGCACAGTTGAGGATCTAGAAGCGCAGGATGAGGTAACAAACATACAACAGCTTAACTACCATGAGTTTTAGCTAACTGTTACTAATACTTTAAGTTTATTCTAGTTATTACAGCTTTGTATCAATTGCCATGATTCAGCTAATAGGTAGTGAGTTAGAGATACAAAGTAAATTGGTAAAATGTGAAAGTAAGTTGAGAAACATCACACGAAACCATAACATGCCTGTAAGTCCGCTCTGCAGTCCTCATAAGCCTTGTCCTTGTGTGTTTCCGAAATCTCCAGCGCCCAATACATCTGTACGTATTTGAATACCATGACACCTCCGATGAGCTCCGCTGCTGTCTTCATCAGGGCCTTCCGAACATCGCCTTTGCCTGCGTCATTAAAAAAAAGTTCCCGAGTTAATGTTTCATCATTTTCTGCTCTCTGACTAAACGCGTGGTTCTTGAATGCCGACCACGCACCGGTTAAAGCGCAGCATCGGACAACCACCGACAAGATGGTCAGATAACCTGAAAAAGGTCGCAGGCAGGCGCTGGATTCAGGCCGTGACAACCGGTCGTTTTGGAAATCCTGGGGTAGGAATATGTTCAGCAGTGGACAGGCTGCGGCTGAAATGATGATGATAACTAACGCGCCATAGACGCAAAAGGTATGATTTTGTGCTATTCGTAGTATGTTTGTTTAATGGATCAATATTTTTTGACCAGTAATAGGCCTGAAGATACCTATTATAGTAAGTAGGTAGTAACATTTTCGCCAAATGTCAAATACGGGTTTCCATGCAGGAACTAACAATCGTAATGTATCTATTACTATAAATTGGATAAACCTTTGGATAAGTATGAAATAGTAAAAAAGCGAAGCACCAGACGAACTACCTCTGCGTGCTGCTACCACATTTAACCGAACACAGTGTTAAAACTGTTTAACGAACTAGGTACCTACCTCGCGATTTAAAAACAATAACAAATGTGTAAAATATATGAAGGCTCGAGCGATTCCATCTTTTATATGTTGCCTGTGGGAGGTATGCAGGGCGAGGAAAACTATAACTGATGAGAGAATATGTGTAATATGAATCAGATAAAGTCTCAATCACAAATCAAACTAATAGACACTCCACCGAACACGTTATATCACTCTTATTAATGTTTTTAATAACACAACGCCGACTTCCAAGACAGACCAGCGTCCTCCGGCTCCCGCGGAAAACCTACTGTCAACTTGTCAACGTTATGTCAATTTGACATAAGCGTTCGGAGTTGTGTCAGAGTGGAATGGATGCGTTCCACTCTTATTCAGCCAGCATCAAGCCGACACGGCCGTCCTGATAATCGCACGGCCTCGTGCGTGTTGCATCTGAAGTTCTTGCTATCTATGTTACTCTGTAAAGGAGAAAAAGAAACATCTGTGTATATAATGCTCGTCCAATCCTGACATCAAAACATACAAGAACAAAAATCCCCAACTTTCTAATAACTCTTTATTATCTTAACACATAGAACATTTCTACTACTACTATTCAACTGAACCGGACAACTACACAAGCGTCCTTTCGACTGATCATATTATTCCTATAATAGATCAGACCGGACAACTTTGCAGCGTCCCTTCGATCAGATCTTTCTAACAATGCACTTCTAATGTTCTAATATTGGACTGAACCGGACAACTACACAAGCATCCTTTCGACTAATCATATTAATCTCTATTTAATAGATTAGACCGGATAACCTCATAGCGTCCTATCGATCAGCCTGATCCAGGACTCTAGTTGTTATACGCTTTGCAGGTAAAAAAATGAGGGAATACTAAAATATTACCTTCAGATGGCTCATCACGTTCAGAGGCAGAGAGGGTTTCGGAGCCAGCAGTTAAAGTGTTAGAGCTAGCAATTGAATCTGTATCGCTTCCGTCATTAGATAAGTCCCCCTCCCTCTCTTGATCGTGGGTTGCCATCACTATCTCCTCTGAGTCATCCATTAAGATGGCAGCAGTTTCTACTATGCCGTCATGTCCCCTGGGTACCGCACGTAAACTATCATGTGCATACTTGTAAACTCGATTTGACCCCTTTAAATTTCTCAATTCGTACCTGTCATTTTCTAATAAGCGGGAAATTACATAGGGACCTTTAAACTTTCTATTTAGTTTAGCTTGATTACGTTCACTACATTTTATAAACACAAAGTCACCTACAGCAAATGGTTTAACTATAGCTCTGCCGCGATTAAAGCGTTCTATGTCTGATAAAGCTGCTTTTTCAATATTTTCTGAAGCTTCCCGCCTAATTTCTGCTAAATCAATTCTTGGCTCTGAGTCTGAATGTGGTGAAATATTATTTGTACCCAAAGACTGTGCGCATATGCCAAACATCAATTCGGTTGCAGAGAATTTGGTTACTCTTGATCGCGTACTATTTAGGGCAAGTTGTACCTCTGGTAGTTCCTCTCGCCAAATTTTAGTTGGGTCATTTTCAATTATTGTTAGTAAGCTTTTTAAAGTACGCATCACCCTCTCCACTTGTCCATTTGCTCTACTAGATCCAGTAGCAATAAGATGGAGCTCTATACCATTGCTATTGCAAAACTGTTTGAAATCTATACTTATGTAACATCTGCCTTGATCGGCTATTATACGTTTAGGTGCACCAAACAAAGAAACTGCTTTCTTTAATGCTCTAATGGCGCTAGCTGCATCTAAAGACGTTGTATATTCAAGGAGAGTATATTTTGTAAAGGAATCAATAATAACAGAGCAGTATTCTTTCCTATCACTCTTTCCACTTAATTTACCTGAAAAATCTATGTGTATGGTATGCCACGGTGTAGAGAACTTGGGAATAGGATGAAGACGAACTTGTTGGGCACCTGAGCTGCCTTTAGATGCTTTACAAACAATACATGAGTCTACGAATATGCGCACTTGCTTAGCCATTTGTGGAAACCAATATTGTTCATATATTTTATCTAATGTTTTTTCTGGTCCTAAGTGTTTAATTTCTGTATGTATATGGTTAATGAGAGTCCATATTAATGATCTTGGTACTATTGGAAGCCAGAATGTTCTCTTGTTTCGTTCTATCTTTCTATAAAGTATACCCTTTCTAACATCATAAGTGTGAGCAATAGTTTCAGGCAGTTCATTATTATTATGCTTATTGATAAGATCCTGAATTTCACTGTCCCGACTTTGTTCTACTTGGAGCCATCCTTGATGTAATTCAACAAACTGTACATCTTTAATTCTGTGTGTTTGTAGCTCATCAACTTTACTAGGCACACTGGGTACCTCTTCCTGAAGAGGATTGCGTGATAAGAAATCAGCATGCTCCATGTTACTTCCTTTTTTGTGCACTATGTCAAAATCATAGGCTTGCAAAAATGCCCACCAGCGATGAACACGCGGTGTAAGATCAATTTTAGATTTCGACGCTTTCAATGAATTGCAGTCAGTGAAAACTGTGAAATGCTGGCCATAAAGATAATGGCGGAAATTTTCTACTGCACGAACAACTGCCAAAGTTTCTAGTTCATAGGAATGGTAACGTGATTCAGGATCAGTTGTACGGCGGCTAAAGTAGGATACTACATGTGGAACATTATTTTTTTTTTGTATGAGAATTGCTCCATACCCCTCAGAACTAGCATCTGTGTGGAGTTCGATTGGTAAGGTCTGATCATAAATTGTGAGAACGGGCTCAGATGTAAGTATATCTATGATTTTTTTGTGAATGTTGCTATGCACATTTGTCCATTTTATAGGACCCTTTAGTTTGGTAAGTGGGTATAGTGGACCGACTAGAAAAGTATAGTTTGGAATGAATCTCCTGAAGTAGGATGCTAGTCCTAAAAACTGCCTTACATGAGATGCTGTCTTAGGGATGGGAGCTTTGACTAAAGCATCTATTTTAACAGGATTTGGGGTAATTTCACCCGCCTTTATTACATATCCCAGAAAACTTATTTTATGTTTCATAAAACGACATTTTTTTATATTTAGTGAGAATCCTGCCTTTGACAGTGCCTCAAGGGTTAAGTCAAGGCGCTCTAGCCCTTGAGAGATCGTCTCTGAGTAGCAAAGTACATCGTCCATGTACGCTAATGCTACCTTGTCTTTGAGAGGACCTAGAGCGCTATTTATGCAACGTTGATAAACAGAAGCAGCATTTTTCAAACCAAATGGCATGGCCAGGTATTCATACTGCCCCTCGGGGGTCACAAACGCAGTCCTTGAAATACTGTCACTACCGGAATCTACTAAAATTTGATGATAGCCAGAAGCCATATCAAGCGAACAGAAATAATGTGCACCGTTCAAATAATCTATTTGTTCCTCTATTCTTGGTAAGGGAAAATGTTCAGATCGAGTGTTAGCGTTAAGTTCCCTATAGTCTACACACATTCTTTCTGAACCATCTTTTTTTTTAACTAGTAGAATGGGGCTAGCAAAGGGAGATGAGCTTTCTCGAATAACCCCAGCATTTAAAAGATCCTTTATCTTATTCCTGACTATTTCTTTTTCACTGGGCGATAATCTATAAGGCCTTCTTTGTACTATCTTATTTGGGTCGATTGGGTCTATCCTCAATACACCAGTTGTTACCCGACGCGTTGGTATACCATCAATGAAAAAGTCATAATATTTTTGTAGAATCCTAATTAATTCTTCTCTATCTTTACCTTTTAAGTCAGTATCTACATTATTATGATCAAATAAAGGTTGTTTTAAGGTTAAATTTACTTCTCTATGTAAAGAAAATGTGATATTATCATTGTTTATTTGTACACTAACATTGTGTTGCAATAAATCTCTACCTATGATGACAGGTACAGATAAAATGTTATCAGGTACTATATGGAATAATAATGGCAATGATATACCCTGTATTTCAACTAGACTTACAACTTGTGATGTGCAACATATTTGTTCATTACCTATGCCTGAAAGATATACTATTTCATTATGTGTGGTACCCAGGAACTTATCGGCAATACTAGTAATAACTAAAGAGCAGACAGACCCACTATCAAAAAGAAATGAAACTTTCTCACCCGATGCTGTAGTTAGGTTATTCTTGATAAATTTGCATTCACAAAGATGAACTTCTTTAACCACCGCTCCTCCACCATTTGCCTTCCGTTCTGGACATGCAGATGATATGTGCCCAGGCTTTCCACATGTGTAGCATTTAACCAGGCGACTCTTGTCTATGGTATTATCAGATGAAGGCTTGCTGGATGTTTTATCTCTTTTCTTGCGGCAATCAACAGCTTTATGTCCGGGTGTGCCACACTGATGACATGTTCCAGTGAAACGTTCATTTGAGCGAACTCTCTTAACTTCCGACTCACTGTTGTCTGTGCCTTCCTGCTTGCGTTTCAGTGAAATATTATTCAAGATTCTAAGTAGTTGCGCCCTAGATGATACTCCATGTGAGTGCAATTCTCTCCTTATAGTTATGTCCTTATGACATAGTACTGATGCTGTGAATCCAGTTATGATTTCTTCATTTAATTCTGTATTAGGAATGCGTTCAATTAGGTTCCATAGGCGAATTGCTGCTTCAGCAGCAGTTTCTTTATTGCTTATTTGAAATCTTAATATCTCGTCAAAATAATCTTGTGGTAACATCGGCTTTGCAAACTTAGCAATCAATTGCTCTTTTATTTTAGGCCATGATAACTGATGGCTTTGCAATTTAGTTAAGCAAGTGGCAGCGCGGCCTTTTAATGCGTGAGTCACTGCCAACAACAAATCGGCTCCATCTAATTTCTTACTATTTACGATCAACTCTGTTACATTACACCATCCTTCTATGTCTGCCTCCGGGTCTTCAGGATCAAATTTAATCAGATGAGTAGGCACGCCAGCCGGCTGTTGCATCAATAAACGGGCTAACAAGGACTCCATATGTTGTAATAGATTTGGTGTAGGAGCCGGCATCTTGTCAGAATTGTTTTCCTCTGCGTTTTGCCCTTCGCATCCCACTTCTGATGAAGGCTCGAGCGATTCCATCTTTTATATGTTGCCTGTGGGAGGTATGCAGGGCGAGGAAAACTATAACTGATGAGAGAATATGTGTAATATGAATCAGATAAAGTCTCAATCACAAATCAAACTAATAGACACTCCACCGAACACGTTATATCACTCTTATTAATGTTTTTAATAACACAACGCCGACTTCCAAGACAGACCAGCGTCCTCCGGCTCCCGCGGAAAACCTACTGTCAACTTGTCAACGTTATGTCAATTTGACATAAGCGTTCGGAGTTGTGTCAGAGTGGAATGGATGCGTTCCACTCTTATTCAGCCAGCATCAAGCCGACATATATTTAAAAAGCGACTGATAACCTAATTACAAGAAAAGTCTTTTTACGCGGTAGATGAATTTGATGACATAAACTTTGAGTTAAATTATGATTAAATTTTTGAACTTGATCTTGCGAAAAGAAAATAAATTAATATGAAAACCAGCCTCTGGCTCTAACTTATATAACTTGTTTGCCAAAAGAATAAACAGATTTCTGCTCTCACCTTCAATGACATCCTCTATATGGGTGTAAGGGCAAGCAGTGGCATCTCCCCAGTTCAAAGACCACCATATTGTAAGAGCGAATAGGAATACTGCATACGTAGCAACTCCAAAGTTGTCCGCAACTGGAAAATAAATGAATAAATAACATAGATAAAAAAAATTGCGCCGGAGACCGCGCGCGATTCGAAATTCTTTGATAAATAGTTAGTTTCAAAGATTTGTCGAGGAAGGTTAAAGAGGCAACTCGTGACCAAAATGCTGGCTTATATCTTGGACAAAAAAAATGTATTGCGATCCAGCGAGGGAATGCTGCCAGCATTTTGGGCACGTTGCCTCAAATTGTAGATGGTTTTTAGGTTATTCTTAAGACTCTAGGTTTTCTTATTATTTTGTTTCAATTTGTTAATTAAATAAAACCTGGTATTCTAAAAAAATAATAAATGAAGATAAGTTATTCATTTATTGAAATTAAATAGGGTGAAATCACAAACAGTAACAACAAGTTACAGTAAACACTTTATTGACCGAGGTAATTGTGGAATGGGGAAATCATGACTTAGGCGATGCGACCACTATTGATTTCCTGTTTCAACTGTCATCATGCTAAACGTGGTCTAAGGTCTTTATGACCCTAGGCTCTGTCTACCACGTATAGGATAAAGATGTGATTATATGTATGTATGTACTTAATTGCAACAAATAAATTCATCATTGGATTGTAAACAAATCAAATATCAAGATCTTAAGTTCTATATCAACTGCTGATAACATCTTTCCCTAAAATGTATATCTAAAATAAATAAATAGATAAATCCCTCAGTTACAGAAGAGTAAAATAGAATCATTATCGTTATGCGGCGACCAGTGACCGCTTGGGCGCAGAAGCTTATGTTGAAAATTTAAAGAATTTGCTGTTTATTTAAATTTCCTTTATAATTGTAACTTTTTCGCGCCTCGCACAAAACACTCGTTTTTCTTCTAGTTTACTTTCCTTTAATTTTTCCATTAATATAATTTTTTGCATATTCCCTACATATTTTAACTAGATGGATTATTTTACCTATATGTTAGTGTCATATCATATCCATTACACAGATTGAGCTAGCCCCAAAGCACTCATAGCAACCCAAAATAAGTTCCAGACAAGAATGAATGAATGAATGCAATGCAATGAACACTTCATTGCACCAATTACATTAATACATCATTGGATTGTACAAGTTTCATTTTTTCCCAGTTTTTCGTTGAGTATATCTTAACGATACTATTTTTTTCCTAGCTCTATGTATCCCACTGCTGGGCAAAGGCTCTTTTCTTCCATGCGTCCCTGTCCTGTGCCGCTTCTTACCAATCATTTCGATGGCCCTTAAGTCATCTGACCATCACTAACGAACGATAATATATTTTATTAAAAATACATGTGGCTTGGGATCGAACAAGAGCCTGGTATTATGACCACTACGCCACAGAGGTCATAAAGTTATTGTGAGGTTCACATATAACTTAAATTTTATGTCATCTTATTTTATGCTTTTCCATCTACTTTTTAATTTATATCATTATCATTACATATATAGCATAAAACAAAGTCGCTTCCCGCTGTCTGTCTATGTATGTTTAGTTATTTGAAGCTACGCAACGGATTTTGATGCGGTTTTTTTTAATAGCAAGAGTGCGAAGTGCGTGCGAAGCCGGGGCGGGTTGCTAGTAATAAATATGTAATTGTAACTGGCAGGATTCAAAACCACAACTAGTGTATGCTGTGATCCAGAGCTGGTCAGTCATTAATTATCTCGGCTTCCACTGATAGCGCCAAATATCTCTATATTTATCTGATGCTTGTCCCAGAAGCCATTTTCGTTCATGCACAGGCTATAAAAGGTAACATGCATAAATATATACGTTTTTTCCATGCTGGTTTAATAGATAAACAGAGTATACAATACTAGCGACCCGCCCCGGCTTCGCATGGGCGTAAAAACCTTCCTCTTGAATCACTCTATCTATTAAAAAAAACCGCATCAAAATCCGTTGCGTAGTTTCAAAGATTTAAGCATACAAAGAGACATATGGACAGAGGAAGCGACTTGTTTTATACTATGTAGTGATTGCCAGTAGTTATACTTTGTGTATGTATCAATAAATTATTTTATAATATAACTATTTTGAAGATCTCTAAGGCCTAGTGTTTACCATGCCAGGAAGTCACATTGAAGTCCCAGGTTTGATTGTCTGTCAGGTCAAGCTATAAATATTTTTTTCAGATTGTCTTTGATCACACAAGGTACACAAGTCTCGAACTCACTTTGGAAATAGCTTAATATGTTTGATTTGTCCTTATAAATAAGGTGGACACAAATCAAGCTCTAATTTGAACAACTATTCCAAATAAATATATATCGAAATACGAAAATTTTTTTTTTGGCCTCTCTTACAAATTGAGAATCATCTGATCTAGTTTAGTATGGAAAGAAATAAAAAAATCGTATAAGGATATAAGTAGTATATCTTAAACATCAAAAATTTAGGTGATTAAATTCTGCAATTTTTTAAATAAACTGATGTAGGTACCTACAGTGAATAATCTTATGAATTTTATGATAATGCAAATTCCTTGCTTTGTTCCAGTTACCCATAAAACCAGTATTTTACTGCATTTTGGTAGCCATTTAGCTAGGTGTTGGCAGTTTGTTAGAATCCTTTTAAAAATATACAAGACTTTGAAGTTTTTTGTTAGTTTCACGCTCAACTTTTTACGACAAAGCTTCATGTCTTTGCATGTGTCGAAGTTTTAACTTTATCGACGATAAACCACCTTCTTTTGAAAGCCATTGCGCATTTTTTTAAAGAATCGACCACTAAAAGCAGATAAATGACATGTAATTAATGTAATTTTGTTATGTACAATTAAATAACAAATATAAAAAAAATATATTCAGCTGAATTAAGAGCCTCCTTTTTTTGGAAGTTGGTTGTAAAAGAAATTGTGGTAAATTGTGATATTTTTATATTGTATTGGATTTAAAATAAGAGAGCTGAATATTTGATAACGAGTATAATATTCTCAATCAAAGAATACTTACTTCAAGTAAAATATGATAAAATAATTTCATTTTTAAAGACAAATTTTGATTATATAAAAATGTACTAATTACCGAGGAGCGAGGATAGATAGCATAGCGGGGCGCACAGCACATATGAGTAATGATAGCGCCCGTCAAGCGGCGGCGAGTGCGCCGATGTAGGGATTGGTCGCCAATAGTGACATTTCTATCCTCCATGCTGCGGAAGGCACGTTAAGCCGTTGGTGGCTGTTATCGGTAGATGGCAGTCGTTAGGCTATGACATATGCATTTAGGCAGCCTGAAAAATCTGACATTGTTGGCTAATAACGGATCATGTTCCTATATGTCTGGTTTCCCTGTAATAAGGGTTACGGAGGTCAGACGGCAGTCGCTCCATTGTAATAACCAGTACCGCCAAATCAGGATCATTATTAATAGCGTACTCGTAAAGCTTAAGCTGAAGATATAACCAGGAAAGACGCTCAGTCGAAGACTGTTACTTAGTATCGTAATATGTAATCCGTGGTCTTACCAACAATAAGTTCAAAGCAGCATCCGCACAGTTCGGCCGCAGCAATGGCTTCCTCTAGCAGCAATCTCACAGTTGGTTCTGATACTACTCTCTGCACCAAACGTCGCGCGCAGTGTGCCAGTAGTGACGTCAGGAGAATGAATAGCGTCGATACTACCAATGGCGCGAATGTCACTTTGTTAATCTGAAAAAAGGATATTATTAGCCGATTGTGGCGATGTAGGAGAACAAACGTTGCTGACGTAGCCCTGCGGATTAATTGCGAGAAGTCATTAATTCTAGATAGCAGATACATAATAGAAAACTTGTAGGGAGATCTAGAAGGTGCTACTGGAAAGATGATTCCGTGCTTCGGAAGGCACGTTAAGCCGTTAGTCCCGGCTGCCATCTGGTGGTCGTTAAAGGAACCACACGTCACGCCACACACACGCCGAGAGGCGATTCCGAACTCTGACACCAGGGTGTGCATGGTTGGTAGTTCGTGTCACGTACACGAAACGATGATGATAAACGTGTTTAAACTCAGTTTCTTGACAACTAAGTTTGATTTTCATTCACAGGGTTTTTCACACTGGTAAGTGGAATCAAATGAAACTCTTGTATTTTTTAATTTGCATACCAACGTAAAATTTAGAAAATATAGGGTTGGTTAAAGTTTAATGCAAAACAGTGCAACGGCGGTAAAAGCCCGGGCGAGAACGTGTAAAGTGCATTTAAAATGCACTTAAGTAAATTAAAACTTTGTAAGTGTTAACAGACTATCTATGTCTTGGCGCTTTTTCGTCTTGCCTTCCGAGGCGCAAAGTTTTGAATTAATTAATATGATAAAACCCGATTATTAAAACAGATGGTCGGATGATCAGGTCGCAGGCAGGCGCTGGATGCAGGCCGCTTCTAACCGGTCATTTTGGAAATACTGGGGGGAGGCCTATGTCCAGCAGTGAACAGAAATGATGATGATGATTAAAGCAAACATCCATACTAATATTATAAATTCGAAAGTCTGTCTGTCTGTCTGTCACCTCTTCACGGCTAAACTGCTGGACCGATTGTGATGAAATTTGGTAGGGATGTAGTTAAAGACCTGAGGTCAAACATAGGCTACTTTTGGGCGCGATATAACCAAGTCCTACGCGAGGTGAAGCCGCGGGGAACAGCTAGTTTGTATATAAATATTATTTGTTATAATTACAGAATTATGAACTAATTGTAAGTTGTATGTAGTTATGTTTTATTTATCATACTATCATACTTATGTCGATCGCTAGTGATGGCATTTCTATTTTGAACTCCTTCGTGCTTCGGAAGGAATGTTAGTTTTTGGTTCCGGCTGTTATCGCCAGATAACAGTCGTTACAATGTGTCATAATGTCTTTTAGACAGCCTGAAAAATCTGACAGTGTTGTCCACTAACACACCCGGTAGGTCGACCGCCTATCTCGATTCGTGGGTCTGGTCTCCCTGTTTGAATGTATCTAATAGTAAGCAGACATCATCATTTTGTGTAGGCGTTACGGTCAATCGACCATACACGCGCTGGTGTCAGAGTTCTTCGAAACTGCCTCTCAGCCTTGTCTGGGTTCCTTTAACGACTATGTACCAGATGGCAGACTTAACGTGCCTTACGAAGCACGCAATCATCTTTAGTGTCAGAAAATCAGTAGTAAGTAGAGATAAGCTCCGAATATCGATAAAACTAGCATTCTATAATCTGTGATACAACCAAGGAAATAACATTCATTATTCTTTAAAAACTAAGTATGTAAAATATTTATACAAAACATATAAATAACGTTTATCATAAGAGATATTGAAGACAAAAGCATTGGAATTTCAAAATACTATTTTATTATTAGATTTGCATGAATCTGTAGGATAGTGGGACGTTCCCGGAATAACAAGTTCATAACTTAGGGGCTATGTAAACATTGTTGCTTAAATAAATTTATTTCGCGGTACGTTTTCAAGAAGAATTCAGATCGTGACAACGTCGCAATGTGTACCAAGTCAAGTCTTGTTGCGGTTTTCAGCAGCAATTTTTAGGGAACTTTTTCAGTTACATCTTTCAAACTACCGCAATGCAAATTTTTAATATGAAAATTACGTAATTAAGCGCTGTAGTTACCTATATAATATAGTTTATCCACTATAATTGTGTGTTACCTATTTCCTGAGTGTAAACTTTTAACTTTATAATTTTATAGAATAAAAGTTAAAAGTTAAGAGATATATTAGACAGAAGAAAGATAAGACAATAATACATAGTATTTAAAATGAATACTGTTATTTAATTTTTGTAAATTTAGTAGCTAACTCTTTTAGGTAAGTCTGTAGGTAGGTACCTTGATCCCTCCTTACTTAGTGTACGTTAAGTTTCAGTATCGATGTGAAAAGTTGTACTTTCTTGATAAGGTTTTAATAATTGCTTAATTTTCATTCATTGTAGTTGTCGGCTTAAAATTATTGTAGGTTTCGATGTCAAAAGTTGTACTCTCTGTTATCAATATTTAAGAACTATTTTTTAATTCAAAGAACTTGGCTTCATTCAGCCGCACACTCTTTGTCTCCGAAGCTATTTCACCCCGCTATCGATTCCGCTGTTAGTTTACTGACTTTTATCTCTCGGGAACCATTCGAAGAAACAAAGGATGCTATTATTTTTAAAGACATGTTTTGTATCTTATAAAGACACTATTTAAATATATCTCTTTAATATAAGCGATAAACTAAATTGTCTGGGAACAGGGACACGGTTTATAATTTTTTATATTCCGAAAATACATTTGAAATCGCCTTTAAAATTTTGAGATAGACTACAGTTTTAATGCTCAAAGCATTATCTAGCAGGTAGAAAGCAAACCTTATAGAAAATAAAGTTCAACGTTCTTATTCCGCTGTTCTGGAGCTTCTTGTTATCGGTACACAAACAGTCAATAACTTGAACTACCAGCCACTTGTATGCAAACCTCGGGAAGTTATTTAATACCGCGGTTAAGAATATAATCGTCAATAGAACCACGGTAAGTACGTCATTTATTATATTATGATTCAATTGGGGAATATTTTTCTTGTTGATGTAGAAAATATATTTTTGATAAAATGATTGATAAGAATATGATATTATTTGCGATAATATTAATTATAAATGATTAATAGAAAACTAAAAAAAAATATTTATATTAAAATTAATTAAACTTTTTGATTCAAAGCTATATAATATAGTACCCCTCGTATGAGTTTTTATAAACGCAAAAGCTAGCATCTGCGTTAGGATTTTGTATGCAATTTCTTATTGCTTTCTTTCACAGGTAAACGGCTAAACCGATTTGGCTGAATTTCGGAATAAAGATTGCTTAGACCCTGGAAAAATACATAGGCTATTTTTATCCAGGAATTCCCACGTGAGGGAAGCCCCGGGCAACAGCTAATATATCATTATGTATTTAAGAAGTAAGAGTGAAGAGATGTCAGTCAGTTTTAATTTGTCTTTCCCGTGACGGCAAATTTCCTAGGAAATTAATATTCATGGTTCAATTAATATAATAATAATTTAAATATTTAAGATAAAAGATAAAAATTTATTTATTCTTCTCCAACAATCTGTATAACAGTATGTATAAGTAAGTATGACATAATTAATGTGTCGGAACAGATTGGAGGAGACTGGAGCCTGAAGAAGGCAGGGCCTGTGGTACAGATCTCCAGTGCTCCCACTTCTGGTGAACACAAGTGAGAAAATACACGTAACCAAGGAGAAATGAACTTGGTTGTAAACTAAACTATATTAAGTATATAATAATGAAAAACATTTTTTTTTTTTTTTTTTAAATATATATAACATCAACAAAATCTCCAAAATCTCACCATCTGTATCCAAAATCAAGATTAAACATGCAAGATATGTCTGTGTAATTAAAGAATGAGCAACAAGGAAACTTGGCCACAGCAGAGCGAACATTTAATTATTATACTAACAGGTATTTACAGGTATATGAGTGCGAAAATCTGTATGTCCATCTTTCCGTCTGTTACGCATTTCTGGCTCAATCGCTGGACCAATCATGGCGAAAACTGATAATATAGTCGAGGATCAGGGGTCATACTTAGGCTAATTTTGGGCGAGGTACAGCTGGTAGCTAGTATTATATAAGTGGAAGAAGAAGGTTTTCCGTATCATTATAATTCAGGGTTTGCATGTATTCCAAGATACATAATTTGCAAGAGTATTTAGAGAGAGGAAGGATGTTAAGCTTACCGTGTAGATTATTGTATAGGAAGGGGCCAAGGAAACAGAAGAACCGATGGGAGAATTCGGTGTTAAAAACAGGAGAGCTGACGACAAGACGGTTTCTTCTCAACAAATTTGGATTATAGATGGTGAGGCTGTGTTGCTGTATAATGGTGTTTAAGATAAACAACTGACGAACTGTGAGAACTTCACAAAACTGGTAAAGATCTTGTGTAGGGAATAAAAAAGGCTTGAACGTGCATACTTTAAGTAGTGCTCGCTGTGCCCTTTCGAGTTTCAGTAAACTTGTCTTACTAGTACCACCCCAAGAAGTAATACAGTATGTAAGTAAGGATTGACCAAGTGCGAGATATACCATTTTGACTATCCTGGGATCAGCCACGTGTCTAAGGCGTTTGAAAATATAAATTAACTTACGGATTCTGCCGGCAGTAACATTAATATGAGATTGGAAATTTAAATTCCTATCGATAACAACTCCCAGATATCTTGCCGACTCCACAGATGCTAGGCAGGGACAATCGCAGCAGAGATTATCAGAGACAGAGTGGGAATGGGCAATTATAGATAGATTATTTAAGATGTCATTGTTTGTTTGCAAATTGTAAATAGAAAAGTTTAATATCTGGGATTTATTAACATTAAGGGTAAGGAGATTAAAACGAAGCCAATCAGTTACGGCATTCAGACCATTTTGAGCCAGCTGATAAGTATCATGCCAAGTTTTAGCAGTAAATAGTAAAGCTGTGTCGTCTGCATAAGAAATAATTTTGCATTGAGGAATATTTAGAGAAAAAAGGTCATTAACATAGACTAAGAACAGGGTAGGACCCAGAATACTGCCTTGCGGCACGCCGTAATGAAGAGGAAGTTCTGAACTAATATGACCATTAATTACTACTCGTTGAGTGCGATCCGTGAGAAAGCTTTCGAATAACTTCAACTGAACACCTCTTACTCCAATAGTTTCAAGTTTCTGAATGAGTATTTTTGTCGATACAGTATCAAAAGCCTTCGCTAAATCCAGGAAAATTGATAGACATTTATTTCCCGTATCCAGATTTTGAACAATAAAGTCAGTAAGCTCAAGAACAGCCCCACTTGTGGATCTTCCGGTGCGAAAACCGTGTTGATTGTCAGCAAGTATTGAGAAAGAATCAAGATAAGAAGATAAGCGGGAGTTAATGATTCGTTCTAGTATTTTAGAGAGTGCAGGCAAAATTGAAATTGGGCGATAATTATTTGCATGATTGCGCTCCCCGGCTTTATGAATGGGGTGAACCAAAGCTTTTTTCAAGGCAGCAGGAAAAATGCCAGTAGTGAGAGAAAGATTACAAATGTGGGTAATTAATGGAACGAGTATATGTTTGTTGCGCTTGATCAGTGACATTGAAATATTGTCCCAACCCACTGCACAATCCTCCCGTAGACTATTGATGATATTCTCAATTTCATCCTCAGTAGCGTGAAGCAGGACTAGAGATTGGTATTTTGACGTCTTAAGTTGAGTATTTGCATTTAGATTTTGCGAGAAGTTGAGATTAGATGACTGAGGAGATGAATTGGAAAACCTTTCGCAAGAAGAGTTATTTTTGTATATATTTTCGGCAAGAGATTTGCCCATGTTTGCAAAAACAGAGTTAACATGGTCTAGAGAGCTATTGATTGTGGGCATGTAAGTAAGTAAATGATTTGATGGTGTGGGAGGTTTGGTGGAATTGGTTACATTTTTTATGGCTTTCCATAAAGATTTGGGGCTTTTGCCTGCATTTTTGATCTGCTCAGATTCAAATCTTTTCTTGGTTGCTTTAAGTACACTGTTGCAGAACAACCGATACCTAGTATATGTTATGCGAAGGTTCTCATTAGTTGGGTTTTTTATGAGTTTTTTATATAAGTTATTTCTATTTCGGATACACCTAAGAAGGCCTGGGGTAATCCAGGGTTTTAAGATTCTGCGCCTGCGAGGTGTAGAAGTTGAGATAGTATATTTCGAAACAAGGGATTGAAGATTGGAAATAAGTAAATTAGTAGCGATTTCGGGGTCAATAGCGGAAAGTATAGATGTAAAATCAACAGAATTAATAGCAAACTTAAATCTTTTGTGGTCTAACCGAGTCAACGGAGGAACAGGCAAGAGAGGTTTTTTAGTGCATAAAGAAAGTAAGACAGCGTTATGATCTGTGACAGTGGATCGGACTACAGCCGAGTGAGCCGGAAGAGAGTTTTTCAAGAATATATGATCAAGGCAAGTAGCTTCGCGTGTAGGATAAGTATGAGTTGGTAATAGACCATGAAGCGCAAGCATATCCAGATAGTCGTCATTGTCCACATCCAGACGAGAGGGAGTTATGTCTATGTTAATGTCCCCAATAACAATTATGTTTTTAAAATTACCTAATGTCTGAAGTATAACATTCAGTGATTCAGTGAATTTCTGGTAATTCCGGAAGGCGCATGGGCGATATATACCTAGTATAACAGTTTCTGTTCCTAATTGAATTTGCAAGCAACTGGCTTCATCAATAGCCGGTTCAGATATAATGATATCGGCTAATGACCTCCTATAGTAAACTATTACACCGTCATTCTGATTAGCAGGGGCAGTAGAACTGTAAGATGAGTAACCTTGAAGAGGAGGGTGGTACGGGTTATCCGAAATCCAGCACTCAGTAAAGATCATAATGTCCAGTCCAATATCTAGGTTGTTCATCAGAACTTCAAAGGCAGGTAAATTCGCTGACAGGCTACGGATATTTTGGGTTAATATATTAAGAGCTTTGTTGTGTAAAGGAATATGTGTGCGTACTTCATGGGGGTCACAGACATAAGAAGTTGCGTTAGATATATTATCAATATTATTGAATAAATCTTTATTAAAATTCATTCTTGAACCACACAGTCACTACTATACTATATTTCTACTATAAGACACTTAATTCACACAAGTTGTGCTGGCTCCAAAATAAGTTTTCCTTGTGTTATGGAATGCCAACTCGTTTATGCTATATTTTGTGTCTAACACACGTAACGTCACAAATAATACCCATAAATCATGAAAAGGAGTGTAGGTAAAGGTATACTTAGGATAGGTCGATTGTAAAATATGTGCATAAGCAGGTGGAAAATGAAAAGTTAAAGACGTTCCTACTTAAGTAGGTATTACTTATTATCAAATTCAGTGCGAATTCATAACACTATCCAATCGGACCATGAGCATTCAACTATGTATACATACGTGCCTGTGCAGACAGTTGAGAAATACAATATTAATAGTATGTAAAACAAGTAAAACACAATCAAAACCATACCTATGAGTGGTATGATGCGTTTCTGATTTAAAGGTTTAATTTAATTAGGAGAACAAATAAAGTGTAAACAATTAAACAGATTAATTTCTATTAAGTATTTGTGTATCTTTCTTAACAAGCCGTAGCATGCTATTAACGCATACCTAATAAAGGAATAAATAATATCCATGTGGAAGTTTACGTGCTTAAATAAACATATTATTTCCTTAAGGTACACACACAAGTAGTTTGCAAATATAAAAAATTTACCCTGTCCACAACTTAGTAAAAATTAAAATAAAATCTGTTTTAAAATAAAATAAAGAATATGGGTCTGTACTCCTTTACAGTACCACAGTACATAAGTGGATACATATAAAATATTATGAGTTAGGATTTTAATGCTGCAAGCTGTGTTTCACTTGTTATGACTATATATGTGGAATCTTCGTCCTTACGCAGTAGGACTCTGCCGCTGGATGTCCAGCAGTACTTATACTGTTGTTCGGTAGCAAACTGGCGAGCCAAGTAGTGCAAGCGGCGAGCCTTAGGAGTCAAATTCTCGGCAATGTAGATGAGACGTTTAGATGATTCCGTCCCGAAAATGGTGGAACTTAGTCTATTGACATTATTTTTGTTATATTGCCTGAACGCATTCAATATTTTATTTTTCGTGATGACAGAATTAAGTGATATAATGATTGTCTTAATATCTGATTTATTAGGTAAATGATAGATATCGAATACGTCGGAGGCTGTTATGTTAATTGAAAGCTCCCTTAAAACGGTTGTTATAATTGTTATGAGTTCTTCTTGCGTTGAGTTTGATTTATGCGGAATATTACGAAACTCGAGGGAGGCTAAACGGGAAGAACGGTCGATATCCTCGGTAATGATCTCGTTTTTATTAATACGATCAAGACACTCTTCTGATTTTGCTTGAAAAGACGTTAGTTGGACATGCAGGTCTTCATATTTAACCGTTAAGCTATCTATTGATTTCTCAATCTCAGCGTTAGTGGTGATTATCTCGTTATTTTGACGTTGTATCTCACTTATAGACGATTTGATGTCAGAGAGCTTTTCATCTGTTTCCTGTCTCCATTCAGTAAGGGATTGCATGAACATATCCAATTTCGAATCTTTGTTCAATTCGCAATTACATAGACGCTTTCTTTTAGGATTACGAAATGTGATGGAATCTTTCTGTTCCGGACTTAGACTAACATCTGGGGCAGATCCATAAACAGGGGTTCGTTTATCAACTGGTGAGTGTAGCATAGCTTGGCAGATAAGTCAGCTGCCAAGATGAATATGAATCGTAGGCCTAAATATTACCGACGGCAGCCGTGCGATGCAGCAAGCGTATCTATTATTTAGTATCAGATCAGGGTAGCTTAGGTAGGAGTATGGTAACGCCCACAATAAAAACACTCCTGCGCAATAGGGCGTGCCTGAACTATCGCCAATAGATACGCGCGGATCCAGAGGAGGCGTGACTTAAGCCGCTGGACCGCGGAGTGGGAGTTTAAGTGGATAATGTCTGTTTCACTCACGCGTTGAAGGGTCCTTGTCTGGCCCCGGTTAGTAACCTCTTACAGTGTGCTGCTGTTCTGGTACTTTACGTTATTTTATGTGAATATATATATATATATATATTTTTTATTTATATTTAATTAATAATTAACACGGACACGACTGAACTCGTTCAATATCCAGGAGCGAGAGGTATTGAGAGCAATGTGTGTATTTATATTTTATTTATTTATTTATTTATAGGAAGACCAACAGCTACAATATAACAATAGTAAATTAACTGTGATATAAAACAGATGAGCCACTACAGGTCCTCACGAGTAGATACATGATAATGTAAAAAGGAAGTTGAACATTAATACTAATACACGCTATAGTTACGAGTACAAATCGATAAAATACGTAATAGGCATAAGGTCTATACAACATTAATCGAATGCAGCATTTTTGTAAGTTTACATTTTAATGTTGAGAGTAAAAACATGTATGTTAGACGGGTCAACTAAGTCTGGACACCAGGAGTGCTATTTTTGAAATGTATGACATAGCAAAATCGCTGAGTCGAATGATTATCGTTCGTTTTCGAATGATTTTCATACGACATAACAAGTGACTCGAACGATAATCATTCGACTCACCGGTTTTGAATAATTCATACATCTCAAAAATAGTACTCTTGTGCCCCTAGTATGAGTTTTTCTTAACGCAGACGCTAGTGACTCCGTTAGCGATTTAGTATGGCAAACATGTACAGCGCCTCTGGCGGATAGTAAGGCAACTAATAAATTCCATACAAAATCCTAACGCAGTCGCTAGCGTCTGCGTTAAGAAAAACTCATACTAGGGGCACTGATCTAAACCCTGCATTGTTACTAGTCGCAATGCGTCCTGTATTTGCTCGCCAGTCGAACAGAGCGAAACGCAAACTTGAAAAATACGGATGTATTTTGCGATGAAAATATATAAGTATATATTTTTTTTTTTCACTATGTCCAGTGATTTACCACGATCCCACCTGATGTTAAATGCAAATAGGTGAAGTCTAAGATGGAGCCTAGATCGCTGGCAAAAAATAAAAATATTTATAAGCTCATTTAACTGCAATATGACCGAACATTTCTTTCATAGCGACTTTCAAGGAGGAAAAACCGTTTATTCCCGGTCGTCCCCACCATGTCGTCCCCACTGGGGACGAGTGGGAAAAAAAAGTTTCGTTCGTCCCCAATGGTGACGATTGGCACTTTTTATGTCCCACTCGTTTCGCTATAGACCGAGAGTTTCAAAATACAAGGGGGTTTCAATAAGAGATTATACGGTTTGTTAAAATGCTTTAATTACGCTTTTTCTAAGCAAGACTGAACAATGGTTTTGATTAAAAGTAACTAAAATACTGAGGTAATTAGTACAGTATTAACGAATTTACAATATTCTTGCAGTTTAAAGGTGCGTATTACAGATAATCAATTTATTTACAACTATTATTATAACAGGCAAAGTTCCCATAACAGTTTTTGAAAATTTAAGAAAACATACCTATTTTAAATATTTGAATCACCGTTTAGGTAGTCAGGTACTGCTCTAAAACTCACCAATATTACAAAAAAAGGGGATATAAAAGGTGCTCAATTGTGTGGGATTGCTGTCAACGCAAATTAAACCGTGAAATCTCTTATTGAAACTCCCTTGTATTTTGACTCTCGGTCTATAGCGGAACGAGTGGGAAATAAAAAGTGCCAATCGTTACCACTGGGGACGAACGAAACTTATTTTTCCCACTCATCCCCAGTGGGGACGTCATGGTGGGGACGACCGGGAATAAACGGGAAAAACGAGATTCAAGATTCAATATGCTTTATTTGTTGAACATATTATAGTAACATACACATAAGTTACATGTAGTGTCAATGTTAAGCAAACGAGACAAACTTTTAGAAAAAAATATGAATAAAAGGGTAAAAAAGTATATTAGGTACTAACTAAGTATTCTTGTAGGTGACGGGAGATGCGATAATAAGAGAGTAATAGAAGTTTAAGTCACTTGTTCCTCGGACAGGGGTTGGATTTAACCAATAACAGAATTAACTAACAGGTTGACGTTAGGCATTCTAGGATGGACATGGTTCAAGGTATCACCTAGCCAAATTTCATTCAAATCCGTCGCGATTTCTAAGGATAAACGATAAACACACACGCTTTCATATTTATAATATTAGATTAAATACCTCTATTTATTTTTAAATCGCCTTTAATGGCATCAATGAAAAGACGCAATAATTTTATCAAATCGATAGTACGGTTTCTACTCCCGTACATTTTCAGCTCTTCACTCTCTATATTTTGTCAAGAATCAGGATCGTCAGTATATATCTCTACGAGTGCCCTCAGCAAAGGTATTTGATTCCACAGATTACAGAATGCTATATACTGGTACCTTAGAGCATTAAACCAATCGGAGACGCCGAACGCACTTATTTCTATGTCTCGGATCAGATTTTTTTCGGATTAAGTGTCAATTAAGTCAAAAAGTCTGCCATTTCAACACGCGCTAGAGGTAACATACACAATTACCCCCTTACTTATTCATGAAAAATAACAAACAGTTTTTTTAAGCCCATTTTAACTAAAGTTTATTTTGGCTCTTTCTTTCACGGTAAATTTCGCAAAGAGGGAAAGGGCTTAAACATATTAAAGTTAAAATGGGCTTAACAAACGGTTGTTAATTTTTATGAATAAGGGGGTTAGATTTGACACTGAATGCATTATTCGATCACCGCTATACACACACACTTGACAAAATTATTTAATGCAAGCAATATATACACGTTCACATGTACAAGAAGTATGACCGGCTTTTTATACTTTTGGCTGATGAGGTCGCCTGTAAGTGGCCACTCCGGTTTGTTCAATGCTGTTAGACTAGCGCTGATGCATTCAGCGATTGCGGCGATCATACGGATACATTTTATTTAGATCTCATCTATATAATACAGATCGGGTTTGAATAAGTAGATCAGCGTTTGTCTATACACGAATAGGGTTTCTAGAAAATTGAGAAACGGAGAAAACTTTAAAATTTATTCAAAATTTAAATAACATGATAGCATAATATGTGGCCAGTAGTAAAATCAACATGCAATACCATAGAGCAACAAAGACAACCGGGACACAATAACTTTTAATAGTTTTGAAGTTTGTGCTTGGTTGGTGGTTGGTGGTGGTGGAATGTTACTAATTTGTTCATTAGCTGCTCGCTCGTTATTTTGTACCACCGATTTAGCACCGAGTTTAGATTTATTAAAAAAGTTTGATAATGCAGCATATTTAAACAACATTTTTTTTTATTATTTCTCCCTTTTTAGTTGAATAATTGGAGTCAGTTCTGCTTTTTTCTTTTCTTTTTTTGGCTAGAACTATTATTTGGGTTTAGTTCCTAAAGTAAAAAATATTAGGTTAACATATACATTTTTTTGAGGTGTAATTAGGAATGTTAAAGAGGTTCCAAAACCAAGAGTAAGAGAGGAAGTATTTCGTGATCGAAGTATTAATTAGTAACTAGCTTTTGCCCGCGGCTTCGCCCGCGTGAGCTTCCCGGGATAAAAAGTATCCTATGTCCTTCTCCTGGCTCTAAACTACCTCCCTGACAATTTTCAGCTATATCGGTTCAGCCATTCTTGAGTTATAAGTGGAGTAACTAACACGACTTTCTTTTATATATATAGATTAGGATGCATTTTTTTTTGTTCCCAACTTGAATTTATTCCATAATTAAATTTTCGCCTAAATTGCTTTGAAATAAAATTAAAAAGAAAAATATGATGCAGCTCAAGTCTCTAACTGTCATTAACCGTGTGTTCGTTTGGAACCTAACTCGTCGCAACTGGGGACAAGTTAGCGCGATTTTAATACGTTTACCGAACTTCCTGCAACTTCCGCATTTGTGTTCCGACAACTTTCCCCAAAGCTTTGGAATTGAAGCTTCTCATTTCTAAGAAAATTATATAAATATTTAAGTATACGTAAGTTCATTTATATTATTATCTATATTTGACATTTATTTATTCATAAATACATAACATGTAAATTACAAGCTCAAGCCATCCTGCACATCCTGGTGTGGAGATATAGTTTATCAAAACCACCTCTTGGCGTTTAAACCACCGATTGGAATGAGAACCAACAAAATATGTTAATTACCTAAATTATTTTCTAAATTAACATACATTAGACTCAAAACCGTTACGTAGGTACCTACAGTGCGCTTAGATCATTTAAGACGATACCTCGGTGAACACTAGCGCCACCATCATTTAAAAATCATTATTCACTGAAAAGTTATCAAAAATCCGTGTTATGTAATTGAAGTTAATTTTAAACATATTAAATTATAGTTTCCTATAGTTACAAATTGCAAAACTGCTAAAAGTGGCCGTTTAAAGCAATTTATACTATTAAATGATCTTTAAAAGAATTTTCTCCAACGTAGGCTGGTATTGTGGAATCAACTCGCCAAGATTTCCCAAAGGACTACAACATGGGGTTTCAAGGGCGTGAAAAGATTTATTAATGATCAGCAATGTGCAAGTGATACCTCTGGCATTTCAGTCGTCCATAGGCTACGGTAACCCCTTCCCATCAGATTGACCGTAAACCTAGGCAAACAGGCATACGGCCCTCCTGATGGGTAATGGTATAAAAAAAAGAGTAAGTATAGTTCTCAATGTATTTTGAACATTCGAATGTGCTAAACATATGGCTCTACAATTTTAAATAGTAGGTCATCACATTAATTTAAGTGTTGATTACAATTTTATCTTAATAAATAAACACTATCAATTTACTATAGCCATTGACACTCAAACTCAGAATATAAACAAACGATCAACTCTAATCGGTCTATTTGTACAGTTCGGTCAATATCGGACCTTGGATTATTGACCTTGTACATACATACATACATATCATCACGCCTGTCTCCCGCAGGGGTAGGCAGAGACTAGAGACTTCCATTGGCTACGATCCTTACATACCTCTCTCGCCTCCTCCACACTCATCACTCTCGTCATACACGCTCGCCGATTTCGGGTACTCCTAATGTCTCCCTTTTTCAAAAGGTCTGCGATTTGGTCGCAGTATGTTTTACGAGGCCGACCCTGACCGCCTATTGACCTTGTGCACAGATTATATATTACAAACGCAATGCTTTGACGGCGACTTTGTATGGCGTTTACATAATTAGTATGGAGGACGTACAGACAGACACACGCATCACGGAAACTGGCCTCTACCTTGAAGTTGGAGCATTTGATCATGGTTAAAATTTAAGTACGTTTGTTTTTGATTTTTTGTTTAATTCACTATTTTTAGGTTATAATTTACTTACACAATATGGATCAAATAATCCGATATATAAATGATTATTATTTGGAAAATTTTGGCATTTTTTTTTTATATGGAAAATGATTGAATTGTAGGTTTTTTTAAATGAATATTAATTGAGATTGATAAAATAAGTTTTAATAATTTTATGTAGATTTAAGTAAAGATATTTATTTTCATTATCTTGGTAGTTTAACAATGATAATACATATCTTATGTGGTTAAAAAAAATCACGTTATTTAAAAGTTTATTTAAGGTGATAAAATTTTTTTTTTTTTAGCTGTGGTCAATTAAATATAAGTTGAATGTTATCAAGACTATTTTTGTTATTGAATTAGTCGACAAAAAAATAGTAAAAAAAATATTCATTAAAAAAGCTATGTCTGTAATTGAAAAATATGAAGTGATTATAAATTAATAAATGATACAAAAAAAAAGTTAAAAACAAAATATTGATGATATTGTTAATTAGTGATTTAATGATCTTACGAACACAAACGTACCTTAATTACTACTTTTAGAAAAACCCCGAGAACGTCAATTGTAAACTTCATCTTGACAAATTATCCAATATCCACTTTTTGTATATCACTTCTATTCACTTCACAAACTGGAAATGAAAATAGCCAGTTTTAAAAAGTGGGAACACTATACCGCGAGCATTTTGCAACAGATTTTTCGAATGAACGAGCCAAAAAATTCAAGACCGTCGACTATTTTCGTCATCTTAATCACAAGCACAAACTTACCATTTTATTATTAAACTCAAAAGTATTAATCTTAACACAAGTCACCTATTATCGAATTTGGGCTTGGAAAAGTCGGATTCGTAAAAAATATAATATGTACTACGTTTGATTTTTGATGTGGGAGCGACCGTTCTGCGCGTACGCATCTTGTAGCGAGGTCGACGGTCTTAATATAGACTCGAACGAAAGAGGACTACGGATTCAATCTCCCTGGGATTCGTTTTATACCAGAATGCTGGGGAAAAATAAGAAAATGCAGCGGCTGATGGCAGACATGTGTGTCATTTGTGCGAATAATTATGGTCGTAAAAATAGTGCAAAAGTTTCAATTGCTGACGTCTGAATGCTACATGTGGGGGCATAGATTTAAGTCATTGAGGTATAGAGGGGATATGCATGAGTCATCGCGTTGAATGCCTACTTTATTCAGTCACATTTAAAGTAAGTACCTAATATTGTTCAGACCTTTGACCCTTTTGATACTCAAAAGATTTAGAGATTAAAAGAAAAAACTAAGTTTTAATACAAAATTGTATTTGACATACATTCACAACTATTTTGAATCACTTCTAAAAACTTTGCCTCAGAGATTAACTAATAACATTTAAGTATTTTAGGTTAACACACAAAAAATATGATCAAAGTTGCAGGAAACTTGGCGCAGTCTGCTTCTAAGTAAGCTAAAGAAGCCATCGGAAATACGTTATGATGAAAGAGAGTGATTAACGAGAATACTAATAGAACTAAACAACAAGTTAACCTAAGACGACCTTTAGAAATAACAGTTGGTATTAATTAACTAACTTAATTTAACGCTTCCATTTGCGTCTAAACTTGCAAATTTGCAATAGTCGGAATCATGGCGGAGCTAGCAATATAATCAAACTACAGCTACTAAAGGCTTAGCCAAAGTTAAATAGTCTTGGGGAAACTATATCTGAATTCGTGAGCATTTTCTAAAAACACTGAAATATTAACAACTTTATCGCTTTTGATTAATGGTTAAAAAAGGGTTTTTGTACCCCTTGATTTATAAACACTGAACGCTGACGCATATACTACAATACTGTGTTATGATTTATATGGAAATTCTTACTTGTCTAACTATCCCCCAGGGGCGTTGTACGCAGGTTCGTCATAAAAAATCGCTAACGCAGTCGCTACCGACTGCATTTATAAAATCTCATAGTAAGAAATTTCAGAGCTCGTTATTAGTTGTAAATGTCTTCATACCTATATTCATACATCCGACGTCGAACGGACAATATCCAGTAAGTACTTTTATCTTCTACTAGCATTTGCCCGTGGCTTCGCCCACGTGACCTTTCTTCGGGGACGGTGCTTTTTCCCGGGAAGAAAGGTACCCTATGTGCTTCAAAATAATTCCATGTGTATGCGAAATTTCAGAGAGATTGGTTCAGTAGACCTTGAGTTATAAGTGTAGAGTAACTAACATGACTTACTTTATACTAGCTATATATATATATACTAGCGACCCGCCCCGGCTTCGCATGGGCATTAAAACCTTCCTCTTAAATTACTCTATCTAATAAAAAAACCGCATCAAAATCCATTGCGTAGTTTTAAAGATTTAAATATACAAAAGTACATAGGGACAGAGAAAGCGACTTTGTTTTATACTATGTAGTGATAATGATAGATATACTCATGTAGGATTTAATGCCAAAGTTGGCCATTCTGTTGCAGATTGATCTGTGACGCTATACGTGGGATCATGAAACACATTGACTGTTATTCCACTGTTGGGATGTATGTTGTTGCACACTTGTGGGAAAATACTGGAGTCTTCTCTATTTATTGTTTTATTTTGTGTTTAATATACTTTTCAACCTATCCGTGTGGTCTCTGGCTTAGGAATAGACCAACTCTCCTCCCCATTAGTGTCGTAAGGGGTAACTTAGGGTAGGGCAAAGGTCTTGCGTGAGCGTGTTTCGTTCTTGCAATTTCAGCTTACGCTTCAGAATACGCTTGTCATCATCATAATTTTGTATAGTTGATACGGTCAATGGACCATGCACATCCTGGTTTCAGAGATCTTCGGAACCACCTCTCGACTTCTAACGTGGTTCCTTTAACGACAACCTGTTGGCAGCCGGGACCAAGGGCTTAACGTGCCTTCCAAAGCACGACGCTTTTAATAATGGTTCTAATTTGGCGGCACTGGTTATTTCAACGGAGCGATTGTCACTGACTGAAATACATACGAGTAAAAGTCGGCAATGCGCACGTAACACCCCTAGAGTTATAAGCTTCCATAGGCTGCGGTGACCACTTTCCATCAAGGGGTTCGTGTGTCTGTTTGACTAGTAGAAAATATAGTTTTTATGACGTAATATATTTTCTGTTTAAGTAGTAACTATTTCCCCATTTTCTCTAAGAAAATGAACCTTGTAAAGCAACGCTAAGATAAAATAAAAGCAGCTCAGCTAATCGGATAAGGGGTAAAGAAATTGTGGCAGATTTTGTGAAGTTAAATAGTTGCTCGGCTGGTAATAACGTTAGTACTACTGCTCGTACACCTGTGAAGCACGGTAACCATGATTAAAAACTTTTACGATTTTTTTTTTAATTTTTGTACTTTTATGAAGGCGAATAGGCCTACGGCTTACCTGATTTAGCATTGCCGAAAATAAGGCAGTGCCAACGGTGCCCAGGCTTAGGGCGTAGAACAAACATTTAAAAATTTTGCCTCGCAACCGCACGCGATTCCAAATCTTTGGCGTAGACTCTAGGAACGCTATGAAATCATAATCGTGTCAAAATAGTGTTTTAATTGTAGTGCTTTTTTATACACTCGTTACAAGAAATGTTTATTTTTTATATCACGGCCGATGGTCATACACTACATTCACATCACATCATACATACTGTCATAATTCTGGTAAATAACACTATTTTGGCACGATTGTGACTTAACGTTAGCAGAATCGACGCCCAGGTTATTATTTTCTCGGATTGCTCCTCATAAGTTACTGTTGCACCCCCCTAATCCCAACACATATACCTAGATACATGCGAGTTTTGTGTCAGTTATAGAAGCTCGTTCAGAAAAGGCTATTTACGGCACTGCCTACCAGCTTCCTATACCTGCAACACCAAGTGTGGCGATGCTTTGCCGACCCTGAACAGATCATCCAAGTAAACGAAATTGAGAATATTTTTTTTGCTTTTACTAATGCTAAAAGTTGAGAAGACCATTTTTTCTTTAACATTTTTAGTAGTATAGAAATGAATAGGTATTTTGTTCAATTTATTAAATTCATGTAGTTGCTAACAAACACAAAAAAAAATTAACAGTTTTTTCTTTGGAAAATGTTGTCAACCTACACAGATCATTAACCCATGTTTCTAGAATATAATTGTAGGAAGAATGCAAATTTTCCTACGAACACTTATTCCCCTTAATATTTTTTTACTATAAAATATAAAATAATTTTGCATAAAATTCTTGTGTTTCATGAATATTTTTTTGTATAGCCGTAAGCATAAGAGTTTAAAAATGCTATAATATGTATATTTCTTTCTTTTTATATGCATAAGGCGCAAAAATTACTGTACCCGCAGCTTTGATGCGCAAGTTATCGATGTAATTGGGAAACGCGTTCGGATGAAAAGGGGTAGGTACCTATGTACTCGTATATTGACCTCATAAGTGAACATCCTTTTTCCCAAATAACATAAACCGAATTTTATTTGTTTACTGAGGCCAAGTTGAACTAGACAGATTAGAAAAACCCAAGCACCTAAGTGTGCAGGGTCGTTGACCTAGTACTCACATTTATTTGTAGTCCAATAAACGATAACAGGGTCGATTGACAACACCACCACAGTGTGCAGGGTCAACTGAGCTTGTTACCAACACAATATGAATCAATACCAAGGGAAATTGATATAAGGACGGAACAGACTGAAATAGTTATCCATATTATCGGAAGCCAAGACTAACTTTGGTTTTTTTTCATACTATTAAATTAAGTATTTTCCTTTAACACGTTGGCGGACGTTTTTAAAAACAGGCAGCAGAAGTTTTATTGTTATAACTGCTATAGCAGTCATGTGTCCGCTAACGTGTTAAAGCAGATAATTTATTTTGAATTTGAATATTAAGTGGGCAATCAGGCATACGGCCCACCTGATGGGAAGCGGAAACCAGGAAGTGGTTGGTTCCATGGGCGCCATCTTAATTTGTCAATTAATAAAAAGTCATAATGGTGTAGCATATAATAAATACCTATATATATATGGACAAATCACACAGATTGAGTTAGCCCCAAAGTAAGTTCGAGACTTGTGTTATGGAATACTAACTCAACGATACTATATTATTATCAAATACATATATAGATAAACATCCAAGACCCAAGTCAAACAGAAAAAGATCATTTTTCATCTTGACCTGACCGGGGAGTGAACCCGGGACCTCCTGAGTAGCGGTCAAGCATGATATATTTTTATTATATTTAAATTTTTTTCATATAACTACTTAACACTTTACACTTGTACATTATCCCTTGGCCTTCTGATCTTTTTTCTTCTTAAGTTCCAGTAGATATTTCAGCCGTTTCTCTAGGAATTTATCCGGATACTCCGTTATTTCAGGCTTGAACACACCAGGACCTATTTCTATAGGGGCTAGAGAGTCTCGCCGGCCTTTTGCCTTGATGCTTCTGAAGAATAAGAGAGGTACCTGTAAAGAAAGTGACGTTGCGCATTCTCCAACGGCTGTCCTTCCTCGCTTCCCCGCACCGCATCACCTCGAGGGCCATATATAAGTGCTGCGCGCGTCCACCAGAAGACCTCATGCGGATCATCTCGTCATCTCTAAGTTAAGTGGCTGGCTATTTCATAGCGGCTGCCTGACTGGATCTCGTGCCTACTTCGATCTCACGACCCCTGTGACCTCTTATTAACGTGTATCCTTAAGAGTGTAAAATGTTGTAAAGTAGAAATAATAAATATTGTGCGATTCGCTGAAACCTGGATTTATCTTCTCTCCTCACACATACCTTAAGTACTTAGTAAATTCTCCCTACGTTATATGATCAAACAAGTCATTTATTGTAAAATAATGAACTACCGACTTCTGCTTTTCGAGCCATGTTTAACTGGTAGGCAATGCCTTGTATTAAGGTTTTACGTTTTACTTTTTGTACAATAGTCTTTGATTGACCTTTAGGGATCAAAAATAGGAATCTGCCTTTACTAGATATTAAGTTCCCTCTAAATTCGACTTATATCTATTTACCTTTTGTACAATAAGTAGTCTTTGATTGACCTTTTGGGATCAAAATAGGAATCTGCCTTTACTAGATATTAAGTTCCCTCTAAATTCGACTTATTTCTATTTACCAGGTTCGGGACGTTATTTTTGGGTTTTAAGAATACCGGTTTCCACCCCCATTGTAAACCTACAGAAACGGAGGTCGTGGGTTCGATTCCCACGGGAAGCATAGTACTTTGTCCCAGTTTGGTTAGGACATTGCATGTTTGAATCACCTGACCGTTTGAATAATATAGATGATTTCGTGCCATTGGTCCGTAGAACTCTGACACCAGGGTGTGCGTGGTCGATTGACCGTGTCACCTACGCGAAATGATGATGATGATCCCCGTTGAACAGTACTTTCAACCCCCTCTATTTGTGCAAGAGACAGTGCCTTAAGCACGATAGAATATGAGCAATCGACTGGATCTGATGAAAAATTACCTTAGTTTTGACATAAAACAAGTCTTCATTGCTATTTGCAATATTCGCCTTTGAAACCTTTTTTCCGGTGCATAACGTCGTCAAAACTGTACATAATAAAAGTGCAGTGACATCTGCAATTAAAAATAAGGGTTAAATATATTGTTTTATGTCCAACAGGACCAAGGTTTGGTTGGTTGATGTTCCACGGAGCGTTTGCGGTAGTCCACATTTATCAGTATTCAGTAATCCTATTATGAGATTATATAAACGCAGACGCTAGCAACTGCGTTAGCGATATGGCAGCGCCCCTGGCGGATAGTAACTATAGTAAGGCACTAATTCCATTCAAAATCCTAAGGCACACATTACATGCTCATGCACGCATGATGGTTTTCCATCAAACAAAGGGATGGTACTCGAAAGGTGAATTGAATCGACTGATTTCCAAATAAAAAATCCTAATCCTTTGTTTGGAAATCAGTTGATTTAATTGTTCCATCGTAAATCATCGCAAAATTCTTGATTTAAATTAAAAAAATTAAATTGATTTGCTTGGAAATCATTCGATCCAATTCGCTTTTCGAGTACCATCCCTTTGTTTGATGGAAAACCATCATGCGTGCATGAGCATGTAATGTGTGCCCAACGCAGTCGCTAGCGTCGTCCGTGCTTATGAAATGTCATACTACGGTAAGCCTGAGAACCCTTATAATGTAAGTAAGTCCGCAAGTAAAAGTCCACTCTAAATATAAATAAATGAATAGATATATAGGGGACAAATAACACAAATCGCTTTCACCATTAATTGAAAGCGCAAAACGCTGCAAACAAACATACAACGTTATTCTAAAGCCGTTTCAAAATCGTCTCATCATCTGATGCAATCTCATTATACCTACAGGTACTTACTTAGGTACTCAAAATGCCTAATCATAGAAATTGAAATATGGTAGGTAGGTAGCTACCCTGAAATTAGCCCACTTAAAATAAATAAACAAATCATACAGATCGAGTTAGCCCCAAAGTAAGTTCGAGACTTGTTATGATTACGAGAAACTAACTTACTCAACGATACTATATTTTAAAACAAATACCTACATATATAAATAAACATCCAAGACATAGGCCAATCAAAGAAGATCATTTTTCAGTGCCTCTTGACCACTTACCATCAGACAGCCTTAAACCTGTTATCTGCATTATTGTTAAAAAACCTGAACTCAAACTAATACACAGCCATTTCACACCACCTATACAGCTATGGTCGAATGAACTAATCAACTGCTGAAAATTTAATTAAAATCCTGATTGAGCGCGATGATAGCTACATGAACTAAACGCAATTCAATTCCATTTTCGAATATTTCATTCATCACGAGGTAACAAACGATTTTTTTTAATTAAGTAGTCGATTAACTAGCTTATTTCTTTGAATTCGATCAGGATAAAGAGCAAGAGAAAGACAGGGTTTATATATAAGGGTAACGATCATTCGCGTCAAGCAAAGAATTAGGAAATCGCTCTTTACAGCACAGCACTCACAGTAGGCATTTTTTTTATGGCGCCAAGTGACGTTGAGCGCGGCCTAGTGGCATACTATCTATCTACTCGTAACTAGAGCTCGTCCAATGCTTTAGAAAACACGCTGTTATCTCTCCATGGCAGTCGCTAGGGTATTTCAGATGGCAGTCTGAAAAATTTTGACTAACACACCTGGATCATGTTTCTATTAGTCTGGTTTCCCTGTTATGAGGGTATTGGTGGTTATATGTAGGTAACCAATGCAGCTTTTTTTATTCTTGGAAGATTTTTAAAGCTACAGTGACTTCATCAAAGTAGAGGATGCATTTAAACGTTTTAACCGAAGGAAAGGTCTGATAATTTTTTTTTTCAAAAATCATCATAAATAAATACAAAAAAATTCAGAATTGGAACTTTCCGCATTGAGAAGAATCAATTACCCGCCTGTCACCTCGGCGATGTGCCGTTTTACATAAATCTCGATGCGCGGGCAGTAAATTCACTACCGGAAAATACGGTACCTATTATTCCGAAATCACATGAGATATAGGATCATTCTTGGATTTCTTTTGAAGGTGTTATTGCTTATTTGATAAGGCTTCGGTAAAATAAGGATGTAGGCAATGTGTTTGGCTCTTATGAGATTTTATAAACGCTAGCGACTGCTTTAGCGCAATTTTGTATGAAATTTCTTACATGCCTTACTATGCGCCATGGGCGCTGTTCGTTCAGGTTTGTCCTGAGGGTTTGTCATACAAAATCTCTAACGCAGTCGCAGTGTCTGCGTTTATAAAATCTCATACTAGGGGTACTGTTCTTATAAACCTTTGGTGAATCTCGTGCTCGAATGATAGCCTGATACTTTCTTGAGTGTAGGGATGTAGTAGATAAGTACTTACTAAGAAATTAAGTATTTACGGTACGTATACTTATTACGACATCATATTACGTCGAATTCGGATTTTATGTACTTGTGACGACATTAACGCCACAACAAACAAACTACCAAAGACGCACAACAGATGGCGTTAAAAGCACGAAAATCGAACTTGCATACAAAACAGCAAAATTACTATGAGTCTAAATCGCGCTATCATAGTTTCTACGGATTGGAGCATATATACGTCCTGTGGCGACACTAACGCCACAACAAACAAACTACCAAAGACGCACAACAGATGGCGTTAAAAGCACGAAAATCGAACTTGCATACAAAACAGCAAAATTACTATGAAAGTCCTTAATCGCGCTATCAAAGTTTCTACGGATTGGAGCATATGTAATAAATAACCTCCGACAAGACATCGTCGGAGCCGCGGTTCCACACCCAAACCTGGCAGGAAGATCTTCCCTTTGTGCCGGTCGAGCATAACACTATCGCTCCCGTCACACTCTCCAAATACTCTTATAATGCTCATCAAGCAACGTTGGGTACTAAATAGTAAGTGTAGGTAACTAGATAGGTACTTGTTCATGATATTCATAAGATAAGGCCTATTTTTATGACCGGCTGCCTGCCTGACAGCAATCCACAATCCCACATCCCAATTTATCCCATAATAATCCGTAACGTTTAAGATAATTATCCACTGTGTAACCACTTCAGTCACAAAATGCATTAGGTACATACCCTTCTTCCCGTAGACGGGTAAGGAAGTTAATAAAAATAACTTTAAAATCGGTCAAGGAACGACGGAGATATGATGATAGATGAACATTCAGAGAACCTCCTCTTTTTTGGAAGTCGGTTGAAAAGGGTTTTAAATATGTACACCTGTTGAGGGCCGTAAAACATATTAAAAAAATACTGTCAACAATTTCATTTTGATGTTTTCATTTAGCTCTGACATTTGAATGACATTGACAGTTAGAGATTTGAAAATATTCAATTCAGTTGTGCCTGCCAGCCTATTTTTGCACAATTTTTGTTAAATTTAAAGAAAATGTCAGCTTTCCACGGCTTCCCCGAATTACCCGGCCCCCAAGAAACAGCATTTTGCAAAATAAATGAAGTGTATTGTTGTGGGAACACTCGCTATGGAAACGTTTCGACGTTTACAAACACTGTAAGGTTAACTTTAATATTCTTAATTTACCAAGACCATATTACATACATAAGAGTGCTTATTTCATTAAATTTATTGCAGACTAAATCCCATCCATTAATAAACGTGGCAAGAGACGTACATCACCACAGAACATCGGATGAAAACATCAGCATGTACATTGATGTTGAAGACAATTTACTGAAGAAAATCACTAGTGTTCTATACAAACAAGGATTTTTAGAAGCCCTAAGTGTAGCAGCGGACCCTAGTGTCAATAGAGACCATCCATTATTATCCACGACTGCGTCATACGCGTTAAAACTGGCGAATATATTCACCGCATTCCGGTACTTTTTGCAGCCACATTTGAAGGATATTGGGCCGAAAATAGTCGCGAACTATTCTAGGACTAGAAACTGGGGAAATGCGCCTGTGAAATGTCTGGCCTGGCATCCGCATACCACAAAAATAGCTGTAGCCACATCGGACGATAATGTAAGAATTTATTGTGCAGAAGCTTCATTTGTGTCTACGTTGAAGTGTAAAGCCCAAGGTCATGTGTCGGCGATGAGTTGGAGGCCGTTCTCAGCGTCTGAGATAGCTGTGGCGTGTGACCAAGGGGTGATTGTGTGGACTGTTGATCCAAATTCAATGTTTACAAAGCCGTCATCAAGTAATGCTGTTCTTTTAAAACGGTAAGTCATTGTAAACAATAAAACATACTTCAAAGAGGCTTAAACCGTTTCCTTTTTTACTGTAATAATTATTTTGTATATTATTACTGTTTCATCTTTCCCATGTCACTGAAAACATTTTAATTTTTGAGGGGCATGGTACACATTTTGTGGGCTGTAAAACTAGTGGGTTTTTTTTTTGTCTTTCTGCCTCACAGCATTTGACTATCTCCAATGTATCCTATAAGCAACAAATAGCATGAACCTTGACTTGAACAAAAACCAATATACCTAGTAGGTACTTAAAAAAAATAAAAAAATAATTTCATACATCATTGAAAGCCACTGAGAGTTTTTATGAACTAGTGAGAATTATGATATTATTCATAACTTATGTCAGTTGGCATCTACTATCAGTATGTCAAGAAAAAGTCACTTTTGTAATTTAGACATGACCTTGGTGAACACTAGCGCCACTATCAAAAATCCGTGTTATGTAATTAAGGTTCTGGATCTGAAGTTAATTTTAATCATATTAAATTATAGTTCCATATAGTTACAAATTGCAAAACTGCTAAAAGTGGTCATTTTAAGCAATATTGCAATTTGTATCTATAATTTAATATGTTTAAAATTAACTTCAGTTCCAGAACCATAATTCCAGAAAACGGATTCTTGATAACTTGTGTTTTCAGTGAATAATGATTTTTAAATAATGGTGGCGCTAGTGTTCACCGAGGTATCATCTTAAAGATATTTTGTACTTCCATTCCCAGATCTGGTCACAGCCCAGTCACAGATGTGAGCTGGTCTCCGAACGGTGACCTCTTGATCAGCTGCAGTGGTGCGGACACATCTATGCTTATCTGGGATGTTGCTATGGAGAATCCTGTGCCCTTGAAAAGGGTGGCTGGTGGAGGGATAGTCTTTGCGAGATGGTCCTTCGATGCTAGCAAAGTGTTTGCGGCTACTTCTTCGCTTATATTCAGGTTAGTCAAACTTTATATACATAAACTAGCTGTTCCCCGCGGCTTCGCCCCGCGTGAGACTCGGTTATATCGCGCCCAAAAGTAGCCTATGTTTGACCTCAGGTTGTTAACTACATCCCTACCAAATTTCATTACAATCGGTCCAGCAGTTTAGCCGTGAAGAGGTGACAGACTTTCGCATTTATAATATTAGAATGGATATGGATATGGAGTGTGGTATTGTATAAGTCTTTAATTACCTAAGAAAAATAAGTTGTTCTTTCTTGCTGATAGGTGGCACTACAAGAATAAAATCGCTTAAATTTAGTAAGTAATGATAAAAAAGAGGTAATAAACAGTTCTTTTGTACTTTATGTAATAATTTAACAGATTTAGAATTACAGGGTCACAAATGTTAGATACCTAGATAGTGTTTATTTATTAACATCATTACATAATAAATATAACTATTTTTCACTGACTTAGATTATTATGAGTTTTTTTTTTTTTATAAGAAATAAAAAAATAAGTTTGTATGTAACAAACTTATTTTTTTATATGTACACAACAAATTGCCCCATTTATTTGTATAAAGGTTAAACATCTTTACACACATAGTATATATGTGCATTAAGGAACTCATACATAGAATGTAAGTATAAGCAGTGGTTAGAATAGCTATATACTCAAGTGTATCAGGGTGGGATCAATCCCATCGTGAATTAGCAGAATGCGGTTCAAGCTATCATCACTACATAGTATGAAACACAGTCGCTTTCTCTGTCTCTATAACCCTATGTATGCTTAAATCTTTAAAACTACCTAACGGATTTTGAAGTGGTTTTTTTTTGATAGATAGATTCTAGACGAAGGTATTTATGCCCATGCGAAGCCGGGTCGGGTCGCTAGTTTGAATTAAAACCTATCCTCATTTCAGGGTTTGGGACACCAAGAAGTGGAAGCCGGAGAGGTGGTGCGCGCGTGGCTGCCGCGTAGTTTCCGCTTGTTGGGGACCCAAGAACATGCTGCTGTTTGCCGCTAAAGGGGAACCCATGGTGTACGCTCTCACTAATACTGGACTCATGAATGGTAACTCTAACTTTAAGTACTGGGGGATTACTACCGTCTCTTAAAACCATGCAAGTTCCAGTGAGTAAGCGAGACAGCGCGATACAAGATGTAATGCGACATCCCCCTTACTCACTGCATCTTGCATGGTTTTAAGAGATGGTGGTAAGCCACCTGGATTCTGCCTCTGAGGGACAAAACTCATGCGTATTCGTAATGATCGTTCGTGTTAAGTTTGGCGAGCGTGGTCTGATTTGGATTGGTCGCCATTTGTAGAAGTTCCATCTTCAGCATCCCTTTCTTCCTGTGTCATTTTGATGAAATTTTGTATGGATATAGTTAAGGACCAGGGGTCAAACATAGGCTTGTTTTGGGCGCGATATAACCGAGTAAGGTATAAAGTTTGAATATGTGCTCCCGTTTCCTAAGATTTAGTTCTTTTTCTTGTCAATAGGTGGCGCAACAAAGTTTGAAAAAATTTAATTTAGTTAAGAGATATTGTGTGAATTTTTAGAACACTATTTTTAAAAGTATCGTCATACTACTACAAACTGTTTTGGGCACAGAACAGAGAAATTATCCGAATAGAAATGTTTTGACGCGGATTTAGTTCCAGGATCAGTGTGGCAGCGTATTCTCTCTTCTTAGCTTAAATTAATACTTGTAAACCTACGTCAACCACACCACACCTTATTAGAAATGTATTACGTAGTTTACAACAAAACCACCTAATATTATCGACCAATAACAGTGGCAATAAATGACGCAATCAAATTCTCTTCCCATTTTTCTGTGTGAAACGTTGGCTTGCAAGCCAAACTAGTGACACGTTTTTCGTGCGCTATACCACTTGTTAATATTTTTAAATTCTGTGGTTTTGGTGCTTTACTTAACTTTTTCTATTCTATTCTCTTACTACTGACTTGATATATTGATTCTCATTCTTAAGGAACTCAAACAAGCAAAGCAGTGCCAGTCTTGGACACATCCAAAAAGGAACTACCTTCGAGTGACATCGTTGGGGGACCCATGCTGGACATGTGCTGGGACCCCACGGGGAAATACTTGGCGCTCCTGTTCGAAGAGTCTCATATTATAGCCATATTCTGCACAACTCAGCTCATGATGCAACTCAAAGTATCACCGTGGTATGTTTTTTTTATAATAATCTGCTATTTGGAGGTTCTGAATTCTCAGTCAGTGAGCATGGCTAAACGCAATTCTTTGCACTTAAAAATTTTTACTAATATTTTAAACGAAAAAGTTTATATGGATGTTTTTTACTCTTTCAAGGAAAAATCGCTAAACCGATTTTTCTGAATTTTGGAATGGAGTTTGCTTAGACCCTGGAACAACACATAGGCTATATTTTATCCCGAATTTCCCACGGGAGCGGAACCCTGGGCAATAGCTAGTAAATCACAAATTTTGATTTCTTTATAGTGACTAACTCAGATTTTTTCGCTCATCAAAATCGAGTTAGTTTAGATGTGAAAACACAAAGACAAAGCCTTCCCATTTATAATATACTAACGAACCGCCCCGGCTTCGCATGGGCATGAAAACCTTCCTCTTGGATCACTATCTATTAAAAAAAACCGCAGCAATATCGGTTGCGTAGTTTCGAAGATTTTAGCATACATAGAGACAGACAGCGGAAAGTGACTTTGTTTTATACTATGTAAAGATTGTACAGATACAATAAAATTTGGTTATTCATTTTTCTGTCGTGTGAGTTTACAAAGTCGATTGACTCTGCACACCGTGGCGTCAGAGTTTTTCGAAACTGCTGCTTGGTCTCTGACATAGTTTCTGTAACGACCACTAGGTGGCAGTAGGATCAATGGCTAACGTGTCTTCCAAAACGGAAAAAAAGTATCTTCCACTGGAAACCAAACCCATAAACGCCAGGTCTTCAAGCAAACCTTAAAAAACCATGAACCATATAGCAGCAGTTTAATAAAACAAATCTATTATTTTCCAGCTGTTTCGTCTGCGGCATAGACAACGAAGTGCCATCAACAATGGCTTTCCAGCAGAATTTCGCTGAAGGCGCGTGTTTGACCATCGCGTGGTCAAGTGGGAGAGTACAACACTTCCCTATCGTTTACACTGATGGGTATTGACGAGTTTAATTTTAGCAGCAACGCCATCTAGTCTAAAAGACGATAACATATTTTTTATAGCCGTTTTTGCCCCACTGCTGGGCAAAGCTCTCTTGTCTTCCACGACGACGTGTTTGTGTTCCGGGGCTCGTGGAAGAGAAAAGAACTTAAAAAAAATACATGAAAATTAATCCATACTTAATGTAAGAAAATAAGCAATAGAAAAAGTTAAATGTTCATATTATTTTATTAATTACATACAACATTAGTTTATTTAAAAAAAAACTTCGTGATAGACCGGGTTGCATTGTGTACATATATTTTTATTTATACTAAGTCTTTATTGAAACTTTGTAACTGCCTAAAGACTCGTGAAGTGAGATGTGTGTATATGTTACCGGCCAAACTCGATTTTGAAACAAATTAGTTTTTCCTAGGCCAAACTAACTGGCTCAAATTTCGGTTCGCGTTTGGTTTATTTGGGGCTTTTTAGCTTTTTTTCTAAGTGACTTATGGGAGGTCGTCAAGTCAGCCCCTCTTCGATTACTGCCCCCGAAAGAACCTTAATTTTTACAATTAAATATAAGAATAAGGCTGTTACTTAAATTAATACTTTCGCTGATAGTAACGACTCTCGATGTAGATAACAATTAACTGTTATTGTTATCTCGTTTACTGTCTGCGAAAGTGTTAAGGATGGGATAAAGTAAAGAATTAAAAAAAATGGAGGTCGGTAGTAACGTTATGGTTATCTTATGACCCTCAATATAAGCGAGTGAGCGTTCGACTTTGATATATCTTAAAGAGGACAATATAGTTTGGCCTAAAAAAAACTATATTGTCCTAAGATCTGGTTTGGCCGGTAACATATATATTTTTATAACAAAGACTGTTCCAGCCACAGATAAAATTGTGGTTCCAGTTGTAATGTTAATGGAAGTAAATAAATAAGTTAACTTTTTAATTCGTCATTTATTTTGTTTAACCGTCTCGTTGATAACAGGCGTAGCACCATCCTTTCTAAAATCCATACGAGTGACCATTGCATTACGATTTTTATGCGACATAGTTATGTCTGAAATATATTCGTGTTGTTTTGTTCGTGATACCTCAAAAAGGCGAGTTCTTTTATAATGTTTCGTCGCATGTGTAGTTCGTGTAGCTTTTACTTTGTCCGTATTAGCCCTTTCAGGATGCTCATTCTTCCACAAAAAATCTAAAAAGTCCAATTCGCCTAATGCTAGTTTATTCCTAAAATTCTTATCCATAGTCAATTGTAGCTTCACGTACACCTTATCCTTATCTATTGGTTTGTGATGCTCTATCGCCTCAATTTCCCCGTCGTAGCTACGTCTCGTCAATCTTCCGTTACACGTAGAAAAATCTCTACATATTGCCTTTTTTGTGTCTGTTCCTAAATTTCCTAAATCCACATTTATATTAGCTGCTAGATCTTGTTTTATAGTATCAACCAATCTGCTTCTCAAAGATTGATCTATTTCGCTCCTGTTTACATATTTGCTTGTAGTTGTTAAACACTTTTCTATAACATTGTTTACGTATGTTTTAAGACGTTTCATATTTTCCTCCGCGTTTTTATCATGGTCAAGTTTAAATGCTAAAGTTTCGCGATTAAATATTTTCTTGACTTTCAGCTCTGCTGTATTACCAAATTTTTGAACGGCTGCGATCACGATTTCTTTTTCACCGCTACCATCCGTGTTGACATCCGACGTGTACATTGCTGCGTAATTCAAAAATGTACTTACAGCTGTATCATTCAGATTTTTGTAGAACTGCCTCATAAAGTTTTCTAGTTCCACAAAACATACTTTAAATGTAGGACATTTGATTTTTTTATTCAAATTATTTTTTCTCAAATTATTTGAGTTGGAGTTACCAATATTACTAACTCCCTTTTCGTCTCGTCCTTTTACAAGTTTACAGACGACTCTGTAATTGTTACTTAAGTGATCAGTGTCATTACCTATATGCTTTAGAAAATCTTGTATTTGTTCGAAGAATGTGAAGAATCTCCTCGCTGGATTCGGCTTGTCTGGGTAATTATCGCTCCATATCTTGTTATATTTTTCTTTTAATTCGTCCCATTGTTCTGTCCAATTCTTCATTACTTCTTTGGTTGCCCGTACTACGTTTTCAGCGCGTAGTTTTTCCCGATATATATTATTGTTTACTTCGCTATTAATAGGACATTGACTGCGCACCATATATGCTAACATGCTATCTAAAGTATGTGTCACAAGTTTTTGTGTTTTTATGGAAACTGATTCTTCGATAAGTACATTTTTTATTTGATTCCTCACTTTCTTGTACTTTTTTATGTTGTCTTTAAATCCTGTATCTGAATCTCTTATTCTCAGCTGTTGTTTAGCAGTTTCGGTTTCTGGTGCAAATTCTATTATAGTCGTATCTTCATCTCCCTCAAGTTCAACATTATCATTGTTACCTAATGTATTCTCATCATCAGTACCATTATTATGGCTTATAGTATCATCATCGTCTTGTAGGTACGGTTTGAGTTCATCTACTTTAAGTCTTATGACCCTTTCTACAGCGTCTGTTAGATGCATTGGCTCCGTATTGACATCGAAGTTGCGTGATTTGCGCAGTGACTGAGTGTACGTATTGAATATATTTTGAAGAATATTTGCAACAATTGAATAGTCAGGCTCTACTTGTCCTATTGCTCTTGTAGTCCCAAGCAGAAGTATTAAAACTGGAAACAGATCACAAATCGTGTTTCAATCAACATTATTTATACTGGCATCATTAAAAACAATTTATATATGAGATAATTCTGATTCAAAGTGCTGGCTGCCGTCGCAGTAAACGACATGCGTGCTAAAGGTCTCACAACTAAGGATGCCGAAGACCAGGCGAAGTGGCGGCTGAGGAGGCAACCGGAAAAGCGCTAAGATGAGAGAGAGAGAGAGAGAGACAAGTATTGTGTTTATTATACCTTTAAGTCCACTCACAGTAAAATACGCCATATCTTAACCAAATATTTAACTTTGCCCATTTCACGATTATGTTTACTGCATTCCAGTTTGCTGCGTATTTTTTTATGATGCCATTTTTATTGCGAATTTATTGTTCAAAGGGAGGGGGGTTTCTGGTTCGTTATTCATAAAACCGTTTATGTATGAATCAAGTTGTATTTTATACCACTTCCGTAGTCGGTTCATTTTTGTTTTAAATTCTTTGCAAGTTGATTTGCCTATAGAATTAGTGAACTTTTAGCCAATTAAGTAGCGTCTAGCGTCTTCGATAGTTTTCTAACGACGACAGATGTATTTGTGGGAATATCCAAAATATGGCACACTCATTTTCTTGTGTTTGTGTCGCATCAAGTCTCTGTCATTTTAGCTCTTTCCCGATTTTATCCTCAGCTAATATTGTTTTGTAGTGCTTTGAGCCATGATAACGCATTGGTTTAGAAATTTTTGGAATTATAATTTCTCTCTCAACTAATTTTTAACATATTTAAATGATTTGTTCCTGATAATACCATTATTCACTAGACTATTTTTTAAGTATAATATTACTCTTTAACTAGACTTGAAATATTAGTTCTTAGTAGTGGCATTATTCTTTATTTTTGGTAGGTAGGTCTTGGCTCGAAAGCACACGTGTAAGTCCTTAGAATTGCTGAAGTATTTTGTACCTTTTAAGTTCCAAAGCGACAGCCGGATGGCGCATAACCTAATGAGTTTTATTATTCCCTCCAATATTTTTTTCCTTAACCTCAGAATAATACTTAATGCTAACATGCCATAAGTAGGATTTTATATTTTTAGGTAGGAATAAATTCAATCAAAGGTATAAAGCAACAGCATTTTTATTAACAACGTAATATATTCTGATAGTCGTATATAACTCACACGTGTATAATATAAGTAGACTAACGGCACAAGCCCACTGACAAGCTTACTAACTAGTATTGCAACGACGGCATCACTTTTCTTATAAAAATATATCTTAAATATTTAAATATATTTGCCTAATATTGGCTTGATGATAAAAAAAAATTAAAGCCGATTGGAGTGATTTTTTTTCTTTAAATATATGTATAGATGTCAAGATATCAATATTCCTAATAGTAGATTTACATTTTTACATGTCCGACTTAAATATCCGTAAAGTAAAAAAAAAAGTATTAAATTAAATTACAAAAACTTTGTATAATAAAAATGTTTTTAAAGTTTATAAAATATCAAAATATTTCGGATAGTGTTTGAAAGTATTGGTATTTTAAATGGATACATACATAAATGACCCAAAAAAAAAACAATTTTCATAGGGGAATTTAGTATAATTCATAGTGTAAAATCTCATTCGTAATGCGTTGATTATATAAATATCATTACTACCTATCTAAATAGCAAAATCACTAATTTCTCAGGTTTTTCTCAGCTAAGAAAACTTTTCACATTCAAAATGAACCTCCCTCATTAAATATTCTGCTAAAATAAGGACTAATTTCAAATATATATATATATATACTTTTTCATTTAATATGTTGCTAAAATAAGGATTCTAATTTTGAATCAGTTTTCTTCCAATGCAAATTCAGCTGAAACCAAGGTTCGAATTTTGAATGATTTTTTTTTTTTCAGTATAAACAGCAATAGAATTAATTAATTACATACAATACAGCCTATGGCCTTTGTCACTCGAGTACTTAGACCTTTATTTAGCCTAGTTTTTTTTATAACTATTCGAGAAGATTTAGTTTACTGTTCGTCTTGCGCAGCTGAGCGCGCCATGGTATTATCTTTGTGCTCTCTTCTTCCTCTTCATGTTTTCCATTCGAGTGACCTGGAGAAAGAAAGTTATAAATAAATTGAGCCTTTTACTTTTTATTCAGTTTTAATAAAAAAGTATTTACTCTATATTGCTAATTATATATATGCTATAAATTTGTTTTTTTTAAAACCAATAATTTTAAAAGCTCATTTAGGAACATTTTATAAATGTCCAACTTTTTAACCGACTTAAACAGCAACTGAAAATAAGTATAGAAATATTAAGAGAAGAATAGAAAGAAAGTTTATTGAAAATATTAGCCGAAAACAGGAGATAACAATATGGCGTAAAGTATTTTAGAAAGTATAGCCATAAAAGGAAGGAAACAAAATGGCGTCTGATGGTATGGTAATGAACGTTAAGAATGGAACATATCCGTAACTAAAATAAGTTTTAGCATCCAGAATGCAGGGATGGAAACCGGTATTTTAAGATCCAAAAATAACGGTCTTTAACCTGGTAAATAAACATATATTTTAGCGTCCTTAATACCTGGTTGAGACCGTTATTTTTTGGGTTTATTCCGGTTGACCGGAACCGTAAACGTATTTAAACTTTATAGTAGGTACAAATATAGTTGTAAGGCACAATAGGCAAACTTAATGCTAAAAGCATTATCTAACTGTCAACCTTTGGATCAAGCAATCTCTTATCTCTGTAAAAATGCTTGGGCAGAAAAATAATCAGGTTTTTTTTATTTTAACCGTTTCCGATCCCTGCTACTATATATAGGGTAAAATGAATGTTTATGTACACAATATTGATAAAAAAATGAAATTGATACCCTGAAATATATACGCGTTGGTGGGCCAAACACCACGTATCCAGCGCCTGTACAAAGCAGCGCGGAAGCTGAAATACTAACGTAACCAACCTTCTACGTAACCACATTTGGTAACTAACCGTTACAATGGTCAGTGATCTTGGCTTCCGACGGCGCGCGCATCGGTTGCGAAGGAGTTTCGTAGCATAGAGTTATGTTGTCTATGGACACGGCGCGCTGGGTGCCGCTGGGGTAGGCGCGCCAATCGCCGTTCGTTGATCCATTTGATCCGTTCGTCTCTTCTACTTTTGGGGTGTATAAGGATTGTCTGAAAACAGGAATATAAAAAAAAATTAAAGTTTGGAGTGTAAAAGATCCATAGTTATGTTAGTAACAATCCTCACGGACTGGTGGGATGGTCCATTTTGACTTAGCGTATGTAAGTCAGTAAAAACAAATGACGACATACATCACAAAAAAGTCACTTTTTTTGTTTTTCAAATACCATTTAGTATTTAAACAGGCATATGACCCACCTAAAGGGAAGCGGTTACCGTAGCCTATGGACGCCTGAAACACCAGGGGTGTCACGTGCGCGTTGCCGATCATTCAGAAATCTTCACGCCCTTTTTGAAAAACCCCATGTTGTAGTCCTTTGGGAAAACCGTAACTTTTAATTCCAATAGCTATGTCGTTTTCTATTGCTATGTCGTTTTCTATTGCTATGTCGCTTTCTGTTGCTAAGCGTTTTCCCGGTTGCCTCCTAAGGCTTCCTATCCCAGGGTCCAAAAAGCAGATATTTATCTCCTCCGTGGTCCAGTGGTTAAGGCGTTTGCCTGTAGACTCGGGGGTCGTGGGTTCGATTCCCACTGAAAGCATACTTTGTTTAGTTTTTTCCAGTTTGATTAGGGCATTGCAGACTTGAATCACCTGATTGTTTGATAACAAAGATTATGCCGTGCTTCGGAAGGCACATTAAGCCGTTGGTCCCGGCTGCCATCTGGTAGTCGTTAAAGGAACCATGTCAGGGCCGAGAGGCGGTTCCGAAGAACTCTGATACCAGGGTTTGCACGGTCGACTGATCGTGACGCCTACACGAAATAATGACTTCATAAGGTATTGAAAATATAAGTTACTCTGACCAGGCACCTTCCTGACGACAGCTGTCGTGTCTAGATAGTGATCTAGATAATTTAGGCTGATGTCTTGTCTCGTTGGAAAATGCTAGATATAGGAACCTAGTTGATGAAATCTGCTACCAGTTGGAGACTCACAAAACAAAAGACTTGGTCTTTCGACATTTTTATACCTATGTATTTTTTTGTTGATTGTCCTAAGTCGCCTAAAGGGATATGGCATGCAGTCAAGTCGAGACACATTGCATTTCAAATCAAAAAGTAAAGACAGCTAACCTCAGCCTATTCTCCGCTTCCTCTCTCCTCTGCAGCAGCTGCCTCTTCCAGGCCGGCACGGCCGCCGCCCTCCTCCTCTCCGCCTCCCCCGCTAGCTCCCTCTCCAAGTCCCTCCTGGCCTTCTCTGCTGCACGTCGCGCCAGCATCTGTCTCTTCCAAGCTGGGATGACGTTGCCTGACGCGTCACGTTCCGGCACCTGGGGACAACCCTACCGTCGACCAGCCGTCCCAGTTTTGAAGGCACAGAGTTCCTATTTTCTATAGAGTGCGCATATTACGAGGTCCGTTGTGGGCAGCGTAAAGAAGTGAGAATAGAATAGAGAAGATAATCATTTAAGTATGTTTATTTTATATAATTCGGATTTTACCTAGAAGTAATATGTGAATCTTTAAAAAATACGTATTTTCCATTGAATTTGGAAATAGCGCGCCGTGGCATTTTTTTTATCTATGGTATTTTCCATATTCATATATACGTCTTTTAATTTAACAGTTGTTATAAAACTATATATATTTCATATTTTTTTCTTCGGCCTACCTTTTTCTTTTATAAAACTAATTATCAATGTTAAAATTATGCAATTTTTAAAACATATCCTAAGAAACACCTAACTATTAATTTATTTGTTTTGGTGCTGCCCACGGTTCCTACTTGAATATATGCGCATTCTGGTACAATGAAAAAATTCAATGAACTACTGAACAACTTTCCACAAGAAACAGATGATATAAAAAATCGGCGAACTATTTTATTTTTTAATTTAATTGTGCAAAAAGGTTTTTACAATTAGTCTAGTTTTTTACTTTATACGTTCCCTGGGAAACCTTATTCAGAGTCGCGGAACGGAAATACCTAAAATGCGGTGTGAGGATTTTTTTCAAAGAAAGAAAAACAGGCCACTTTTTATCTAACTCAATTTACCCCACCCTCTCATGTAAGACAAATCATATTGCTGTCCTTTTTACAAAAAGCACCATTCAGCAGTCCCTACTGATCCAATTCACCAAGCCAGGATTCTCAAGGTCGTGGTTGTAGCAGCATTTTGGCAAACATAGGTGATATGAAACAAAGTACCAAATTCAAGAAACCAACTTGTTTGTGTCATTTTTTGACCGTCCGGACTCTTGTCAACCCTAGCTCCTTGGGAAGACTTATTGGTGGAAAAAAGCATAATATGTACCTAATTAGCAAATTGTGCTAAAAACGCTTGGCTTACCTAATTGCATCCTGCTAATCCGAAATTTATGGTCTAGAGTGCGGTAAAACACCGTTGTTTGTTTCTTATGGTTTACTAGTTTACATCACACGCGAAAAGCCAAGGCCGTGAAACTACATAACGGGTACAAATTGTTTCGCGCCTGGTGGCGAAAATGATAAAAACGTTGAGTAATATATTTTATTTGTATTTAAAAGTTGTAATATTTTAAAAATTAAGTCCTGAAGTGGTAAAACGCCTTCAAACAGCTTAAAATTCCCCTAGATCCACTTTTTGGACACTCTGCCTCGGGGGATTTACCGGGACTAGAATTTTTGTAAGCTTTTTTATAATATGTGTATTTTATTTTTTAGTTTAAGTTGTTTTAAGGATTTTTAATTATGTAAATATTTGTCTATTATGAAAAATAAATATTTAACATACCTAATGGCGGGTTTATTCTTCGTTCGTCCTGAAATTTTGTCCCACATTTCAAAAAATGATTCGTTTGTCCCAGTCTCTTTTATATTCCCGGTTTGTCCCAGTTCACAAGAAGGTACTTTAAAGGTAAAGCTAACAAAAAAGTATTTTGAACGAATAACAAACAAAAACCTATATTATTTAGAAAGAAAATTACTTATAAAAAACAACGGGTCGAACAAGGAATGCAAAGTGGGACCAACTAGGAATAAAATAATAAAAATTGTACATCGGGACGAAGGAAGCATAATGTTTGGGACTAACTAAGAAATTTATTAGTGGGACAGAACTCAGTGGGACAAACGAAGAATGAATCGATCCACTGATGGATGTTTTTGCACACTTGTTGTTTTATCTTTCTTAAGAAAGAAGACATACTTATAAACAAACATCTGTTAAAATCTTGACAATTATTATAATTACATAACTCTTAAAATAAAACAGATATCAATAGGTAACAAACTAAATCGATTCAACTACAATTTCAGTCACGAAATAATTAACAGAAAAATAACGATTCATCTATTGTCCGAAACTATAAAAAAGCGAAAGTTGCCTTTATGACTATTTAGAAGTTTTGAGATAATAATATTTATTTAGACACGGACGCGTCTCGTTTCACGCTTTCGTTGTTTGCCGAGAATCAGTTTTAAATTGTTTAATTTCTTTACACATAAGACTAATAGGCTATTTGTCTAATTGCTGTTTATATATAACTAGCGAACCGCTCGGCGTCGCATGGGCATAAAAACCTTCCTCATGATTCACTCTATCTATTAAAAAAACCGCATCAAAATTTGTTGCGTAGATTTAAAGATTTAGCATACAAAGAGACATGACATAAGGACAGAGAAACCTACTTTGTTTTATACTATGTAGTGATAGTGATAGTGATTATTGTCTTTACAATAAATAGGCTTTAGGTGTGTATATAAATCACTTCTTCATCCGAGCGGTTACTGTCATGTCTAGTCAAGTTAGTCAGAAGGCTAAGCGAAGCGGTGAAGAATTTCACTTAGCATTATCTTGGAAGATTTTGGTAAAAAGGATTAGTCACTTATACGACATTGTACCACTTCCCGACACTCACGCTTGTTCACGAGCACTTGGCGAATAATCCACCATTATTATGCACAAATACTCAAAAAACATTAAGGAATTTAAAAAAAATAAATGCAACACTGACATGTTGTGACTTTTACCTTCCCGCCAAAACCCCTGGTAGGTAATTACTTACATTGGACTTTATTGCAGTGACTACCGTCTATCTTCGCCTTGGTTGACTTTTTATTTGTATAAATTAATTTAGTTGCACTGCAGTTGCAGTTTAATATGATTATCATTATTTTTCTCTTTCACTCGAACCAAAAACAATGACGCAGCCAAAAAATTAAAAGATAAAACTGCGTTGTAAGCATTTTTATACAGTCATCCGTTACGCAAAGTTAATACGGTCATATATAAGGTTTGTTTAACGACTCTCGTTTTCATGTAAGTTCGCTTTCAAGTTTTAAGTACACTTTATACTTTCAATGTTACGAAACCTTGATTTTAATTAGCTTTCTTGACTTCCGGTGTTGATTTTTGGAAATGTTTGTTTGGTAAACATGAATTTTAATTATTTTTTTAATTTTATCGACCGTGAATTACGTAAGTAACCTAAATTAAATAAATACTACTAACCTCCTAGACGTTGGTATCTTTCGGTTTTTAATTTTGCCATGCCAAGCATGTTAATATTTTTATTATACCTTACTACAATCGCTTCATACAATTTAGTAGGACCATGGCCCAGGTAGGTCCACCTTATGGTAAGTGGTAACCGTAGCCCATGGACGCCTGCAACATTAGGAGTGTCACGTAGTTTACGAAAACTCTATATCGGCAAGGCACTCGTGACTCTCTTGGTACTTCAAGCTTCCTTAACTAAGTTAGACAACGGTAATCGCCTCCTGGACCGTGGGCCTTTTAATAAAGCTGTAGGACGTGCTCAAGAAACAGTTTGTTAAATCTGTAATTGCCTCAAATAATACCTTGTGACAACAGATACAATAACCTAAATAATCATAGCAGACTGTGTAACATTTTTTATCCTATTGATTATATAGTTTGAAACATCATACAATATATAGCAAGAAAATTATATGCGCCTTTATAAAACATAGACTATAGAACGGAAGTCGCGTTGAGTACGTTGATCTAAGACCGATGTTTGAAAATTACAGCGTTGTAGCCAATCACGGACACGAGATAGAAATTACCAATTATTTTATGGTTTAATATAGATTAGACAATTTTATACTTCCGCGCGTAATGATACAATGTTTATGTAATAAATTATTTACTAACATTCGATTTTCAAACCATTTCAAGTCGAAGGTTTTGTTTGACCAAATATTTGTAGAAATAATCTAAGAATGCCCGCGTGGTCCTAATAATAGGACTAAAAAGGACTGTAGAAAACACTGGATTTTATTGAGGAACTTTGAAAGATTTGAAGGATTGAATCACGAATAATTACCTAATAATATAAATTTTATGTATAATTTCTTTGTGGCCAATATTCTAGCAAAGAAAGTGTGTTGTCGACTTGTCGTCTATCAGTCAGCGTTGGATATGACCCTGCAAATAAGTATATACAAATGACACGTTGGTTAAGCTAATAAATGTGCCATGGTCTAAAGAGAGAACCACTTTGCAATAAATTCCTAGCTGTAGCCTGAACTGTGATTGGCATTCTAGCTTCTACGTATTGATATGGGTCAGGTGTAAACTCACGTCTCTCACACGCAGCTATATCGCTTGAGTTTTATTTATTTTTGATACTAAATGACTCCTATAAGAATCTACTAATGCTTATAATAATAAATGGCTTTGATTTTGATTGAAATGAAAAGATTAATTCGAACAGAACGTATTGATTTAAAGATAACAAAGACGAAATTTTGTACTTAGAATGCTTAACTATAGTATACTCTTATCGCAGCTTGCTCTGATTAATTCTAGGAATTACTTTAATAACCAGATCTTTTAATTGGTATCTTATAATTCAGACACCGCACAATATAAATAAAATTATGCTATCAACGTAGCATCGTCTAATTATACCGTTTTATGGATATCTACGAAAAAATGTCTAACGCCCGCGCCGCCGTAGCATGAAATTTGCTGCAAAAACGCTCAACAATTTTGCCATAGCACAAAAAACAGTAAATTCATCGCTCGATGACAGATATCGTCAAAAATGCCAGTCATAATGCATTTCACGGCCATTAGAGAGATCGGGGAGAAGTGGATCAGTAGGTTAGCGGATGCAACTGCGCTTCGGGGAAATGCGTACGATACTAACCCTGCCGTGCGCCACGCTCATCACGCCTAGTGGACGCGCACCCGTTAATAAAACCCTCTTTTTACATTGCTTTGCCATGAATATGCAATACATAATTGCTAAGAATGCCTGTTTCTCTCATAAACATTATATGCAATGAAATCTGAATAGTAAATTAATTAGCAAAAACAGACACTGACCTGATCAACAAAGTTCTCCGCTGTGAATCGCTTTGTGAACTCCGTGAACGTCTCCTTATCCTGAAGACTCTCCCGCCTCGCTCGTTCCACTTTCATCTTCTTGATTCCAGTTATATCCTTAGACATTTTTAATTCCTCGATCAAATCCGTCTTTGCACTTCTGAAGTCCGCAGCACTGGATAGACATTGTAAACTGACGGATCTAGTTGGCGGTGGCGCTGACATGGTTTTTGTTGCTGGGGTCCTTAGTCTGACGGCGGATAATTCGGCGGAGCTGATGGCTGCTAGGGGCTGCGTCGGGGCGGCCATGGGCGGCTGCGGGGGTGGAGGCGGGACGTTGTCGGGGACGGGGGGCGGCGGCGGAGGGCGGGCCTCCGCCGGGCCATCGTCTCGCTTGCACGGAGCCGTGATGGTTTTGAGGTACTCCGAGGGTTTGATGAGGCGGTCGGGAGCGTTGTGCGGGAACGCGGGCGGCACGAACGGGAGCACGGCCTGCTTGTTGACGAGGTTGGGCCCGCGTGGTCGGTCGTCATCTGCGGAGCCGCGGCGTCCCGCTGCAAGATGGCGGCGTTAGGGGGGAGAGAAAGTCTGCGCATCGGCGCGCACGCACCCTGCTGATGCGGTGTGTGAGTACAATCGCCGGCAAAATTTATTGTTCTGTTTTTAAATTGTTAATTTTCTTTTCGGTAAATTTCGCCGGTTATTGTACAGGTTTTTAATAAGTATAACTAAACCTAACGAAAAATATGTTTGTAATTTTTTTACTTGGACATTTGTTACACAAAAAATATACATAAAATGTCTTTATCAATAAAAAATATTTTGCCGATTATGACATGCATTGGGTTTGGGTATACTGCATACACAGGCCTGTTTAGCATAGCTATGAATAGGTACCTATAAAACATTTTCTATCTACTCTAAGCATGAATTTATTTGTCACCATTATTAAAAGAAAGAAGTAAGTATGAAATCATCTAAGTAGTATACAAATGGAATTCAGACAGCAAACGTAATTCTTAGAACAGTAATCTAGAAACGTAATAACTGTTACTCGTACGCCGTTACAGCAACTCTATACACATTGAGAATGCCATTTAACTCTGAACATAATGGTGTAATTGGTATCTTGTTACACCATAATTTGATAATAAACATTTACTTTCTCCATTTTGCCAAAGGTCGCTTAAGTTTATAAATAAAATTTCGTTCTAATAATAAACAAAAATTCGTTTGTCATTTCGTTCTTAAGGTGCAAAGAAAAACGATTAATGTGCCGAGTTAATTTATATATTCCCTCGTGTAGTGTTACATTGTTCGAGTGGATAGAAGATTATCTTTTAGATAGAGGTTAGCAGTCTGAAACTACTTAAGAACATTAATTTACTAGTTTGCCCGCGTGGGACTCAGTAATGTCTATGTTTATGACCCCTGGTTCTTAACTATATCCATACCAAATTTCATCGAAATCGGTCCAGCGGTTTAGCCGTGAAATCCTAATAGACAGACAGACCTTCGCATTTATAGTGTTAGTATGGATTTGGAAAATAAAATATCTGATAATCTATGAGGGAGGCCTTCGTCCAGCAATGCACTACTGATTGTTGATATGATAATAATAATAAAATCCCTGATAACAGATATATTAAGAAGAGTGTGTTTGAGCGCTTATCATTCTTTAACTACAAATGATTATAGATTACTTTTTTTGCATATGATAAATTTCTTTTTTTGGAGAAAACACTACTTATGTACTCACAAAATCAAACAATACTAACAATTTTGACAAGATTTGTTTCAATTCTAAATAGATTTCGACATTGGAAAGTAACATGTCTAGAGACACTAGTTATTCAGATAAGTACATTCAAAATATCCTCTCTTCCTTTGGAATTCGATTAAGTGTAAGTAACATATTTTATAACATTCTTGGATTCGATATCGATGACTGACTCATATCCATCTCATACATAAACAATAAAGAAACGCTATGGACGTTTCAACACGCAGCAAAAACAATGTCACATTATGTTCAGTTGTTTCTGGTAGAATTAACAACTAATTAGCAATTAATTGGAAACAGCTTCAAGCTTTTATTTATCACTAGCTGACCCGGCGAACTCCGTACCGCCTGAACGCATTTTTCTCACCGTTTAAACCTTCCCTGAACTTCCACTAATATTTCAAGACTAAAATTAACCAAATCGGTCCAGCGATTCTCAAGTTTTAGCCAGACTAACGAACAGCAATTGATTTTTATATATATAATGTATTAATTACAAATAGACAGTTACATAAATATTAAGTGTATGCCATGATTTTCCCTAGTGACTAAAATATGGGAGCCGTCCAGAAAAGATTCCTTTAGGGTCGCCAACGCGCTTGGAACACTTCTAGTGTTGCAGGCGTCCAAAGGCTACGGTAATCACTTTCCATCAGGTGGGCCGTAAGCGCCTGTGTGCCTACTTTATAAAAAAGACTACTTTAAAAGTATTTATAAAAAATTAATATCCAAAAATAGATACGTACGAATTATCTTTATCGAAATATTCATATAAATGATTTGGTTAATAAAGCTCAAGGTCAATCTATTCTGCAAGGTAGATAGACAAACATTAACATACAAATTATACATGTGTGATACAAATACAAGCAATGTGTACAAAGGCGGACTTATCGCTGATGCAATTTCTTCCAGCCAACCTAAGAATATAAGAAGTTTAACTATTTTAAACGCGAAGTTATCCCCAAAAAAACTTGAGATAGTAAATTCACTTAACAAGTACGCTTATGAAACGTTCCGGTCGAATAGGCGCCCGCGCAGTGTGTAGAAATGGATATTTACGTAAATTTCATGGAAAATATTGATTTCGACAACTTTACTTGGCCTTTTTTGTTGCTTTTGAAACGTTATAATTGTTCGGTAACAATGTGGTAAAATGTAATTAATTATGTTCAATCAAGCAAAGTCAATATAACAATAGCATGGCATTTAAAGGCGGTTAGCTATTTCTTATCTAATCATAATTGTTTTTGTCAAAAAAACCAAACCGACTTCATTTGCTCAACTAAAAAGGATGAAATAATTAATACATTGTTGTTTAAATATGCTTCATATCAAACATTTTAATAAATCTGAAGTCGGTGCCGATTACTTTAATAAAATATGCTAATTCAACGAATTTGTAAAATTGGCACCAACTTCAAATTTATTAAAATGTTTGATAGGAAGCATATTTAAACAACAATGTATTAATTATTTCATCCTTTTTAGTTGAGGAAATGACATCGGTTTGGTTTTTTTTGGCAAAAACAATAATTTTTTACTTTTTAGTTTTAAGCACGCAATACCAACTAAAAAGTTGTAAACACTTTGCATTTTGGAAAGTCGGGTAAACGTCATCAGCGTCGTCTCACCTTATTGACATGAAATATATCAAAAACGACCCAAATCGCAATAAAACTTGAAGAGTTCCCTCGATAACTCCATGATTCCATCATCAGATCCTGATCTGATGACTATGGAACTATCTCGAAAGTATACCCTTTCTAACAAAAAAATAATTTTACCAATCGATTCAGTGGTCTTCGAGTAATCGACCAAGATATATTAAAATCAAAAAGTAGTAAATACGTTGCATTTTTGAAAGTGGGTTAAATTTTCCAGCATCGTCTCACCTTCGTCTCACTTTAATAACTTGGAATATATCAAAAAATACCCATGCCCAATACAAAACTTGAAGAGTTCCCTCGATTTCTCCGTGATTCCATCATCAGATCCTGACCTGCTGAACATGGGACCAATTGGAAAATAAACCCTCTCGAACAAAAAAAAATTCAAATCGGTCCAGCCGTCTTCAAGGAATCCGGTAACATACATAAAAAAAAAAAAAAACATAAAACTTTCCGACGAATTGATAACCTCCTCCTTTTTTTGAAGTCGGTTAATAAACAAAAATCTGTAGGTACTTTATTATATTCGAATAAGTTATCCTAAGTATTTTAAAAAATTTGATTGAAATTCTCCATATTATATTTTTTTAACCTATTTTAGTAGGAGTGACTGTACCTATAGCTTGAGGATCTGAGAGCGGCCAACGATAGAGCAATCAACGTAGCCACATATTGGTCAAAAATAATTTAAGGGTCAAGCAATGTCGACTCGACAAGAAGAAATAGGAGTGAGAAAAATATACAAAATAACAGAAAATACAATAATCTTGGAAGAAGTTGTACCTAACTATACCTTTCTTTATACATATTTTATAAACTTTTGGTGTCTAAGACTTCTGAAATATACAAACTACATATATGAGCGATAAGCAAATGCAAAATCCATATCTAATATTAGTATATCTTAAATATTTAAATGAATACAAAAATGTACAAATTATAGAAATTTATGAAAGTATCTAACACTAGCACAATTAAACCCATCAAGACAAGAAATTCAGGCGTCTGAAATTGTCTCACTCTGTTAACTTAAGCCGTAATTTTAATTAGAAAATTAAGGTCATACTCACACGAGTACAGTAGTAACAAGAAATCATAACGAATCTATGGCTTGCATTTGCTTGAAGATCCGGAGATGTTTTTTATAAAATTATGTGTCAAGTATTTAGGATTCCCACGGGAACTTAAAGAAAAACTAAATATGACGGCACGCGCACCTTTTTCTAGGTGAAAAGTTTGGCATTCTGCGCGCGGGGTGAGGTAACACACAACAATAAGTATTAACACTAATGCATTATTCGATCTCGTTGCTACGCACACACTTGACAAGATTGTCCAACACAAGCCAAAAATTCACGCGCACAAGTACCTACAAGTAGAATGAGTCTTATACTTTTGGCAGAGGGGATCGACTGTCAGTGGCCACGTTTTAATGTCTAAGCAGGGGAAGCATTGTTTTTATGTTCTTTGGAATTTGGTTAGGATCTGTATACCTGAATCACATATTGTCCTTTATGCCCTTAGTCCCCGCTGTCACCTGCCACCAAGTAGGAGGTCGAGAGAAGTTTTTGATAAAACTGACATCAGAGTGATCGAGGATATTTTTTTTTCAGAACGTGTGAAAGTTTTGATATTACCTTTAACGTTTCATCAAACAGCTGGCTGATAACGAGGCTTAGGCAATAGGGTTCCAATGTCAACTTTCAGCACGTTTACAACCTTGTATACAAAGCCACAGAATATATGACAGTATAACGTAACAAAGCGAACAATTAAGTTCGCCAGTACTGCGAATTCAATGAGTAGGTATTTAACGGAATGTTTGTGTGTGATGTCTTAAATTATTATTAGATATTATTTTATACGTAAAAACAAAAGGTGCTATGGAAAACATCCAAATCTATTATTATCTTATCTAAACTTGCTACCACAATATAGGCTTGTCGCTTAGTGTGGGTTCAACCGTTAAAATTATTGAATATGTAAATAATAAATCATTTTTTCATTTATTCATATCACTGCAATGGGCACTTACCGACAATCCAATTCCGTATCTGTCGCAGTTTCACTATGATTTGCATTAAATGATGTCTTAATCGAAATATTTTTCTTTTCCTTCCCATCATGAAAAAGAAAATCTTACAAAAAAAAAACAAAAGTACTTCACTGTATACTAAGAAAATAAATGCCAGTTTAATTCAATATAATTTAAATAATAATTTTAAAAATGAGTAAATAGACTTTCTAAAAGTAATAAATTCTACTAGAAAGGATGAAAGAACGTACGACAAAATATATAAGACAATTATGTGCTATAACACTTTAACTTAAAGACGTAAATTGATGATTTCGCGAACAAATTTGGTACTTCCGTTGTGTTTCAAAGTCTAACTAAAATGTAGTTAATTTTTGTTTAGGAGATAACATCGGGTACTTTCGATTTCATGACGCGTGTGGATGTGTGTATACTTTCACGTAGTTCTAATAGATTTTCATTGGATAGAAGTGGCACAGCGCACGAAAAACGTGTCACTGGTTTGGCTTACAAGCCAACACAGAAAAAATGGGCGGGGAATTTGATTGCGTCATTTATTGCCACTGTTATTGGTCAAATATTAGGTGGCTTTGTTGTTAACTACTTAATACATTTCTGATAAGGTAATAATTTTTTTGTTAACTACGTAATACATTTCTGATATTTAAGATAAGGTAGTGTGGTTTACATACATGTATTAATTGAAGATAAAAAGAGAGAATACGCCACCATGAAAAAACTGATCCGGGACTAAATCTGCGTCAGAACATTTATAATCGGAGAATTTCTCTGTTCTGTGGATTCCGCATGTGCATTTGTCATCGTTATCTGAGCGTGTTTCCCAGTTCTTCAGCTTACACTACAGCCAAGGGTAAATTTTAGTCATGACTAAAAATTGATCCTAGATTTGTTGGTAATAGTTTTACAATGAAGCGACTGCCTTTTGACTAGAGAAACCAGACCAATAGGAACATTATCGTGTGTGTTAGTAGCCAACATTGACCGTTAATATCGGCTTAACTTCTTAGGAGCTCAAGATAGAAATGCCACTAATGGCGACCCATACAATCTGGGTGTCGATTCTGCTAATGTTAAATCACAATCGTGTCAAAATAGTGTTTCAATGGTAGTGCTTTTTTACACACTAGTTACAAGAAATGTATATTTTTTTTATATCACTTCTGATGATCACACCACACACTACATTCACATCACATCATACTGCCATAACTCTTGTAAATAGTGTGTAAAAAGCACTACTATTGAAACACTATTTTGATACGATTTTGTCTTAACGTTAGCAGAATCGACGCCTGTACCCCTAGTATGAGCTACCTATTTACGTAGACGCTAGCGCCTGCGTTAACATTTTAGTATGAAAATCTGAAAAGCGCCCCTGGCGGATAGTATGGTAACTAAAAACGCCACCACGAGATCTTTTCACTCTACTATTCACGTTTCGTACGTCCCTTTTACGCAACTATTCACGTCATGTAACATATTTACATAGAAAACTGCACCATAGCTCCTTCATTTGACAGTTCTCTGACACCTATCGTGTAGTTGACGAAAGTTGGTGTCGCTTCTCACTTCAAATTGGACCGCGTTCGCCATCGCTTGCCAGCTATCGTTACAAAACACGTCCCTCTAGGCTATCTAGTTCCTCAAACTTGTACAATTTATCTGAGCGTTGCGTTATCCCTCTTGCACATTGGTTTTATCGAAGGATGAGGTAGTAGATTTTTTTTTTATTTAACTTTATTACACAATTGTAGTACTTGTGGACGATGTTACGTCGATAAAGCCTGAACCAAATAAATAGTGCAAAGATAAAGGGTAGAGCAAAATTTTGAATTATCGCCTTATAAATGTCACATTCCATGTTTGTTTGTCCTTTGTAGTTTTGTATGTGTGATAAATGTTTTAATAAAAGTCTATTTTGTTCTTTTTTTAATTTTTTAAGACCACGGTTTTATGCGATAATGCTCCCTGAACTAAAATAAAGTTGTATTTCTATGCAATTAAGGTTCAAACTAGTGAACCGCCCCGGGTTCCCACGTGTCACACTCTTTCACCAGTGTAGTTAGGATCGATGGACCTACAACCCAGTAGATAAGCATGAAATGGAAAGTGAAAAGTTGTGAATTTAACCAAAAGTGTATTTACATAAATTGGATGTTGTTTTGAGTGTCTGTTACAATCAGAACGCGACTAAGAGACCATTATTGTTGAGAAAGCGAATTGTTTAATTGCCGACTTTTATTGTCTCATAAATATTAATCAGGTTTTAATTAAATAATAAAATTGTGGAGACAAAGGAATTTTATAAGTTGCTGTTTTAAATGACATCGATAAAAAATATTTCAATAAATAAGTATGTTTTATCGTTAACACTTTTCGAGTCATAATGGCTATATGGACTATATTGACTTTGCCCAGTACAGTTAAAACGACTGATTTAGCCTGTATAAAGATTTATATCGTTTTAATATATCGTTAAAAATAATATTTTTATGTTTTTCATACAAACTTCCATCTATAATTGGGCATTAGTTAGAAGAGGGTTTTGAGGATGTTTTTTTTATAAGAGCTTTTGTATGATCCATAGTCTTCTGCTTTATCTATACTAAATATCAAAACCAAAGCAGTTTAGCCGTAAAAGCGAACAGACCAACAGATTGTCGCATTTTTATTATCACTTAGTATGGGATATGGATATAATTTATTACCACGGTAACTACTATGGTGACAAATAAGGTTCATGTTATAAATGTAGTCTACTATTCAATTTATAGCTAAAAATCATGTGATTGGGATAAGAAGTTCATATTCGAAATGTAACACATGGCTTATAAACAAAACAGATTGGACATGAGATTTTGTATGAGATAAATAAAATAAATAAATAAATAATAATAAATAAATAAATATATAAGGACATAAGTCACACAGATTGAGTTAGCCCCAAAGTAAGTTCGAGATGCTAAGATGACGCTAAGATGTCGTATTCTGTAAGGTAACTTCCCCGTTTCTTCGAAGCTTACTTCTCACATTTTGAACCTTATGCGAAGTGCGAGTGATAGTGACGTAAGAAGCGAGATGTTGTTTATAGAATCGACAGGCAGGGCAAACTATAATTAATAATCTAATAATAATAATAACCTTTTTAATTATCTTTTCGTTACAAACTTAACACTCACGCTGAAAATATATAAAAAAAAGTTATAGTTTTGTCTCGCTCACAGCGTCAACTTATTCCACGTAATACCACTTACCTAATCTGCCTCTCAGTTCCGAGGGCCTTAACGCTGGTTCTTCCAGAACCTTCGGGGGAGGGGGAGCCGGCGGGGCGGGCGGGGGCGGCGGCGGGGGAGGGGCCTCGTCCCCTGAACTGCCCCCAGACGACACTCCTGACGAGGCCGAAGCTGTTTGCACCACCACCTCCTCGGATACTGAGGGGCGGCGGCTGCCGGCTGCTGAAGACAGGCGACTGGCCTGTGGGACAGAATGGGCCTGGGTATGGGAGAGTGTGCCTGGGTTAGTACGGTTTAGTAGCACTTATCCATAGGGTTTTAGTTGTTAGGAATAATTGATATTAAATTTGTCAATATCAATATAAATAAATAAGGGACAAATCACACGGGTTGAGTTAGACCTATAATAAACCTATAATACTATTTTGTAAGGAAGAATTTAGAAATTATGCACATGTTTTGAATGTTGTCACAATTTTAATGTCATAGAAAACAAAATTAAATTAATTATTTATTTAATTTGAAAATTATTTTCTACTAGCTGACCCGGCGAACTTCGTACCGCCTTTCTTAATATTTTTTTCCGTAAGAACCTTATACAGAGTATTAGAAAACTAAAAAAAAATATCAGCCAAATCGGTCAAGCCGTTTTCATGCTATATCGTGACAACGGAAAACTGGTTTCATTTATAAATATATATATATAGATAGATAGGTAGATAATACTTCGATTAAGTATGTACAATACAAAGACGTATGTTGTAATATGGAATTTTCAAAATTTCTAATGTTCCATTTTTGAATTTTAATGTTTTAATTTCAAATTTCGAATCTTCATGTAAAATGGAAGCAATAAGTAAAGTTCGTTACTTACGAAGTTCTGTGCTTTGTGCGTGAGCGCTGCTAGTTTTGTCGCGATGGAGGATTTAGTCTGTGTTTCAGTCACCGGCGAGACTTCTTCGTACGCTTTGCTGTTACTGCGAACAAAATGTTGACTTACTAACTTAAAAAGAACAAAAAATGTAAGTGGAAATGAATGTAGAAGAATGTAGGCCAGGCAATTTATTTTTTAATCTATGAAGTAGAATAACCAGCAGTGTTTTGCAGTTGTATTGCGCTTTCGTGGACTTGGAGAAGGCCTATGATAGAGTGGAAAGAAATGAGTTGTGGTCTACTTTGTCGATGTACGGGTTGAATAGCCAACTGATAAGAGCAATGAAATCCCTTTATAAGGATTCCAGCGCTTGTGTCAGAATAAATGGGAGCTACACAGACTGGTTTGAGATCGAAAAAGGTGTCAGGCAAGGATGTGTAGCGTCACCTTGGCTGTTTAACCTGTTTATGGACAACTGTCTGAAAGATTTGAAAGATGCTGAATGTGGTATAAGAATGAATGAGTTATGCATCAAATGCCTTCTTTATGCCGATGACCAAGTGCTACTTGCTCAATCGGAGGAAGACATACAGAAGATGATAACAATAATGAATGTAGCGCTAGTAAGTAAGGGTATGAAAATCGATGTAAGTAAGACGAAAATAATGGTGTTTGAAAAGGATGAAAGTAGAACAGTATGTAATGTAAGTATAAATGGAGAGAGTGTTGAACAAGTGAATGAATTTGTATATCTGGGTTGTAAGTTTACTAGAAATGGCAAGCATGAGAGTGATATTGAAAAAAGAGAGGCTGCTGGTAATCAGGTAAATGGGGCATTACATTCCTTTATGAGCAGTAGAGTAGTGTCCAAAAAAGCACGTCTCGCTGTTCATAGGGCAGTGTTAATACCGACCCTTATGTATGGTAGTGAAAGTTGGGTATGGCAAAAAAATAATGAAAGTAGAGTGAATGCGGTTGAAATGAGAGCTTTAAGGAGTATGTGTGGTTTATGCTTGAGCGATAAAATAAGAAATAGTGAGATTAGAAAAAGATGCGGTGTAAATGAGGATGTAGTGACAAAGATAGAAAAAAGGATGTTGAGATGGTTTGGACATGTAGAGAGGATGGATGAAAGGAGAATGACGAAAAGTATATACAAAGCAGAGTTGGCTGGGAGCGGCGGTCAGGGTCGGCCTCGTAAAACATACTGCGACCAAATCGCAGGTCTTTTGAAAAAGGGAGACATTAGGAGTACCCGAAATCGGCGAGCGTGTATGAAGAGAGTGATGAGTGTGGAGGAGGCGAGAGAGGTATGTAAGGATCGTAGCCAATGGAAATCTCTAGTCTCTGCCTACCCCTACGGGAGACAGGCGTGATGATATGTATGTATGTATGTATGTTTTGCAGTGCTACTGCGTTTACAAAATCTCGTGGTAGAGGCCCTGGAAATCTTACTCAGATAGGAGAAGAGTAATCGGCGGTTTCTCATGCTCGTACGTACCAAAAGCCATGGAGAAAAGAAAGAGATACAAAAATCCATACTAATATTATAAATGCGAAAGTCCGTCTGTCTGTCTGTCTGTCTGTCTGTCACCTCTTCACGGCTAAACGGATGGACCGATTGGGATGAAATTTGGTAGGGATGTAGTTAACGACCTGAGGTCAAACATAGGCTACTTTTGGGCGCGATATAACCGAGTCCCACGCGGGCGGAGCCGCGGGGAACAGCAGGTCGTTAACTACATCCCTACCAAATTTCATCACAATCGGTCCAGCAGTTTAGCCGTGAAGAGATGACAGACAGACAGACAGACAGAGATTGGTATGGAAGAATGGATATCATAATAAAAAACTAAATTTAACAGGGTGCTTACACGACGTCTCATACTTAACAATCCACAAACGGTCGATAACATAACAAATGACAAAAAATAAAATAAAATAAACTTACATGTCGCAGTTGTCTTTGGTGGTGTAGTCTACGACCAGGGCTGCGCTGCCGGGCCGGCTGTGGCTTCCCGAGTCGCGGGAGCTGCTTCTGTACACATCATCATTTACTAATATTATAAATGGGAAAGTGAGTTTGTTTGTTTGTTACGCCTTCATGGACTATCATCTACTGAACCAATCTTTCTGAAATTATCGCATACACATAGCTAGAAGTATTGAGAAGGACATTAGGGTACCGTTCCACCACTAGCGCTTTGGAAGTGGTGGTAAACTTAAAATAAGTAACAATTGACGTCAATAAGTGATAAGAATATCCTATATTGAAAATAAACAATTTGAATTTGTATTTTGAATTTTGTTTATCCCGGGAAACTATTCACGAAGGAAACGCGGGCGAAGCCGCGGGCAAAAGCTAGTAAGTACTTAAATAATGATGATTTCTTGCTTCGGAAGTCGTTATCGTTAGACGGCAGTTGCCAAGCTGTGTTAGTTGCCTTAAGACAGCCTGAAAAATCTGACAGTGCCTACTTACTAGCACACTCGTATCACGTTATACTAGTTTAAATTCTAAATAATAAGTACCTAAATAAATATATAGGGACAAATCACACAGCTTGTGCTAGCCTCAAAGTAAGTTCGACACTTGTGCTTTGGGATACCAACTCAGCGATACTATCCATACTAATCCATACTAATATTATAAATGCGAAAGTCTGTCTGTCTGTCTGTCTGTCTGTCACCTCTTCACGGCTAAACTGCTGGACCGATTGTGATGAAATTTGGTAGGGATGTAGTTAACGACCTGAGGTCAAACATAGGCTACTTTTGGGCGCGATATAACCGAGTCCCACGCGGGGCGAAGCCGCGGGGAACAGCTAGTATTATATAAATATACACATATAATAAACGTCTAAGATCCAGGCAAATCAGAAACATTTCATTTTTCATCCTGAACTGACCGGGGGTCGAAACCTGGACCTCCTGAGTAGCGGACAATTACGCCACGGAGGTCATCAATTCAATTCGTAAAGAATTCATTATGTTATTAGTCTGCTTTCCCAGTATAAAAGGGTAACGGCGTTACACTATTACCGATACCCAAATAGCCAGTTAGTTTTTTCCAGGCAGAATATTCTAGACCTGGTATATGGCCACTTGGAAGTTGCAATTTGGCTTCGAGAAGTGGAAAGGTCCAGTGGGTCATGATTTGTTGCTCGTTGCCGACCATTAAAAAATCCCATTCTGAAAAACCCCATGTTGTAATATGTAACTTGGAAAAACCGAGGTAGAGAGTTGATTTCTCTCTATTCGCAACATCAGTGTACTAGAGAGGAAATTCCTATTAAAGCGCACTTTACTGTAATGAAATAAAGAAAATATTAATTTGCATAGAATATTATAAGATAAAGATGTCAAATAAGAATAAGTCCTCACAATCAACCTGTTTACTTGTGTAATAAAGAACCTTTGTCTTTTTCTGTTTAGGTATGCAAAATAAAATACAAGTACCTAAGTTTAATTAATAATCTACGGATAATTAAAATAAATTTTCAATCAAGTCAAATATTATACAATCTTGTCCAAAAGTATATGTTGAAGTCTAGGGTCCGATTCTCGCGCAATCGAAGTTCACTTCACCGATTTTCTCCTATTTTTTTCAAAGGTTTATTATGGTGTCTGCTTTTTCAAAAAATTACAATTGAAAAAGTTCAATCGAACGCATCGATCGATCGAAACTTTTCGATTGTGAATTGGCTTAAACTCATCGAAAATAAATTGGAGAAAATCGGTGAAGTGAACTTCGATTGCGTGAGGATTGGGCCCCTGGTCCTAAAAAAGTTTCAACGCTCATTCCTACAACAAACCTGCGCCTGGGCTGGTGCTCGTCCCGGGGCATGTAGATGTCCTCGTAGTGGTGGTCGCGGCGCGCTGCGTCCGCGCCGCTGTCGCTGTCCGACTGCTCCGGCACCGCCGTCACTTCTGCAGACCCATGCACTTCTGCTTTCACTGTTACAAGACGGTACTTTGCTGACTCTTTCTTTCTCTCTTCCTCTGTCTTGAAGTAAGGCGTTTGATTGAAGACCCAGAGGCTTGGGTTCGATTGTCATGGGAAGATTACTTTGTAAGTAAAGTTGTTAAGACATTGCTGGCTTGGATCGGCTGGTTGTCATACAAAGGATGAATCGGGCTTTGGAAGGCACATTGGTCTCAGCCACCTGATTGTCGTTTAAGGATCTCACCGGTTCTTTTAAACAGTTGTATAATAGAACAATTGGATATTTACTGACTAGGTAATCCTATGATTTAAAATAATAAAACTAGTGAACCCACCGATACTCTACGGACATGGTGATAATAGGTTGCAATGGGGCTCTAAAACCATTGAAATTCCCATAATTGTTTGTACCTACGACACGATATGTCTCTGACCATGGACGCCTGCTCATCAGTAGGAACCCTGGGTTCCGGGGACCGTACAGATAACAGGTTACGTTCTGGTAAAAGTCTGCTGGAGTTCTGTAACGGTTGTAGTTCCCGTAGTAGAACCACCCACCAATGTTGCCAGCTTCTGATACTTAAGGTATCAGAAGCTAGCAACACTGGTTGATTTAAATTTGGAAACCAATCACTTACCAGCAAACAGCAAAGAATTTATATAAAACACTAGAATGCTTACGGAGGACAAAAGCCGTTCCGAAATAAAAACTAAAGTTTGTAGGTGTATCTTTCTAGTAGGTTGTATAAAATTCAGGAGGAAAAGGGACACCTACAAATTTTGGACCTCTCACTGGAACTTTAGGTATTTGTAGGCTTTGAGGTAGAGTAATGAGGATTAATTGTGAATGTTGTTTTTTGCGATCATTATTATTCGTAAGCATTCTAGTGTTTTATATAAATTCTTCCCTTACCAGTCATTGTGGGCGCCTCCTGCCCTTCAGCAGGAACCCTGGGCCCTGGAGAACGTGTGTGGAACAGGTCCCGCACGCGCTGGTACAGGGCAGCTGGGGCTCCTGTGCTGTTTGAGTTCCCGTGGAGGAACCACCCGCCTGTGTTGCTAGTGTCCGCGTCTGATACTGTGGCTGTTGGCAAAATGACATGATTATTTATTTATTTAAACTTTATTGTACTAAATACAGTTGTATAGCACAATAGGCGAACTTAATGCTAAAAGCATTATCTAACAGTCAACCTTTGGGTCAAGCAGAGATCGTAATGTGGATTTAATATAATCAATACTTCCATACTAATATTATAAATACGAAAGTCTGTCTGTCTGTCACCTATTCACGGCTAAACTGCTGGACCGATTGTGATGAAATTTGGTAGGGATGTAGTTAACAACCTGAGGTCAAACATAGGCTTTTTGGTGCGATATAACCGAGTCCCACGCGGGGCGAAGCCGCGGGGAACAGGCAGGAATGTTCTGAAGTCTCATGTTATGTCCCAAGTGGTTCTATATTATTATATTCTATGGAAATCATAAAGGTGGATATTAAATTAAAGGTAAAATAAGATTTTAGCAGAGCTGTGTATGTAGCTGGGGCCTAATTGTGTCTGAAATAAGATGTTATGGATAACCCGGTATTCCAATCATTTCTTTGACTATACTGCGTTCTTGTACTGACTCAATTTCGATTCAGCTTTATAGGATATATTAACAAGTTGTGTAAGTAAGTGCCTAAGTAGACAGTTTAATCTGAAGTCTAAACTTTAGGCTAAACCAACTAACTGTGCAGCGCATCATTGAACTAATAATATAAGAATTTTCTACCAATTATGCTTCACAATTATGTAAACGTATTACCTACGCTTTGGTATGTGTAATGTCTTAATTAATTAATGCATGAAGCATAACCAATAAAAATAGTTTTTGCAGGCTAACCGCCGTTTTAAATAACGTTTATGAAATCTATTTTAACTTAAATATGTTTTGTCATTTTTCCCCTTACATACATTTCACGAGATAGAACGAGACGAAACACATTTAAGCTACAATCGGCTTAACAATAAGAGTAAAAATAATAACCAGCTAAGATTAAGTCGGATTCCATACCAGCAGCCTAATGGTGACTTATATTTTTTAATGTCAAGACTATCTTTTTATAAATAAACTTATGTAATTGTAAACGATTGATTTATTCGTTAATTTCACTTGCACTGTTTTTAAGATATATATATATATATTTTTTTTAATACAATAACCAAATATACACCCGAAAAAATATTCTTTAGCATATCAATAGATTCTTTTTTATATTTAAAATAAATTATAATCGCTAACACTATTTATATTAAACCAAAAACAAACCATAACTATCCAGGGACACAAATTCACCCACATCCCATGATCGGAATCGTCGTTTTTCCACCAAGTTCATATCCAAAGCATACAAATTGTTCACGAATATTCCGTTTTTGAAAGAAAATGGTCGATCTCTCATTCCCGGAGAAGGCTTTTCTATCAGAAAAGATATATCATATCAGTAAAGAGATTGAGAGATCGTCCTATTAGGCCCACCGATCGTCACACGTCCACCCGTCGCGATTGGAGGAAAATAACTACCAATAACCAGCCACTGAACTGAATCTGTTACATGAAGCTGCGCGTGCACTTCCTGAATTATCATTTCCGCCGTAGCATGACCATGCTTATAGAAGGTTTGGGATTTTTTATTTAGTTATTTTTTTATCAAGTGGTTTATTATGCTTAAAAATGTACGCGTATGTTATGAGTAAGGTTTGCACAATACTTTTTACATTAAGCATTGGGTGTAAAAAAAATTGTAATAAAATATAATGAATTGTACTGTGGCGACACTAGCGCCACAACAATATCTACAAAGACGCACCACAGATGGCGTCAAAAGCAACAATCTCAGAATTGCATACAAGATGGCAAATTACTATGAAAGTTTAAATCGCGCTTGCAAAGTTTCTACGGATTGGAGCATAAATACAACCTCCGACAAGACATCGTCGGAGCCGCGGTTCCCCAGGCATAACACCCTAGCCTGGCGGGAAGATCTTCCCTTTGTGGCGGTCGAGCATATAAACACTATCGCTCCCGTTACATACTCCAAACTGGTGACCCCGACGTGATTGGAAGCAGCCTTCTCCATCAGCATTCTCCGATCCATCATCTCGCTACCTCTCAAGCCTCAGCAGCCAGCAGTCTCACAGCAAGCCAACAACAATGGGGTATCTCCAGGTCCAACGCAGCCGACTCACGAGCTTCCTGGTCCTGAAACCACCCTCACTTCAAGACTTCAGCGACCGGCCATCCACCGCAGCCCACGTCTGGTATTCATCGGCCGGCCAACCGCACCAGCGTGGCAGTTCTGCAGGACATCTACCGGCGCCAACAGGTCTACATCGCTCACTACAGTCTCGACTCACCGCAGACTACGAGCAAGCAGCTACAACGTACCCGACTCACTGGGACGTCAAGTCAAGCAACTGGCACTTGCAAGCTAACATCATAAGCACAGACTGCACATGAAGATTTATCAGACCTTCGGTCTTGGAAGGGAGTCCTGTGGCGACACTAGCGCCACAACAATATCTACAAAGACGCACCACAGATGGCGTCAAAAGCAACAATCTCAGAATTGCATACAAGATGGCAAATTACTATGAAAGTTTAAATCGCGCTTGCAAAGTTTCTACGGATTGGAGCATAAATACAACCTCCGACAAGACATCGTCGGAGCCGCGGTTCCCCAGGCATAACACCCTAGCCTGGCGGGAAGATCTTCCCTTTGTGGCGGTCGAGCATATAAACACTATCGCTCCCGTCACATTCTCCAGTACTTATGTCGCAAAATACTAATAAATGATCCCTACTTTCATTGAAATTCGAATTTCCTTCTATAACTATAATAGATAAAATTTATTAATAAAAGAAACTGTAAGCCAATAACAAAATAAGTTTCCTGGGAAAAATTGACCTGAATCTATACTGAAAGTTACTTAGGTAATTAAAATTCCACGGTGTAAATTGCAAACACTATCTAACACAAGTTGCCATTTTCCACTGAGCTAGAAAACAGCTATATCGTAACTCTTCAAGCTATTACAAATTTCATTACTACGCCTCATGAATTCCAGTTAACTGTAAGTGTATTCTAGTTTTTCTGACGCTTCCATTTTGCCTTGTTTCCGCATTGCTGAGCCGCATCCGATTATGACTATAATCCTAACGAACATTGATAGCGATCATTTTTTTATTAACATATTTTATTAGAAGAAAATTAGGGCATTATATACCTTATTTGAACTACACAAGAGCGAAAAATTGTACCTAGTTACGTACGACACTCTCCAAATATTGATTTCATTTTTAGGGTTTCGTTAATAAAAATACTAAATGGAATATAAATTTTAAGTATGAATAGCACAAACTATACCATTTGGTATATTAAACGAAAGAAAATCTTTATAATTACAATAAAATACAACAGAAACGAATAAAATCTGTTTCTATTCTAGTGATAAGGCAGTTGATAAAATAGTAAATATATAGGAACAAATTACACAGATTGAGCTAGTAAGTTCAAGACTTGTATTATACGATAGAACTAAATAGAGAAATCCGACTCTTCACTCTACATCACATAGAGAAATAAGGTAGAAAAAAACGCATATTTTAAAAATTGTACTACACAATAAAAATACTTTATTACACCGAATAAATATTACATAAACATCTCTACAAATAAGAACGAATTCGTTATACAGGTAGACTGCACTCACATACCTAAAACTCGCTAAAGCAATCTCTTCCAGTCAACCTTATGAATGACACTCGCTAAAGCTGTCTGTGTCAGTCAACCTATAGAGAGCTATCCCAAAACATTCCAAGACTATGGTCACAGTAGCTGGTTCTCGCATCGCTTCGTGTCCTATTCGTTGCGCTGATACTTCACGCCTTTAATTATTGGATTGGCGTTACCTCAATACCGATACATAATCGCCGGATTACTCATTTATAACTGTAATGCTTGCTTTGCGCATATCTACTTAACTAGCTGTTGCCTACGGATCCGCCCGCGTGGGACTCTGTTATATCGCGCCGAAAAGTAGCCTATCTTTGATCCCTTATCCTGAACTATATATCACCGTTTAGCAGTGAAAGAGTACAGACAGACAGACAGAAAGATAAAAAGACTTTCATATGTATGGATGTTATATTCTTTTAAGGTCCAGCATTTGATATTAGATACCGATGAAACTATGACAAATAAGGTTTTATCGCAACTGGGTGCCCGAAAAATACTAAAAAAATATTCGTAGACAACTGGTTGTGAAACACAGTTGCGATGACAACCAAATGTGTTGTGGCCCTATCATTTCTCGCCCAAATAAACTTTGGATGCCGTTTATTTCGAGCTTTGAGTTGAAATTATGAAATATTGAATAGATGATCAGTAAACAATGACTTTAAAAAATGTGTCGCGTTGTCGAAGTCCCCCCTCTGCATAGGACTGACATACAATCCATCAGCCGGTTCTGATATAGTGGAGCTGATGAAACCGATGGTGAAAAGCAAATTCCCTGCTCTTGGCCCCTGAAAGACGGTCTATTTTATCTAATTGCTTAAGGAAAACTTACCTGGACTCTCTTCCCTCCTTAAAAGCTATTTTGCGTCGCGCTAGTCGACCCCCCCCCCCCTCTGTATAGGATTGACAAACAATCCATCAGCTGGAATCCTAATCTTGTGGAGCTGATGATGGAAGGTAATTAATTTTTCGTAAGAATATAAAGAAGACTGACCTGAACTCTCCTCCCCCGAAGAACTATTATGTGTCGCACTGGTCGAAGTTCCCCTCTGCATAGGATTGACGTACAGCCCATCAGCCGGTCCTGATCTGGTTGAGCTGATGGAACCGATGGTGGAAGGTAAGGATCCCCTTCGCTCAGCAGCTGAACGACGGTCTTTTTCGGGAGCGTGGAGGTAGAAAGGGGAGCGGGTACTGCTAGCGTTGATACAGTTGGGTAGAGCGCACTGGAATTGAAGAGATTGTGAGTTAGTTTTATGATAAATCTTAGTAGTTTTATGTAGGTGAGATATAAGTTTATACATTTGTTTTGTGTACATAATCAGAAAATCTATTTTTGAAATCTGTAACTAACTCGAAATCAGCATTTCAAACAATTTTCTTTTAAATTTAAATTTTGGTAACAGATCATATTATAGAATTCTAGAAAATAAAGCTGTACTGGAATGAGGCTGAATTTCATGGTGAAGTCATGAAATCATATCATGGAATCAAAGCCAGTCACAGTAATAAAACAATCACTAATTATTTGAGTAAATTTACCTCTAACCTTACTACCATATCATCAGTGTATTCACTGTTTCATCCATGGTTACATTGTATTAAAACCAGGAGTACTAAATGTAAAGATTCCTTTGCACTATTATTAGTAGTATTGACATCTTACAAAAGCATAATTACCAAAAAAGTAAAACAAACATAAAAAATTCCGACGAATTGAAAACCTCTTTTTTTTGAAGTCGTTTAATAACTTATAACGAAATGAAAAGACATAAGGCCAAAGCTATCTATTACAGCCAATACTTATAAAAAAACAATGATGACACAGTACAAAAACATACTATACTCACTCTAGCTTCCCCAGGAGTACAAGCACACGAATGTACAGCTTTGTAAGAAGCCAGCTGCTTGTTGTCCGCGCCGGCCGCACCAGCGGCCACCAACACGTTCAGGCACTGAAGACAAAGACAAACATACATGAGCACTAAATGAAAGGACATTCTTCTTTCGACTCTATACTGACTTTGACTAGTACTTGGCCACCTTCATGGTAGCTCGCCTCGTTCAAGAAAGGACATTAAATTCGAGTATTGAACACGAAATTTATTTATTTATTTCACAGCTTTGAACTAGTATTTTGAAGACCCGAAAATAAAGTATTTAACCTTAATTAAAATATCGGTCAATTTTAGGGTATTATAGGTACTTAGTTAAGACCATTACATACATACATAAAATCACGTCTTTATCCCATACGGGGTTAGACCATAGACCGCGTTTAGCATGATAGTAAAAACAGGAAATCAATAGTGATGGGTTGCTAGCCGCATCGCCTATGTCATGATTTCCCCATTCGGATTTATTAAGAACATTATTTTTGGGAAAACACCGGTTGAGCGGAACCGATATGCTATGGGTCGAAAAATGAGCTAGTTTATGATTATAATCAGGTTTTCGATCTGTGTAGTCATATGAGATTTTATAAACGCAGACGCTAGCGACTGCGTTACCGATTTTGTATGACAAACCTGTAAAGCGCCCCTGGCGGATAGTAAAGCAACTAAGAAATTCCATACAAAATTAACGCAGTTACTAGCGTCTGCGATTTTAAAATCTCATACAAGGGGTACTGATTCACAGTATAATAAACGACAATTGTATTAAATTAGTTTTGCCTATAGACCATAAAGAGAACTGTAGCTAAATAAATTAAGCTCATTGTTTGAAGGACATTGACGGGTCAAACCAAGGTTTTACAGTTCAGCCAATGACTTCGTAATGAATGAATATTTCTATCGTTGATCTTAGCGCTTTTCCAGTAGCATCCTCTTGATGACCTCGTACGGTTAAATGCCTGACCGCTATTCAAAAGGTTCCCAGGTTCGATTCCGGTCAGGAATATGAAAAGTGATTTTTTTCTGATTGGCCTAGTTCTTGGGTGTTTATCTTTATATGTATTTTTTATAAAATATAGTAGCGTTTAGTTTGTATCTCATAGCACAAGACCCGAACCTACTTTGGAGCTAAATCGATCTGTGTGATGTGTCAATATATATTTTTTTTATTTCTTTGTCCATCCTCAGATATTTATTTGATCAAGAAAAAAAAAATTTTTTTCTTGAATATATATTTTTTTAAGATGTTCTTGGACTTGTTTTTTTTATCTATAATATGTAATTTCAATATAAAATAAAGTATCGTCGATTAAACAAGTTTCAAAGTTTTCTAAAAGTAGTTTAAAAAAAAAAAACTAATCATTGCCAAATTTTCAAGTCTACACGAAACATATTCGCATACCTAATTAATAACTGGCGTGGTTACTATTCAAATTTACCAAAGACACTCAGCAGACTGTGACCGGTGAAAACTGATACTTTCCAAGCGTGAGCTTTAGTCTATTGTCTATGCCGCGATTAGCCGGACCACAGACAACGTAGAAAGCGATACTGTAACTATCTTTAACAGGTGGTAACTGTTTCAATTATGTGTTCAAAAGGCATTGTTGGCGACTTAATAGCTTCCTGTTTGACACATTACCACATTAGGCTTACGCACTTCATCTATACTAATATAATAAAGCTGAAGAGTTTGTTTGTTTGAACGCTTATAACTTGAAAACTACTGATCGGATTTGCAAAGTTATTTTTGTTTATGAAAGCCTGATTCTTAGGGAAGGTTATAGGCTATAGTACATACACACTAATGGCGAGTGAAACCGCGGGGAACAGCTAGTACATATATACATTTCATCACTATGCTCGCTACTTTTCTGTGCGATATAAACAAGTCTCGCCGACGAAGCTGCAGGCAATAGCTACTACTGAGTAAAGACTCAGTAAAGCAAAACCATGTAAATACATGGTTTTCAGAAAAAAAAGGAACAATCTATCCCTCAAGGTTCAACATAATTCATTAAGAAATTAGACGTTTCAAACAAACACATAAAAAATATTATTTTTATTAAAGTATTTTTTGTATTCGGTTAGAGTGGAAACAATTATCAATAATTTATCTTTATCTGCTCCATAATAGGCTTGTGTCCATTAAGAATAAATATAATGGATAGGGGTTTATAATGATTAATTATATTATGGAGAAAATAACAAACAATTTTAATTATTAAAAGCGTTAAAGATTAATAATATTTTCAAAAAATAAATTTCGTAAAATGAGACCTTTAGTCACGTGACAGTGAACACCAATCAGAAAGCGTTACGTCACGCCGTGCGAAACTCCAATCTTGTCTTTGACGTTTCGAGTATCACTACCGGTTCTTGATAAAATTTTGGTTTTTAACAACTAATATCAAGTTGATACAGTTTTTGCTAATTATAATTTGAAAGAATTAACCATGGAATCTGGATTCAGCAAAGCAGACAGTAATAATTTGCCCAGAATCGATGCCGTTGTGCTTGGAAATGTTTTCGCGTCGAACAGTAACTTTTGCTCATCTGAATTTCGCAATGTTAAAACTTCCTTGTAAGTATAAAATATTTATTATAAGCTTAAATGCTATGTGATATTTCAGTTCGGTACACAAGAACTTAATGTTGTGACGTACATTTTGCAAGATACTGTTTACTATTTTACTGTTCCCTTCATATGATACTCCATATAATTAGTCATATCATTTGGCAACTAGAATAATAAAAAGAGTATGTTTGTAACATTAATTAGAAAACTAAAATGAAACGTTCACTCCTAAAAGTGAAACAACTTAACCTGAACTCATGTATTTATTATTTAGAAAATAGGGATTCTACAAAACACATCTAGTTTGCTCGAATTAAGTAATAGATTGTATTGTATGAAATACTTAATCAAAATGATCTTCACAAAAATACATTCTTGAACCTGTTGATAAAGTTTGTTTGTTTGTAATATCTTTATTGCTTTAAAATACATAGTAAATAGAACATTATTAAAATCAGAAGACAATGGCGGACTTATCCCAGGAAGGGATCTCTTAGCATAAAGTATGATCTCTAAAGTATGAGCATCATCTCTTCTTGCAAGTTTTAGCCACTTTTTCCGTATTTCTCCATTGTTTGGAACATATACATATAAATAACTTGTTTGGCGTTTTTATAGTCGTGCTATCACACTGGGGCACTATACAGTACTTATAATATGAGAAATTTATTTTTAAACGATTAAAACTAGCTATAACGTACGAAGACACGATCGCTCTTTGGTTTGTTTCGCACGGCGTGACGTCATTCAAGACGCCATGACAGTCTTGTGCGTTTTGAAACCAAATTGAAAAATGGTTTTTTAAAACGCGAAATTTATAATGTAAACGCACGATTAAAAATAAATAAACCTTTTTTTTCGATAAAATGCCTAATAAGCTAAAATATTAAGCAGTTATTGAAATTTTGTCAACTAGCCTATTTGAAGGTAACGATGTATGACAGTAGTTAAACTTCATGTTTTATCCACTCGATCTTGATTCTTTATTGTTTTCTAGACAAAAGCCGTTTTTATTATTCCGGTACATTATTATGATATTCATTATTATAGTATAAGAACCTCTGTCATTACATTAAACATAACAAATACAGTCGCGAGCATTAATGTTTAACCTTAAGTTCTTAAGTCAATGTATGTCATCTAAAGTTGCAAAAAGTCTACCAACCTACCTCTTCTTATCTCACTTAAAATAAGCAAGTCGAAACTTTGGGTCTTTGGGTCATTTAGTACTTTTTTTATAGTATTAGACATATTATCATCATTTCAGACACTGTTCACTGCTGGGCCTATGTCCAGCTAACGGCGGCTAGCGGCTAAACCGCTGTACCGATTTTGATGAAAATTGTTATGGATATAGTTAAAAACCAACGTTTATTAAGTCCATGTTAGCTAAAATGTGTTGCATATCTTTCTTCCACGTGAAGTGTCAGGTAAGAGAAATAGACAAAACATATTTTAGTTAAAATAGGCTTAACAAACGTTTATATGGGGGCAAGGGTCAGACATAAGCTACTTTTGTGTGCGATATAAACAAGTCTCTCGCCGACGAAGCTGCAGGCAATAGCTACTACTGGGTAAATACTCAAAGCAAAACGTAAAGCAAAACCATGTAAATACCTACATGGTTTTCAGAAAAAATGTACGTACCTCCAAATGGTGGTTTTCAGCTGCATCATTGATGGGGCTCTTCCCGTGCCTGTCAAGGTGGAGCCGAGCACCGTGTCTGAGCAGCCAGCGGACGGTGCTGAGGTGTCCTCGAGACGCAGCGAAGTGGAGAGGAGTCGCCCCGTCTCCATCTCTTGCGTTTGGGTCTACACCGCGCTCTACAATCTATAAATAACAGTATAATGAGTTCCTTCCATGCTGGTTTAAGAGAAAAAGAAAAACATAGAATGTACCAGCTGCTTCTCTTGCCGCGCAAAGCCGTAAAAGTCGACTGAGGGAAACGGCGAATGGGGGAATCATGAAATAGGCGATGCGGCAACCCATCGCTACTGATTTCCTGTTACAAATACAATTTCTGCCTTTGATTGAATAATATTAATACGAGGATTAATAATCGTCATAGTTTGTCATAATTTACTTTAAAGTTCCTTTTTCCAATCCTGTATCAAATAGCAGGACTGAAATATAAATTGTACATATTAAGATAAGAATTATATTTCCAAATACAAAAAACTAAGAGTAATTCTGCAATTCGTCCCATGTACCTACGGCCCATTTGGTACGAAACGCAGAAAATCGAAATTAATTAAAATTTCATTCTGCAATTCGTCCCATGTTTATAAATGGTACAATCTGTAAAAAAAGTGTTAGTGTAGAAATAATAAACGTTGAATTTTTCATTAAGAAATATAATAATCATAGAATAGTCTTCAACTAGAATAAGCATATAATGAAAGTATGTACAATAAACTGTACAGAACATAAAGGTTGATTTGTAAGTAAGTATATTATATACAGACAGAATTGGAAAATTATGAACTAACAAAGCACAAATTATGTGCAAATGGGTATTATGTAGGCTTGTAACAGGGCTGGGGTAATAATATATGGCTCGATTAAGGACCAATGTAAAATGAACTGCCGATGCTGAAAATTATTTGTGAAACGGAAACGATGAGGAAAGAAGAAAGTAGAATGCACTTTAAGGTATTTCATTTTGAACTATATTTTATTTACTGTTTGTACTTATACAAGATATATTGAACTGCTAAGTTATTTGTTATCAATTTTACAAATGTTGATCTTACAATGTGATCTAGTTTTTGTGAAAATCAAAAGATAATCAATTTAGAGAAACATTGACAGAGACGGCGGGAAAAAAACATATTATTTTTTTACACAACATTATTTTCAGCCAGTAGCTTAAATTGTTGAATTTATTTTTTGAACAAATTGTGGTATTTCAACTAACTACTACTATCGCCATCTAGTGATGTTTCAGTGAACTAAAACGTTTTATATTGAATTTACCACTTAATTGTCAATTGACAGAGTTCTTGTAGGTTTTCCTGTAATCTACAACTACTAATGACCTATATTCCGTAATTTTTTCAAAATTTTAAGCTCATTAGTTTCGGAGATCAGGTCAATTTTCGTCTTTTTTCCTGAATAAAATGAAAACTATTTATATTTCAATAATAACAAAAATATATTTGAGATCCTGATAACGAGCTCTTTCATTTGATATGTCACACGATATGGTTAGCGAATCTTTTTTTTTAATGTTTTGATTTACCCTCCAAAAGTGATCCCCAAATTCATAATTTATTTATTTACGTTACACATGCACCTTTGGGTCTTTAACTTACATATGTGTACCAAATTTCATCTCAATTGGTCCAGTGGTTTCAGAGCAATCGGCTGTGACAGATGGACGGACAGACAGATGGACAGGCACGCGAGTGATCCTATAAGGGTTCCGTTTTTTCCTTTTGAGGTACGGAACCCTAATTAATATTAAAATAAAGAATACATACTTACAACAACTTTTTAAGAACGCAGACACTTGCATAGTCACATAAGTCACAAAATTTCACAGATTCAAGTCACAATAAATGTCACAACAATAAAATATACATTTTTTATCACATCTACTGAATGATGTTCTGACCTTTTCTGTCGGAAAGTGTAAACCATACTAAGTAACTTATTTGAATTCTACAAAATACTCCCTCTCCTAGTCATGCACTTGTACAAAGATAATTAGGTAGTTTTATTGCTTTATTGATCCTGGCATACTTTACTTCAAGGGTGATCACCATAACCATTGTTTACTTACTGATAACAACCGCAAAAACATAAATAGTCAAAAAAAAAAAAAAAACATTATATCTTCCATTGGTATCTGCATTCTATTATAGGGACGGACTTCATCAAAAGAATGAACAAATAATACCTCTTCAAAAGTGACCATCGCATCCATTGTTTACTTATCTGGAAGCCATACATGTCAACCAATTGTATTCATTTCGGTAACACTCGAACTTGTGCGTTTTCTTATTAAATGAAACAATTACCTGATGTCTTAGATAAAACATTCAGCAATAACATTTTTTTCACAATCAATTATTTTATATTTAACTATGAACCAAACCACAGCAAAATGTAACAATTCTAACGAAATATACATTTATCTTAATTCTTGTCTCACTGACTGTACCAAGCGTTGATAAGGTTTAAATTTCCATACAAAAAAAGAATGGGACGAATTGCAGAATGAAATTTTGATTAATTTTGATTTTCTGCGTTTCGTCCCAAATGGGCCGTAGGTAAATGGGACGAATTACAGAATTACTCAAAACTAAAGTGCTTCTTCTAGTGCTCATGATAGTATAAATATTATATTGTAACTTGCTTTTGACTGCGGCTTCACTCATCTGCACCACTAATGGTGCGGGTCAATCAATGGTGCATTCGGTACGACGGGAAATTACCTCGGGTCCAGTGGTTAAGACGTTTGCCTGTAGACTTGGTGGTCGTGGGTTCGATTCCCACGGGAAGCATACTTTGTTTAGTTGTTTCCAGTTTGGTTAGGGCATTGCAGGCTTGAATCACCTGATTGTCTGATAATAAAGATGATTTTGAGCTTCGGAAGGCACGTTTAGCCGTTGGTCCCGGCTGACATCTGGTAGTCGTTAAAGGAGCCACGTCAGAGGCCGAGAGGCGGTATCGAATAACTCTGACACCAGGGTGTGCATGGTCGATTGACCGTGACGCCTACTCGAGTTGATGATGATGATTACCTCGGGGACAGTGCTTTTCCAGGGATGAAAGGTAAGTACCCTTTGTCCTTTTCGATATATCTAACTATGTGTATGCAAAATTTCAGAGTTTGGTTCAGTAGATCTTAAGTTACAAGTATTGCAACTAACACGACTTTCTTTTATATATAGAATAATTATAGATATAAAGATTAATAACAAAAAATTACGAGGATTCTATAAGCCTAGCATTTTACCATTTCATCTCAAGTGAGATGAGATTAGCTTAGTTTTACAGCAGATTTCTCCGACTAAAGGCAATAAAACGTAGTTTCTAGTAAGTGGCTCGCAGTAAACAGCCCGATAACAAGTGTAAAACGAGCGTCTAAATCTTACACCGCAACTAGCTATTACCCGCAACTTCATCCTTGTTGAATTTATACAAAACTCAAATAGATATATTTGGAATATGCCAATGAAAATCTCGGCAAAATCATTCTAACAAATTCATTTGAACAGAGACAGACGATAAAACTAAAAAAATGATTTTATGCCGTACTTTTATTTTGACATTATAAACGGACACTTGAATTTTGGGGTTGATGATGATGATTTTTAGGGTTCCGTACAAAAATGTAAAAACGAAACTAAATAGTGATAATAGTAGTTAACTCGCATCTCATAATCCATTCACATTAACATACCACAATTGAATATAAAAACTGACATTGGCATTGTACGGAACCCTCTCCACGCGAGTTCAACTCGCACTTGACCGGTTTTTTTATGGATAGCATAAGTTGTAAGTCGAGAGGAAATCCAGATGACCTCTCTTGTAATACATGAAAACTCTCCAAAAATATAATAGTTGCATTTGGAATCTCATTTAGCCCAACGCACTAAATGACTTAAGTACAGACTCAAAAAGTTTAATTATAAATGGCTTATTCTCAGATTCTTCGGCTATTCTTAATAGAAAATCGCGCGCGGTCTCTACAGGTATTTTTTTTTTAAATGTTTTAATTACTAATTTCAAATTTAGACTTGAACACTTAATCAAAAGTAATAAAAGATTTGCAATAAAAAAAATTTTTAAGTACTTTCAATAATAATTATTCTACCTTTAAACTCACATGTAGTGATAATTAATCATTAAGACATGAATGCAAACAAAAACAAAGCAATTTCATTGATTACATTCTAATAACTACAAAGAAACAAGAAATGTTAATGATTATCTACATCAAGAACAAGACTAAGAAAATGTTACAATCGATACGTTATGTAACGTTAATCGTAATTGTGGAGAAAATAGCTATTCGATAACTTAGGAAGGAAATATGTTCCGTGCGTTATTAAAATCGTGATTTCAAAACCGTGATGTAATGACAATAGATGTGCTATCCTAAGTTATTAAGATGCTCTCGTCTCAACGGATTATTGGTTGCTTTCTTGTCCACGGCCCACTGTTGGGCATACTCCTTTCTCTGTCTACGCCAACCTTTCCTATTCTGAGCCACCGCAATCCAGTTCATCATCAACCTATACCAAAATGGTAACCCGTAACCGGTTGTTTGTAGTTAGGGGTAGATATATTCAGGGTCAACAACGTGTCTATGGTACTTCTTCGACTGATCTTTTCTCTAAAGTAAGCAGTGAAAAAAAAATTCTACCTTCCATAGGTACCTACAATGTTCCGAAAGTTGGTCACTTGATTTGTATACAATTGCTTAAATACTTACTTAAGGTGTTATCCTGTCGTTGGTGGGTTCGGTTGCCATAGAAAGCATACTTAATTTAGTTGTTTCCAGTTTGGTTACGACATTAACCTGATTGTCTGATAATAAAGATGATTCCTTTCTACGCAAGGCACGTTAAGCCGTTAGTCTCGGCAGCCAAGTGGTAGTCGTTAAAAGAACCACGTTAGAGGCCAAGAGGCGGTTCCAAAGAACTGAAATCAGGGTCGATTGACCGTGACGCCTACCCAAAATGTTGATAATTTCGATCCACTGTTAGACATAGGCCTCCCCCAAGGATTTCCAAAATGACAGGTTTGAAGCGGCCTGCATCCAGCGCCTGCCTACGACCTTCTTCAGGTCATCTGGCCATCTGGTCGGTGGGAGTCCGATGCTGATCTTGGTGATACTTTCGCCGCTTTTAATCATGATGGTTATTACAACGGAGCGACTTTCGTCTGACTCACCATCCATTTCACGCAGTCCAAACAGCCGGTCTGCGCAGCCGCGTGTATCGGCAGCATCCCATCCCTAGCCCTCGCATCCAGTCTACCGCCAGCCTCCAGCACCAAGTACTTGAGGACAGCCAGGTGACCTTCTTGCGCGGCGAGGTACACTGGCGTCACATCGTTGTCCATAGCTGTGTTGGCACTGGAAAGGAATTGCTGGATTAGTTATCTTTGATGAATCCTTATCAGTTTTTAATCTAACATTGTGAAGAGATGCAAAGAACATTAAAGCGTTCTGCGCTCTAATTTCAACCTCATCCTCTCTCTGATTGGTGTTGTGAGCTGGAAACGGTGGACAGCTCTGGCTTCGGAGACCAAGATCCTCTTTGGGTCACTGAGCCATATATCAAACAATCAATCAAATTCTTAAGTAAGTATATTATCGATCCTAAGCTTCCCTGAATTTATTTTGTTTGCCTGCTTAAAAGTATAAAAAAGTAGTTTAGAGCTTACGATCCCGAAGTTTTGTGTTCTTATCGCACTATAAGCATACTTTTCATAAGTTGTTTCCAGTCTGATAGGATATTTATACCGCTTTATTGAATTCTTTTTGTCTGATAAAAGTTATTTATGCATGTGCTACGGCAGAATTGGTCTCCATAGATTAAAAAAGAAATTTGCCTCGCGCGCGATTCTATACTCTATGTTGGTCTCCGTTGCCATCTGGTTGTCTTTAAGAAATCATGTCAGATTTTGCCAAAAATCAGCACGATAAGAATAAAATTGCATTAAATGAATTAAAGGATCTTTGGTATAGCTGTAAATGCAAAATATAAAAATTCAAAATAATTTATTTGCTATAAATCACTATCACTACATAGTATAAAACAGTCGCTTTCTCTGTTACTATATCCCTATACATGTATGCTTAAATCTTTAAAACTACGCAACGGATTTTGATGTGTTTTTTTTTTATAGATCACTCTGAACTCTGAATTAAGAGGAAGGTTTTTATGCCCATGCGAAGCCGGGGCGGGTCGCTAGTAAGTAATAATGCATTTTTTTTTTTAATATTTTTTACGGCCATGGAATCTAGTCCTTTAAGGCCTATCTTGATTTTATTAATCTTCTTCAGTCCTACTTAAGTCAGTCGAGTCAAAAATTCAAGTCAATAGTCAAGTCCAGTCAAGTAAGTAAGTCTAGTCTGAGTCAGATGGCTAAGTGAAGCGGTGGAAAAAATTCACTTAGCTATATCATGGAGATTTTGGTGACAAATATAAAAAGTCACGTAATCGACACTGTATCACTTCCCAACACTCACGCTTGTTTACGAACACTTTGCTAATAATAATCCACCAATATTATGCACAAACACTCGAAAAAACCTAAGTTTTGGAAATTAAATACAGCGCGGACATAGCGACAATTTACTTTCCCTCCAAAAACTCCAGTAATAATGCAATGTATGTATAATAATGCAAACGGTAAAACGCTTATGTTTGTTTGTTTATGTCTTACTAGCTGTTCCCCGCGGCTCCGCCCCGCGTGGTACTCGTTTATATCGCGCCCAAAAGTAGCCTATGTTTGACCTCAGGTCGGTAAATACATCCCTACCAAATTTCATCACAATCGGTCCAGCAGTTTAGCCGTGAAGAGGTGACAGATAGACAGACAGACAGACAGACTTTCGCATTTATAATATTAGTATGGTTGCTTGTATTATACTCGTAGGGACGTTGATATAGTCGTTTAAGGACCACGGCAGAAGCGAAAAGGTGGTTTCAAATCTCTGATATTCAGACATCACGGTGTGCAGTGTCAATTTACCTTATAATCCGTCACAATATGATGATGATAGCAATGTTTAGTCAAACTTAGATCTTTTATCTTTCTCTCTCAAGAACAAACCAATGCAATTTACTTCGCAACTAAACACACAATCTCTTCATAACAATGACTAATCTTTAATTGCAATATTTCACTACAAATAATTGCATTATTATAGTCATGTTACAATAAATCTCATCCTTTTATTGCAAGTCATTGTGAAGATGATTCGATCTAAAAACAAAATGGTCGCACGTTGCATTATCGGTTTAGTAACTTATTGCCGAATCTTTAATTTAGTCATTAAATTATTGGCTAAGGTTATGCAACGACTGTTCGGAACTTCCTGTTTGATCGATAGAAACAAAGTTTGTCTTGAATGTATTAATTACTTACTAGCTGTTGCCCGCAACTTCGTGCGCGTGAGCTTCGCTCTCGTATCATTTCGAGATTCCCGAAATACCCGCGAGAATAGTAAAAGATATATAAACTAATAGGTCGTTTAATATATCTAATTATTTAGTTTAATTTTTTAGAATAGAATAGGTATTGATAGCATAATTTTTATTTTATTTTTGGTGTGTCATTCTCAATTTTTCTTTATTAATAAAACTAAAAGATAATTTTTTTTTAATTAATATATACAATAACAATTATTGTAACAATACATACCTCAAACAGCCGCACTCAGAGTCGATTAATGATAACTTAAGAAACTCCTATAGATCTCAGAGAGAAATCTATACTAAGGCGTGACTTCAGTATTAAACTATACTCTGTAATTGTTTCATGTAGAGTCGTTGTACAATGACTTACTAAATAGTGGAATGGAAACAAAAGGCCACACATACGGAATAATTAACATTTTAAATGTAACTGTGTAACGACTAGAACATTCGATTTTACTAAACACAAGAACTATTCAGTAATCAGTCATAAAGCAGGTGAAACCGAGGAGTATAGCTTGTATAATATAATACAAAATAAATCGTGACTGAAAGTCTACAGTGGTGTTAAGAACCCAGTATTTATCAAAGGTAAATAAATATACAAAATTATTCTTCTTCTTGTCGACTTTCAAATTATTTTTGATCAGTATGTGGCTACATTGATTGATCTATAGATAGCCGCTATCTGATCCTCAGCTGTACAGAAGTCAGAGCAGTTAGGACATTATCATAAGTCGATCCATAAACTGGACAGGCCCGCAATCACAAAGGTTATTAGTTGAAAATCTTCTCCTGGCATCTCTCAACACCAGCCCGTAATGACATATATATGTATATTAAAATGCTCTTAGAAAAAGCTTCGGTAGCCACTACAATTAGGTAGGCTATAAACGTGTTCAATTCAGGAATGGAAACCGGTATTTTAAAACGCAAAATAACAATATAGCGGTCGATTTAACAGTCCTAAATACCTGGTAAAGACCGTTATTTTTGGGGAAATACCGGTTAAACGGAATCGAAATGCTTTCGGTCGCTAAAAAGGTGTATGGGCAGAATTTGTATTTTTTTTTTTATTTTAACCAAAAAAAATAGATCGAAGTGGAGATTCTTATTATCGGTAGCTAACTCAGTTTGGGTTGCTGCGTTGCGCTATTTTAGTAAGTTAATTAATTCACCTTTTTATTAGAGTTAATTTGTACAGATTCATAGTTTCGTTTATTTATGTAGTACAATGTACCTTATATAATTAAATTATTAAAGTTTTACATCGCGGAACTAAATAAGAAATTCTAAAGCCTATATAATCCAGAATAAAATAATCATAAATAAAACGATTTTCCAATTTTCAACCTATTGCAATCACCATAAGATTTTAAATCTTTTGATTTCCATATATCATAAGATTGTCATTCATAAAATTAGATTCTATTACCATTTTCTTAAGATTCCAAATGGTTTGATTTTATTTTATGCCGATAGAGTTTCACTTTTCATCACGTTTCACCTGAGGCTGAGGGTCACTAGCGTTAGATAACCTGACTTTGACCGTTTATTACGTGATTTGTATATAATTTTTTATTATATTAGACGTGTTGATCAAAAGTTATGTCATTTAGATTATGATATAATGGTTGGTAATTTCAGGTTATGAGTTTAGGGGACTAATGACTCCACATCGAATGTCAACTCTGTATTATTAAATACGAAAATTCATGTTTTCATACTAAAACTTACTTAAGTAAATGTTAATGTAAATGCGAGGGTGTGTGTCTGTTGTATTCAAGCCTAATTTACTGTACCAGTTAAGTAGATACATTTGGTATTTTATTAGATAGGTAGTTTGGACTTTAAGGTAAATGAGCTGCTTTTTGGTTTTATTATAACTTACACCTACTAGCGTAGGCATAACTACAATGGGCATTGTCCATTATTTCAAAGTAGTTATGATTGAAAAACCATTTATAGGAATAAGCTTAGTGTTTAATTTTCTGTTATCAAAATAAAAAAAGATGCAGTAAATAATATTATTTTTAAATAAATAATTTTGACTTTTATTTGCCTTCTATGACGTCACTGTTGGCTGTATGCGCTGTGTAATTTTTTTTTCCTTTGCCTTAATATTGAGCGATAAGAAAAATGTCACTGTTATGTCAAGTCAACGTCTATCCGCTCTGTTCAAACATTGCCTAAACAAAAACATAACCTCATCTCAATCATATTAATAATAAAAGTGATTGCTTGTGAATCTAAAGATGAATTATAACAGAAAATGTTTTGTCCCAATATGTAAAAACGATTCGACAAATATGTACACTTACATTAGCATCTTCGCTCCTCTTATTCCGGCTACATTATATTTGCTACTCGTAATAATATACTCCAGTATCATCACATTTTCAACTTTAGGTAAGTTGCGTGAATCAGCTTTCTCAAAGTTGAAAGTACTTAATGAAAATTAAACCAAATGAAAGATAGGTAATGAAAATAAAACCACAGGCACAAATTATTGTTTGAGGTTATTTGAAATATTTCCAATGACCAAATTCAGAAAGTATATTTTTTAATTTCCGTCTGACTATCTACTGCATTGTACAACCACGCGTGACGTCACGCGTGAAAAAATTTAAAAATTAATATAAATTAATCTAAGGTATATAAATCAGAAATATTCAAATAAGTATCATAAAATATAGAAAGATATCCGAAAAAAATAAAAAAAAATAAGAGAAAAATTTAAGACAATGCCCATTCAATCATTATAACAACCATCTTCAAATGTTATTAAAATCGCTTTAAACATGATCTTGATTTTTTTATTTTACGGTTTTGGATAATTTTGTATGTGTATGTTGCTCTCTGTCTCTCATTTTAACGGTTTTCCGGTTGCTTTTTCAACCGTTTTGGAAGCAATATTAGGGTGCCACGGTTTTTTAAGTGACCAGGTTAAAGACAATTATGTTTAGGTTTTAAAATACAGAGATTTTCATCCCTCATCTATTAAAAGAATGATAGTCTTTTAAAATAAATAAGAAAATGCCCGATTAAGACCGTTATTTTTTTTGGAAAATTACGATTGGGCCGAACCGTAAAGCTAAAATGTATGGGCAGAAAAAAAATCTGGTTTATAATTTTAATAACTAGATTTTTGATCTCCGGCTTGCTTGACAATAAATAATCAGTTGGTTTATGACCCGTATTATATATATGTTTGTTTGTTTGTAATAACTTT